>JAWWEV010000134.1:52395616-52422594 GCA_035583235.1 Hafferia zeledoni | reverse complement strand
CTGCCTTCCAGCAGGTCGACACTCCCTCCCAACTTGGTGTCATCAGCAAATTTGCTGATGATGGTCTCAATCCCCTCCTCTAAATCATCAATAAAGATGTTAAACAGGACTGGACCCAACACTGACCCCTGGGGGATACCACTAGTGAACGACTGCTGGTCACTAGTGGTAATAGATAAACTCATTATCATAAACTCATTATCATAGATAATGAGTTTATCTATTTCTGATCTTACTATATGCAAAGCATATAGACTGCTGATAAAACCATATAATGCCAATTTCAGTCTCACTCATCAGAACCTGTTCCATATTCCAAAGTCCATTTTGTCTAGATTCCCTTGTGATATGTCTTGTACAAGTGTGTGGGTCACTTTATAGTCTTATTATGAGAAATAAATGTTTTAAAGAGCCTTTGAAGTGCTAAGTAATTTATGGTTCAGGAGTCATAAGTGAAATGAACTTACGTCACTCCTACATCAGGAAAGCCTATGCGCCCAAGCAGCTCTGTGGATAGGATTCAAGCTCTAATCAATTATAAACATTGTGAACTTTAAATTTCCAGAGGCAACAGAGAGAAAAATTGAGCATGGAAGAAGGATCATAATGAAGAAAACAGTTTTGAATTTCATCTCAAGACTTCAGAAGTTAGAAAAACTTTATAGACTTTTTCTTAAATTACAGCAGTCACATACACATTATTTTACATCCTTTCTTCTTCTTCAGAATTTCAAAAGTCACTCATGATTTTTCTGCATTATTTTTTCCATAACTATATCTTTTATATTTTGAATCAGATACTGTATGCATCTCGAGGATAGTTTAGTCTGTACCAGTATGAGTTACCTCTGTAATTTTAGTGAATGTTACTTTCCTATTGCACATCCTCTTTCACTCCTGACAGTTCATTGTAACTCCGTAAGATTTGAGAAGTAAGAAAAACAGCACATTTTTTCTTAGCCGTTTTTCAATTATTTGCCTCACACAGAAGGAACATAATTTGAACTAGATTTATCTTTTATTTTCTCTCTTTAAGTATCCTGTAAGGTTACAGTATATTTTAAAAGGCTGTTACTTTTCAAATAAGATGTATCTGACTTTCAGTGATAGATGAGTTTATTCTTCTGTCAAAAATCTGTAACACACATATATTTTGCAAAGTGATATGGTTTCTTTAGCTAAAGGTTAAACAGTGTCAGTTATTATTATATTAATATTATCAATAATTTATTCTTTTCACATGTGTACACCAATAGGAGTATATGCTTTCAAGTATTGAATGTTGATCTTTAACTGCCTTTTACTACAACCAGAGCAGAAAGTCATGGAAAGAATCAAAATAACAAGTAACTGTAGATAAATTGAAAGCAAAAACAGCTCAACTAGCCTATTTTGAGAAAAAAGAATTGTGTTAGCATGCTGTCTTATTTGTAATAACAAGACTTTTTTTTTTTTTTTTTTTTTTTTAGTAGATCCAATTCTAGTTTGAAACCAAGACCCATGAATCAGTCACTGTAAGGAGGGTCTTTCCCTTTCTGTTGTTGCAATTAAAAAGATACATACACATTCACACATATATGTATTCACAGTGGGGTTTTTTAATATATATTTATACACTCACACGTCAGAGACTTAGAGATTGCTATGACAAAGTGTTTTGAAGACTGATCAGTCAAGTCAGTTTTAAATTGTAAAACTTTACTGATTACACTTATTAAGCATGCGCTTATTGCCAGTAGTAATTTCTTCCACAGTATTAACCATCAAATGCAAAAATCTTTGTTTTGAACACTTTTAAAGTGGCTGTGAATTTAACATACTGTGAAGCGGATGCAGCTTTGCGGGTTAAGGTGCCTGCAATTCTTAGTAGCTCTGGTGGCCAAGGTGTGGATTATCCCACTTGAAAGATCCTAATCAGAGAGACATTTGGGCTTGTTTTATTTCTTCACAGTTTTAATTTGTTTACACCTGATGTTTTTATGCATTTGCCTCCATCCCTTGCTTTTGATACTGCTTTTCTTGTTTTCTGTTGTCTTGCTAGTCTCCTTGTACACTTGAGGAGCTGTACTGTCTTTTTACAAACTTATATTTCCTTTTTCTTGTTCTCTGGCAACTTCTTCCTTCCACCTCCTACATGCAGTTACACCCATCCATGTTAGCTTCCTTGGTGATAGTATTGCTTGCATAATTAAGTAAAACTGTTTCTGATTATGACATCATGGTGTTACGGAATCCTTATAAATTACTGTTACACTGTTTTAGTACACTTTTATTCAAGTTCAGGACTATTAGTCACCATTAGCTTATTTATATTGGGACTTCTCTCTGTTATAGTTGTAGGCTGAATGAACCCAAATCTCTCTGACTTTTCATGTATATGTTGTGCTTGAGCTTTATGACCACTGTGATGACCTTCTGCTGTATTCCCTCCAGTTCATCAATGATGCTCTTGTACAGAAAAAGGCATTGGAACACCATGTTCCAAATTAAGTTGAAAAAGTGTCAGGTAGAGTGGAATAATTATTGTCTTTGTCCTGCCGGTAAGCTTTCCATTGTGCAGCCTAGCATGTATATTTTTGGGATCTAGTTCATTCCTTCACTTGAATTGCTTGCCAATTGCATAAGAATTCTTGTTTTGGTCTGATACCCACAGGGAAAGGAGACATAAAGCATGCATAAGTAATATGTGTATGAATAAACATGAATTCTAGTCAGTATTTTTTTTTTAATGAGATAAACTTATGGACCTATCAGGTGTACAGTTTAGACTTTTATATGGCTCCTAAATGTTTGTTTTGTTGGTTGAAGAAAACACTTTTTCCTGCCCTAACTTTCCCCTTCAACATTGTGTCTGTGATAACATAGTTTCATCACAGTGGGTACAATGCAAGTGTGTTATCATTTGTGAACTGAAGTCCATTAAAAGACGACATCTTGTTAAGTACTGAAACACTTACATCAGAGTCCCTTGTGCATTAACAGAGGATATCAGATACTTTTGTCATGGATATGATACATGAAAAAAATTGGAATAGGATGCATGTATTATTTTCAGAATGTATGTATTATTTTAAATATACAAGAAAAATACAAGAAGTACAGGCCTTGAGAGTAACCACTGGATATTCCTGGCTTTAAAATTCAAACCCATTGATTAATCAATAGTATTTATAATGTTTCTGACAAGTCCCTGTATTTTCTTTCACAGAACTGGTAAAAATAGTTTAAACAACAATGTAGTCATAATAGTATATTGTAATTTGGTGATCCTTAGTCTAGTTCATTTGTTATAGTCTCATATTATTCATTGTAAAAATTCATGTTCTGTAAAGTGATTTCTTCTAATTGTAGAGCATTTAAGGCAGGAAGATATTTGGATCCTTCTCAGTCTTCCTTACACCTAGAGCACTATGTCACACACTTCAAACTTTTATATGTGTTTGCTATAAATTGAAGTATGTGGAATTTCTTCAAGAAGCGTGAAATCAAGTTTCAGTTTTGCAAGTGAACATTTTTCCCCTTGAGCAGAAAATACAGTGTCAAGGATGCATGGTCAGCACACCAATAAAATCTTACATTTTTTTTACAAGTTAGGAAGTAAAAACACAAAGAAAAGACCATTTAAAAAAAAAAAAAAAAAAGGTGATAGTTCAAGGCCAGATGAGAAATCTGAATTCTGTCATTACAACAAAGCTTCTAATTCATGAAACCCTACAGCTGATATTTTTCAGAGTTCAGAAATATATGTCATCTTTGTCTGCAAATTATTGAAGAAATGCAAGAGAGCTATCTGCTTTTCTCAGAAACCACATTTGGAGCTTAGCCTGAGGTGTGGAGAGGAGTAACACTGATGAACTCAGCATAAGCTTTATAGGCTAGTTGTAAATATCTCTACCCCAAACCACTTGGGGCATATTTTCCCCTAACAGTCTAGCTAAAGTGAAATATTTGCTATGAAAAATTGGATTTCTTCCCATATTGCAATTTAAAGATTAAGAATGATCCACCAGGGATAAATTTGTATCACACAGGTTGCCTCATGTAACTTGCCTGTAATTTCAGTTGTAAATAAAAATTTTATTTGTGTTTTTAACTGGTTACGTATTTCCATCCATATTTAGCAACTATTTGTTGAAATGGAATTATAATATTGATTTAACCACTGAGCAAGCACAATAATAAAAGAGTCTCTGAGCCTTGGAACTTCTGTCTAAATGAGAAAGACAAAAGGAATGCTGCTATCTCCCAATTACAGATAGGGAACTGAAACGCAGGCCAATTACTTAGTTTGCAAATACTTTTCATCAGCAATGTATACGTAATGCAGTGATGCACAAACCATAGCTACTGTAGCTAGCTCTTAGCAAGATATCTCTAGAACCAGAATTGGTATAGATTTCTTCTGAATTAGGTAGTTCTAGAATAAAAAAAACCTTATAGCAATATTACATGTTTCTCAGCTGAGGAATAAAGGGCAAAACTGCACAGTAGAATAGGTTATACCTATCTTGAGACATGAACTAGCAGCCATGTACACGTGGAGACTGGCCACTGCCATGCAGACGTCATGCCTGGGAGTCATACTTAGTGAAGAGCAAGCTCCAAGAACCGAACCTAAAATCTTAGCCATTAGTTTCCATACAGTATTCTAATGTTAATGCTTAGTCCTCAGATTGCAATACTTTCTACTCCTACTGTTTTTGTATCAAAAATACTCCCAACAAACCAACAAAAAACCCACAAGAAAATAACTTCTTTCAAGTTCTGATAAGAAAAAATCTGTTTCCAACTTCAGAAGAGATTCAAAGCTATGAACTGAACAAACAGAGACACATGTATTATTTTTATACTAAATAGCCGAAATATGACATATAGCTTTTGCCTTGAAATTTTTTGTTTTGGACATCTCCCTTCTGAGACAATTTTTTAATGGAAACAATTCTCAGTGAACTGATTTTCTTCACTTTGGATTGCAAAAATATGGGTAAGAAATAGAAAAAAAAAATCCTAAATAGGTTTCAGGTGCTGAGTGATGAAATAAGACTTCAATTCCTACATATCATGGTGAAAATAAACTGATTGTTCCATAAATGAAAGACTGAAATGAGATCTCCCTCCCATTCTTTCTTAGCTCATGGAATGTGGCAAGGCAACTTAATTTATAGGTATAGTATTATAGAATAAGAGAATCATCAAGATTGGAAGAGACCTTTAAGATCATCAAGTTGAACTCTCGACCGAATACCATCACTGAAACCCCTACAGCACTAAAACATATCACCCAGCACCAGATCCAGATGCCTCTTGAACTCCTCCAAGGACACTGTCTCCACCACCTCCCTGAGCAACCTGTTCCAATGCCTGACCACCCTAACAGTAAAAAAAAAAACCAACAAAAACCAAACCCAGAAAAATTCTAATATCTAATCTGAATCTCCCCTGTCTCAGCATAAGGCCATTTCCTCTAGTCTTCTCACAGTAGGCACAGTAGAAGTATGTGAAACTCATGTTTGTTCTACAGTAATAATTGTAATGTAACTGAATATCAGAGCAGGGCCCATCTACACACTATGTATGAGCAATTAATTAACTGGATGGGCCAGGTACTCCCTGTCCAGTCATCTGCATAGGTGAGTTAATGGACTGATTAGAAATGGTGGAGGGACTTCAAACAATGTCATTGAAATCAGAGCCACCTTCTCAATTAAGTATTTGGCTCATTGATAAAGGAGCTCTTTGAGTGGGCATTTTAGACTGTCCTGAAGACTCCTTCCAGGTATCTCCTGCTGTGCCTGCACAGATTTGTTTGTTTCAGTGTGTTTATCACCCTGGGAGGGAGAATCTGATCCCTTCAGCAACTTCTCACATGTATCTTGCTCCATAAGTGATCACAATGTGTGTGGATAGGGTGCTAGTAAAGAGTAGAAATCGTGCCTGGAAATGCAGGTATAGTCATGCAGTACAGTCTTTTATACATAATTTACATAGTTGGGTGGTGTTTTTTGTGTGTTTCAGATAAGCCATAGAGATCGATCATGTGTATGCCAGAGTAGTTATACACCAGCTGGATTGAGCAAAATAAAGGCTGGGAACAGTTTTATCTGATCCAACTTAAGTTTCCAGTGCAAGGACCCATGTAGTGCACCTTCTCCATACTTACAGAGAACAGCCAACTGTCCTTTTTGAGATACTTTATTTCCCAAGCACATGCTACCCTATTGCAAGAATCCCTCTTTTTTAAGACCCAGTATCTGTACAATAGGAAAACAAGGGAAATGGAGTGGGATGAAATATTTTAGTTTTTTGCTTCCTCTAGTTACTCGGAATTACAATTTGGTTTCGGTATTTCCCAGGAGCCATTAAGGTAACTACCAGGTCCACAAAGGAGGAGTGCATGACTGGCTTCACCAGAACAGGGAGAATTAATGCAGTTATGTTTATTTCCTTGTGAGAATTCAGGGAACTCTGGCAATCTGAAAGTTTGAGCACACCTTTTTCTTTCCAGAGCTGTTTTCTTTCCTTTAATTTTAATTGTTGATGCCTCAGAGAGTTTTTGATTTTTTCTGATTTTCTAACTTGTATAGATTTCAGAAGTTATTGTAATTGCAGTGAAAATGCAGACTTTAATATGTTAGTGTTAAGTTCGATGTTTATACATGCCAACCCCTGCCCCATATCAATGCCTCAAATTTCATTAAGCTATTTAGTCTTCTTTTCAAGGTAGAAAGCTGAATAATACCAGAAGGTCTGCAGTGTGAGGCACAAACATAGGCCAACAACCTAGGGGGCTAAGAACACTGGAAAAACCTCCAAGTACCTTATGTGTGCTGAGCAAGACAAAGATGCTGAACAGAGGGTCCCAATCTCCCTCAGACTCAATTTTGGATGGGGTGTGCTGGGGGCAGGATGGGGCTGGACCAAGGGATGTGTAAAATGGGGATTAAGTGGACAATATTATAAAAACCATGGAAAATCAGTGTTCAACACGTGTGTCAATATGTATTCCTGGATGAGCCTGGGTGCTCATTAAAGCCACTGGTCTCTTATCTCTCCCTAAAATTGGCTTGGAGGCTTTTTTCTCCATAGATTTTCAGGCAACATTGTATTTCTCTGATTTACACAAATTTTGTTAAATTTTTAATCTTCTTATACTACTGCTCTTATGCATAGAAAGTTGCACCAAATTAGCTTAATTTCAGTTGTTTGGGTTTGCTTTGGTGTTTGTGTTTTGTTTTTTTTTTTCATTCATAGTGTCCAATTTCCATTAACTAGTCTAATGCTGCTGCATTAACACACCTACAACTTACCCTGCATAAATTTATATTTCTTCACTTGCAAAGTGTTCCACAATGTGGAAATGTGTAGTTAACTACATAGTGTCTCAAACCTATCAGCAACTAATCCAGTGCTTTCTTTTAAGTAGGAAAAAAACAACAACATTGAAGCTCACAGATTCCACTGGGAATGGATTATTTTACAATACACTGCCACTTTTCAAAATCTGTAACTTTATTTGCAGCACACAGGAGTTTTCTACTACCTACTTCATACATTCTTAGATTTTTATCAATGTTCAAAAATACTTTGGCAATATTTTGGTTCTATAACACATTGCTACTGACAGCCCTCAGACACTGCAGGAGTGAAAGTTAATTTTTTCTGTTACTAAATTGAAAAAAATGGAGGCATAGAGAATAAATATAGATTGTTCAAACAATGATTTTGATTTCATGTTGCAAATGGAACTGAGCAATCTTGTCCAAAGCCTGCTTTTGAGCCTTTAACTTGTTAATATTACAGTTGTTGTCATCTTCATTACTGTCCTTCATGGTACAATGGAATCTAAATTTCATCTAGACAGCATGTATCTCTCTAGGTCTAAAAAATATCTAAAACTTATGTCAGGCCTTTTTTCTAAAGAGTGTACAAAGAAATAAGATATTATCTTTATCAATGACTAAATAACACAGAAAAAAGTTTCTGTTTGCCTGTGTAACACTTCAGCCCCAGAGGTGCAGGCTCAGAGGCTCTGCTAAGACTTTTACTTTAATATTTTTATATATAAGGTTCTTTAATACCTTAAGAAAACATCAAAAGAACAAGCCATAGACTTGTTCCCAAGAAGTTTCTTTATTAATTGAGGGGAGAAAATAAGCAAACTTGGCAAAGGTTCAAAAGGGGCACTACACAAGGTAGACAAAATGTTCCACCGCAATGTCAACTTAGCACATATTCATCAACAGCATCCCAGCCAAGATCCAGTCTCTCCACAACACTTAAGTCAAATCCAATTCCCCCAACTCCAAGCCACTCAAAATATT
Organism: Hafferia zeledoni; assembly: GCA_035583235.1. NCBI lineage: Eukaryota > Metazoa > Chordata > Aves > Passeriformes > Thamnophilidae > Hafferia > Hafferia zeledoni. The sequence goes on along the minus strand of JAWWEV010000134.1, from coordinate 52,414,273 downwards.
AAGAAAGGAGTAAAGAACAAGAAACAGAATGAGCAAGAAGAGAGAGAAGGAGAAAAAGAGAGAGATAGCTACCACTGACACTTTGTGGAAGACCTGCTCCCACATGACCAGGTGGAAGAGTCATGACACGTGGCACCCCTATGCCTCTGTTTTTAGTTGTGCTAGTCTCTACAGCCAGATCTCCAGGTGGGACCTCTGACCCCCCAGGCACTCTGGGGTTCCAGGCCAGGGGGAGGGCCATACTCTCACTGTCCCTGCTAAACTGAGCTGCATCAGGGGCTCCAGGAGCTGTGGGGTGTTATAGTTTTCCTGCACTGTGTGTGACTGACAGCTGCTCTAGGGCTTCCCCATTGTGGGCTCCAGGCCCTGCCATGAGGAACAAGATGCCACCCCACCTCTGTGAGGTTCGACCCATCCCTTCCTCCTCCATATAGACACATGCATCGCCCACAAGGTGGTTCTGATTATATAAACTTTAAATCTTTATAAACTGATTTTTAATTTTAAAAGTATTAAGATCATCTGAGGTCAGACTGTCATCCTCTTATCCATTGTTCTGAGCAGTAATCAATGGCACTGCTTGTGGAAGTAAATTTTCTCTAATGTGGTCACATACAGGTCTCACAGCCTGATCTATGAATGCCAGCACCATATTAATAAATCACTTTGGAAATGCTTAACAAACTAAATGACTTTGAGATTTACTATAATTTTCCAAGGAACAAAAACTGTGCTATTCCAAAAAAACCCCAAACAAAACAAAAATAAACCCCCCACAACATCAGAAAATCTAGAATAATATTAAATCAAAAGCAATATTCAATGATAATAAGGAAATGCCATCAAATGTGTACAGTTTCAGTAACAAACATGAACAAAGTAAGGAACACATAATATTTACATGGACAGAATAATTTTTATTCTGATGAAGATATTTGTTATGAACATAAATAACATTTTGTTTTGAGTAAAAAAAAACATACACAATTGTATAAATCCTACTTGAGTACTTGTGCATTCTGAGTGTGTACTATTTTTCTCTCTATAATTCTGCTTATTGTTACAATGTTATGAATTCAATTTTGCTCTCACTGAAATGAATAGACAGTCTGTGTTTATTGGTATAATCTTGACATAAGAAATTTGGGCAAAATGTGAATGGATGGTGGTTTGGATTCAATGGTCTTTCCAGATGCCAGTGCTGTATGTCAATGTGAAAAAATACCTGAAATTCATTGAAGGTAGGAATATTATCATATAAAAACAAATCAACATTTTAAAATTATTTCTGTTTCATATCACGATTACTTGAATCATTTTTGAGTTTGGTGTTCAGTTTGGGAGTCTGGCTTTGTTTCCTTACCCTTGCAGTGTTAAATGAGGAAGAGGTCAATAGCAGAAAGATCAATGTCCCATTTGCTCCTGACATAAAAGACCCTGAATCAAGATCTTGTGTAAGACAGAGCAGGTTGTGAACCAGGAATGAACTTTCACAATGTGATTTAGGAAAATAGAGTTATTCATTGAACTCCAAATTCTACTTATTCTAGTGTATTTCTAAGGAAGGAATTGATTTCAAGAAACTACATGAAAATGTACTTTTGGAAACTTCCCAGACGGTTAGAAACTCCAATAAATGCATAGGTATTTGGCAAAATAATTATTAAAAAAGAAAAAAGTGTTTCTGTTTCAATTTCAATTTGAATTTTATCAGGAATGATTACTGCCTTAAAAATACAACACAAAAACGTTTTGCTTTAAGACCTCTATTCAAGTAGCTGCTTGCTATCTTTTGCACTCCAGGTTATAAATGTTTCATTCTATAACACTGCAAAATGCATGTGTCTCCTCTAAGATATATTAGTGTACAGTTACATATCTCTTAGTTTGTGCCAGAGCTTTTATTCTTCTGTGGGAGCTGATATCCTTATGATTTTTCCAGGTGACTATGAGTTGGGTTTTCAGTGACAGTTATCTTCTCACCATATTATAGTGCCATATACAAACAACTTCTGAATTAACAAATGTGCAGGAAAAAAAAACAAAACAAACAAAAAAAACCCCAACAAAACAAAAACCAACCAACCCACCAACAAAAAAACCCCACAAAAAACAACAACAACAACAAAAAAAACCCCACCACCAAAAAACCCCAAACAACACAAAACAAAAGCAGAGTCTGGCATGGTTATATTGCTCTGTACTACCTCAATGATGCTCACAATCAGTATAAAGTATTAAGTATCTTCAAGAAATAATGAATCAGATGTATATTTCATATTGAGACCTACCTAAAAGGTAAAATTTTAGGAATTTGGTCACAGTCCTTTTCTAATGTTAACACATTGAAAACCTTATTTCAGATGAAAATACTGATAGAATTGAAATGGGATGTTGGTATCAGAACATTGTATGTAGAGTGAGCAAGAACAGCAGCTGTCAGAATGAAATAACACATTGGCATCTTAAAACAAAAACAATAAAGAGAAAATAATACTATAAAGATTGATAGTAAGTGTATGATGTCTAAAAATATCACAGTGGCAACCCTGAGGTTCCTTATTTAGTCAAAATATGGGTGAATCATATTTTGTGCAACTACTGGATTAAATTAAGGCAGCGTCCTAGGCATACAATAAAGTGGAGTCAACTCCATTGTCTCCATTCCAGCAGTCTGGAATCATGCTGCAAACAAACTATCTTCAGGAAAGAAAAACAGACTTTATCCACAAAGAAATACACATAATTCAAAGATTTTTTTTTCTTTTTTTTTTTTTTTAATAGGCAGCATTTTTTTATAAACTGCACTATTGGAGTATGGAGTGCTAATCAGGACCTTCTCTCTGTTCCTAGATCAAGTTACCTTTTTCTCTTACTGACTAGCAATTATGTAGTGATTTAATTTCCTGTTCTCTTCTTACCCTGTGACACTTACACCCTAAAAGTTTAACATCAGATATCAGATCAGATTATTTGATTTCAAAATTTTAGAGCTGTTTGATTGAAAAGCAGGGAATGCATTTCTCTACCCCTTTCTCACCTTTTCTTTCTTGAGCTCCCAAAGTAATATAACAAAAATTTCTTGATAAAAATCTATAAACAAAAATACCAGACTAACATCCTGACTGCTTCCCATTTAAAATGGGTACTGAAGTAAGGGAATCACTTGAAGATCAAAATTTTAGCCTCAAAGGGATAATTAATTGAGTTTCCAGATAGCTAACTGTGTCTAGGAAGACAATAACATTTCAGATAATCCCTCTCTTATATATTTACTTTCTGGTTTAAGCTTCTTTCTGTGTTATAGTGTGAATCCGTTTACTTTCCCTTTTCAGTTTTTAGTTAAATGTGTGTTGAATCTGTACTGTAAACTCAGCTAGGGATTTCAGTTTTATATTCTGCACATGCCTTATTTCTGGGGAGACAATAAATATCGAGTAAGTAGTCAGGTGTGCTTCTGGATGTCATTATACACAATAGGCATATTAATCAACATAGTGGTAGTTACATGGGCCTTCATGCACCCCACGCCTACACAAGTGCACTTACACAAATACGTACAACAACATTTGTTTATTTGGAGAAAAACCATAGGGAAGCAAATATTTTCAAATATATGGAGATATTTATAAACACATGCAAGTATAGATAAATATTATTCATTACAAGAAATAGTGTAACATTGATATATATGTCTGTGATACCTTATGAAAATATATTGCTATTTTTTCTTCTATACTGTTTTCTTCCTATTTTTTTCCTTCTAAAGCACTACTTAATGTTTGACACTCAACTGTTATATGACATTTCTTTTTAGCTATTGCATTTTAAATGGTTTGTCTTTGCTGGTATCATGTATAAATTAATATAATCAATAACAAGAAGTAAAACCCTCAAGCAATTAATCAATAAAATGAATAAAACATATACACAGATGCTACATTTAGAAAATAAGGACCTAATTTATAAAACCATTTCATAATTATGTTTTTTTAATGCCAAATTACATCAATTCTCTTTCAGGAAAAGTCTCATGTCTTAACAGAATACCTTTCTATCAATACTTTGATGAACTTTTATTTATACGTCTTCGTTTCAAAGTGCATTTAGGGCAAAACTACTTCTAAATGAGGAAAAGCAGAGAGAATATATATTTATTATGCATTTTATGTTTTCACTTCCCTAGTCTTGAGGCTTGTGCTGACGTTCAGCTAAATGTATCATTTGCTTTTTATTAAAGATTGTCACTAGTTGTTAATTGTTTACAGTTTTCCCCAGAAAATTATTTTTAAGGTCCCTTTATCTATAGCCATCTCCAAAGGGGACAACATACAGTTACTTGTGTTCAGTGTTTTCTCTAAGTTCCATCACACTCAGAGACTGAGATTAAAATGAGGTTAAATTCTTTGTGAGTTAGGATTTCTTTTTTTTTTTTTTTTTTTTTCTTCCCCTTTTTCTTAATTTTTACTAAACTGTGGGTGAAATGAATTAAAAAACAAATGTCTTCTTACAAAATTTTAGGTGGAAGGTTGTTCAACTCCTCACTTTTGGAGCAAAGCTCACCCTCTTACCCTCCAGGTTTTCTTTTGGTTGAAATATGGTCCCTATGTAACTGATGAAGGCTTGTCTTCTAATGTCATCAAACTTGGTCAGTCATGAAGTTTTGTAAGCACATGATCAGTGCTTCAGAACAGACATTGAAAGCTTGATATTTTTGCTGAAAAAGAAAGCTTAAAATGTTTCAAAAAAACTGCCTGTCAGTCTTGTGCAGTCAGCTAAACAGCGACAAACACACCAACGCACTCTGTGATGCACACTTTGTGGAAAAGTACTGAATGCTATGCCTGACAAAAATCACTTCCTTTTGACTGTTCACTTCCAGTAATTAATTTATTAAGGATTGTTAGGATTGTCTTGTTTCTTTTGAGAGACGGGGGAAGAATTAAAAAGAGACCAATGACTTTGTTCAACAAGGTTGTTTGAATTTGTATTGTTACTGAAAGAATTACAAAACCTGAGACAACATTTTGTGAACTAATCTTCTATTTCTTTTCCTAGTGTCTCATATCATGCATTTACAGCACTTACAGGAAACAAAGGGACTGGAGCCCTAGAAATTGTTCAGAATGTTTGATCATTTATATATCAGTGTCTTTTTTTTTTTTTTTTTTTTTTTTTTTTTGGCAGGTTTTTGTCTAACCTTGTTTTAGGCAATTTTTTAACAGTTTAATTATTTTTACAGACTGAAAGATTTTTTGTGTTGTTTACTTTAGCCTTACCTTATGATTTATTTTACAAATTTGTTGTACGTCTAATTCAACAGGAATCTTTAACTTTTTCTAGCAGGTTATGTTTTCCAGACCTCATTTTTTTTTTTTTTTCTTTCTTTTCTTTGTGTCCTGCCTGGTTCACACACTCTGGTTCAGATACTTCAAGTATGATGCTCAGAACTGAACTCGAAGTTATCAATATCAAATATAGCACATGGATTACTCCAAATATTTCACATGACAAACTCCTGTTTATACATTCAGTTACAATGATTATGAGCTTGACCTTTTACCACATTATGACATTATTTACTTTCAGTTGGTGATTGACTGCAAAATTCCCATGCTTGCAACTATCAGATGATTCTTCATGTGTTTTGTACTGCAGTTACAAAATTTCAGAAAGCAAGTTAATTCTGGTTAGCAATAGTCTTGCTTTTTGTCAATTTTGCCATGATGTTCCTCTTAGTCAATGAAAAAGAGCTATTTAGACTGTATTTCTAAACTTTATTTATAAGAATGTAACATGAAATGTGCTCAACAATCCCACAATAATAATAATAAAAAATTGCAATTATGTGATATATTCATTAAGTCTTGTCTTATTTCTTTATCAACTTATTCTTTCCTAAGCAGTTACAGATTATTATTTATTTGCTGAAGTTCTGGAGTTGAGGATACCTGAAAGAAAGTTTCTTTTTGAAACTAGCATTATGTCTCCATTATATTCTATATAATTTCAAGTACTTAGATTCAAGACTTCTGAATTAGAAGTGTAGTCATGATGTCTCCTGCTTGCCTAGTCATATGCTTTCTACATTTGTGCTTCCTAAATAACATGCAGTTATCTACCTGGAAACTAACTACAGAGAGAAAAAATTGTGGTCAGAATGTGGAATATACACTTTAACAACCCAGAGTGAGGAAGGAATAAGAATGTAAAATATATATGTATTTTTGTTCCTATAACATTCTTCCTATTTTTACTATTATTATCATCATTATTATTATTATTATTAATATTTCTTTTAACTATATTTCTTGTTGGTTTATTCTTATATTGTATATTTTTGTTTTGTTATTGTAAGTTTACTTCTTTATCTTGCATTCAAATTAGTAATTTAGTAAGTTGTCTGTTTCTTTCATTTTGTGTGTTTTTTACCTATTTCCTTTCAGTTCATTTTTGAGGTCCTGTTTTTTTTCCAAGTGGGTGTCTCTGTAATACCTATATCTTTCTTCCACTATTCTGTGGCTATTACCTGGAATGTTATTTTATGAAACTTTCCATTGTATGAACTCAGTACTGTTTCCTGTGAGGGTCTGCTGATTTGGATCTACAAATTTTGCTATCCTATCTTCCACATTTTTTCTCTATTGAAAATAAGTTTTACCATTCACCATGATTTTTCTTACCCAGTTTAGCTTTTAATTTCAGGTACTTAGTCATTTTGCTCTTACTGATAAGAAACAAAGCCTAAAAAGGCTTAGATCTGTCTTCAACTGCTGCATCCAAAAGTTGGCTTCAACAGACTCCAAGAACTTGCTTTATGAGCTCATACTGATTTCTGTATCTGAATAAGTCTCTCCTTTTACTTACAGAGGCACAGTTGGTAGTTCATAACCTTTGACTGACTGTGTAACTTCCTGATTACAATGGATTGCAGCATCTGTTTCTGCACTGTGTAGAACTAACCTCTGTACAATACATACCTTCAATTCATACTCCTGTTATGGTAGGCATTCTAGGGATGAACTAGTCACAAAAATAATTTGGGTTAGTCATTGACTTCCTTTATTGTGACAGAATCATTCATGGCACATATTGCTCACTATGTTAGAAACAAAGAGCTTGCAGCAATCCAAGTCCAAAGAATTCTGGTGACCTTTTTCCTTTACATTTTTGTAACTGGTCTCCTATACACTATGTACTTTTCTACTAATTCCAATGCATCTGTAGTTTCAGTTTTAATCACAGAGTTATTTTATGTGTAACTGAAATATGAATCCTCTTTAATCAACAGGAGACACTAGGAATGCAGTTTATTATATTTCTGAATGCTATATTTTAGTTGTTTTACAGTCAGCAGGTCTTCATCCTATAATAATATAGTTGTAGACCTTCGTTGTCATAATTTAAACTTGGAAGGAGTGGTCTGTGGTCCAGTGAAAAGGAGACCAGGGCTTTCCCGATGGAGTTAAAAGCTGAGGAGAGTTTTGCATATGAATCGTTTCCAAGGAGCAGGACTGAATGTGGATTTAAAATGCTAATTTCTATTCTGAGAAAGTGAACGGAAGATGTAGGGTTGCATGTTTAGATTGGTAGTTGTGAAATGTCTGACAGTTTGTCAGAGAAAACTTTTCAATTAATTAAGTGCTAGGTAGATATATACATCACTGGTATCATTTCAGTGTACTTATGTACCTTGTCTGCCTTTGTATGCCTTTAAAACTGTGTCATCAACTTCAGATTTTAGAAGGAATTTACTTTGCCAGTACTTGGTAAAAACAGTGATTTTAAAGTCACTCACTAAAATCAGAATATATTTTCATGCTTTTTTTCCTAAAACTGGAGTACTGGAATACCCTAGACATATCTAACTCACTACCCAAGTTATTTAAAGAATTACATGGTCAATAACTTACATTCAGAGTCCACTCTAAGGTCTGAAATAGAAAGGATCAGTACACCAAGAGGATATCCTGATAATCAGCAGTTATAAGGAGCAAAAGACTCACAAATTCACCTGATCCAGAGTGTCTTCCAGGAGCTATTTTGTTAAGTGCCATGACTTCAAAACGAAACTAGTCATATTTCATCCAATTCCCAACTTAAGTCTATTACTACAAAGCAAAGTGTCTGTCTCATTATACCTTTAGTGAACTTATATGTTCAGTTCTGGCCTTTAACTATGCCTTCTTTTAACTATGTTCAGTAAGTTCACAGATGACACCAAGCTGGGTAAGAGAGTTGATCTGTCTGAGGATAGGAAAACTGTACAGAGAGATCTGGACAGGCTGGATCAGTAGACTGTGGACAACTACATGAGGTTCAATAAGGCAAAGTTCTCAATCCTGCACTTGGGTCACAGCAACACAATGCTTTTACACTTTTATTGGACATACTTACTTCAGGACAGCTGGACATACTGTGCAGGCATCACTGCCAGGGAGAGGATGCACTTGAACATTTCTAGGGATGTGGGATCCACAACTTCTCTTGGCAACCTGCTCCAGTGCTTCAATACTCTCACAGTAAAGGTTTTCTTATTATCTAAATGTAAAGCCATTACCCCTTGTCCTATCACTATTTGCCTATGCAAAGAATTGTTCTCCCTCTTTTTTATGAGGCCCCTATAAGTACTGGAAGGCTGCTCTGAGGTCTCCCCAGAGCTTTCTCTGAACAATCTCAACTCTCTCAGCTTGTCTTCATGAGAGGTGCTCCAGATTTCTCTTCAGCTTAGTACCCTCCTCTGGACCATTTATAACAGTTCCACGACAGTCTTCTGTTGAGGACTCCAGAGCTGAATGCAGGATGGGGTCTCAGAAGTGCAGAGTAGAAGCCCAGAATCACCTCCCTCAACCTTCTGGAAACTCCTCTCTTGATGCAGTCCAGGATGTGATTGGATTTCTGGGCTGTAAACACACACTGTTTGATCATGTCCAGCTTTTCATTTTACCAGAATCCTTGTACTTGCACTTGTTGAACATCATGAACATCTCAAGCTTGTCCAAGTCCCTCTGGATAACATCCCTTCAGTCTGCTGTGTCAACTGCACTGCTCAGCTTCTGCCATCTGCAAACTCACCAAGGGTGTGCTAGACCTCATTTTCTGTGTTATTGGCAAATATATTAAAGAGCACCAGTTCCAAGATAGAGACCTGAGGAACACCACATTTACTATAATACAGATTGCTAACAATATACAGTTTCCTACATCTTCACTAAATTTAAAAGGAAAAACCCCTAGGAACGTTGAAAGATACCCATTTTTATGATTGCAATAATTAACCATCTACATTGTGTGCATTACTCTAGATTGCATCTCGCATATGCTTTGAAGTTATTTTCAGGCATGCTCTGCTTGCTTATTTAGAGACACAGGGAATGAGAAATTATAGAAAATTTAAATAAAAGTAAAATTTTAAATATTTTCAAGAGTGTTAGATTCAATAGACCTTATAGATAACTCTAAGAATGCATGCATTTTGCTTCAGTCAGTCACAATGAGCTTCAAACATGATTTGGCTAATTTGTGTTAAAAGAAATATGACAGGTATTTGGGGGGGTTTGTGCATCTTTTTTGGGTTTTGTGGGTTTTTTGTTTGTTTTTGTTTTGTTTGGGGTTTTTTAAATAGATTGCTAAATTACATTTAATTTAACAAGAACAAAACCAGATGTGCCTGACTCTCTGTGGTCCAAGTAAAGAGTTTATGCATAAAACCTTTGAATCAGTCAAAGAGAAAGAAGAAGGAGTCTTGTAGAGAAGGCCAATAAAAGAGGTCACTAGAGGAGAAATTAGAAGAACACTTATTGCATGATGAGTTTAGGAAAAATAAACATACAGTTTGCTTTATTTTCTCCCTCATTTTTAAGGTAAAGTCAGTTTCTAGACATTTATCTAGTTAAGGTTTGTCATCTCCTCAGAGACTGTACTCCTACACAACAGACATAACTGTTAAAAATAATATTGTAGTTCTTTTTTTTTCTGTTAAGAACTGGGACAGAAAAAGACAGTTAAGGTCACACAAAAAGTCTCTGAGAAACTAATTGCTAGGACTGAATCTCAAGAAAAGTTACACAGTTATCAAGAGAAACTACATGTAACAGAGTTGATATATGATTTTCTTCACAAACATATTGCATATTTCTTCACAGGAAATGTAAATGAAAAATTATAATTAAAAATAATCAGTATATACTGAATAATTTATCTGCAAAATTTTCATTTGAAGTTTCTCTATTGTTTCCCAACACTTTAAAATACCCTCATGTCTTAGTTTGAGGGAAAACCAAACTGTTTACCAAAACCAGAGGAGAGGATTCCTCCTCAATGACCACATCACTCCTGCCACTCATCAAAGCTAAGTGAACCAGGGATGGTGCAGCCTGTGAAGATGACCATGGTGAAGCCCCATGCAGTCAATGGAGATCAATGGTAGAGCAGATATTCACTCTGCAGGCTGTGGAGAACCCCCCAGCCAGAGCAGGTGGATGTGCCCTGAATGAAGCTGTGACACTGTGGGAACCCCCTGGTAGAGCTGGCTCCTGTGAGGATTTGTGGCCCTTTGGAGAAAGGAAACCATAAGGGAGTAGATTTTCTGAGAGAATGTGTGATGCCATAGGAGACACATGCTAGAGCAGTCTGTTCCTGACAGAATGCACCCTGTGTTAAGGACACACACTGGAGCAGTTCCTGAAGAACTGCAGCCCACTGGAAGGACCTACATTGCAGGATCCTGTGGAGCACTATCTTCCATGGGAATCTGGAACAGAGAAAAAGTGTGAGGAGGAAAGAGTGGCAGGAACTAAACTATTACTTCCATTCCCCTTTTCTCGTGATGCTCAGGTCTGGTGGGGTATGGAAAGGTAAAAGATTTGGCAGTGAACTTAAGTCTGGGAAAGGAAGGGAAGGGGTGGGAAAGCTATTTTTCTTATTTTTCTTTATCCTGCTTTGTTTAATTGATGATAAATTACATTAATTTCCCCAAGTCAAGTCTGTTTAGCCTGTGATGGTAATAGATGAGTGATCTCACTGTCCCTATCTCTACCTGTAAGCTTGTTTGTTGTATGTTCTCCCCTGTGAGTGTTGATGGCAGAGGAGCAATACAGCAGTTTCGTGGCCATGAGGCAGCCAGCCAAGGCCAACCAAACACACCAACTCAGTGTAATGCTGCTGAAGTAAAAAGGAGACTCACATTTGTGATTTAATAATAGCAGTTCTGTACAAGAGTTTTTCAGTAATCATATTTATAAGGCCTCAGTGGCTACCATGTCTGGCTTTTGGCATCTGACTTAAAAGAATACATAGAGAAATGGAAGAAAGACTCAGTAAGAGGTCAGAAAACATGTCCATTGAAGGAAAGAAAGAGTTTAGGGGACACATAGGTCATGACATTATAAACATAATTATCAGTATTTGTGCCTCATCTTCAATGAGAATAAGGGAAAGAAATCTGTACACTTTGAAATAGTAGAGTTAGATGCTAAAGGAAAAATATTTTATTTTTGCAAAGTATTTATTTGTTTACCTATTTGAGTTTTAGAATTTCTTCTACTGCAGCTTGTTGAGATTCTATTTGCATAATAGTTTCCAGAAAGACTTGCTATTTGTTATCTTTACTAGTACATAAAAATCTGTCAAATTACTTTAAACTGCTCTCATACTATTTTTATCACATACATGAAAAACTGAGGATTGGTGACAAAAACCTAATAGATCTTTAATATAATCCATAGTGGTTATAGTGGAAAGAATAAGATCGTAGCAGTTACACAAGAAATTTTAATCCTTTAAGTCTCCATTTCACTTCCAAGTTGTTACAGATTATAAAAAGGAAAAAAAAAATCAATTTCCAGTCAACCATTATTTTATACTTTAAACAGAATATTTCTAGGTTTTAATATTCCACGGGGGATAGCAGTGGAAAATGAAGTATCTGGTACAAAGTTGTCTGTATTTTGTGGGTAACTTAATTAGACTTTCATTACTGGAAGACTTGGGAAGGCTTTCTACAAAGATAAAATGTTGACTTTACCTCAATAAATGCAGTTCCATATATTACATTCTCCAGTGAAATATATCCATAATTAGAATTCTAATGAGTGCTTTTGTAAATTTATAGGGTGCATATCCACTTTATGGATATTTTAAATTACTACTTGAATTAGTAGTCCACATTAGTGACATTAGAAAAAAAAAACAACCTGAAAAACCCGCAAACAATTATAAACATTAAATGGGATTGAGTAAGCATTTTTGTTAGCCCCAAAGCTATCCTGATAGCTTTATTGTCTTAATCAACTTAGTTGAATCATTTTACTGCTCTTTTGAGGTGGATTTTGTGGACACATGCTGGGGTACTAGTTCACTTCTGCCAAATTAAAAATGATAATTCTCATGCGTGAAATAACTGCATGGACTAATGACCAAGTCTCAGCATAATTTGAACTGAAGCCCCAGCAGGTGGCAAACAATTAAACACATAATTTAATGTAATATAGTCACAAGTATTTTTCTTTTATTTTTTTAAATAAAAAAGGAATGTAGGGAAAGAAGGAAAGCAAGCTTTCCTTTCCTTGAACAGTTCTAAACTCCACAAATAAAGCCAGAGGGAAAAATTGAAGAAAATTAAAAATATGTCACTAGAAAGTGTCATATGACTAAAATATGTCATTTCCTAACAAAACTGTCACAGTTCTAACACAGAATTCTAAATACTGAGTATTCTTTTCTATGAAAGTGCAGACATGATTCTATTTCCACTGAAAAAATAACCCAAAGTTATAACCCCCAAAAGTTTCTTCAGTAGCAGAAGAATAAACCTCGAGAAACTCTTTGGCATTTCCTAAAACTTGGAAATAGTTCTAAACTAACTTGAGAAAAAAATACAATAAGTTAAGTTTTTATTCAAATGAGAAAATAAAACCCAACCCCAAATCCAAAATCAGGAAAACCTCCCCCTATAAAACACTATCTAATTAATCCCTATTTTTAAGCTAGATCACTTATTTATGTGACTTTATATGTAAGTGCTGAACTTGTGTCTCTCAGATAATCATGAGCAAAGTTTTTCTTGAAAAATACAGGAGTTTTGCAGGTTTTGGTATGGTTTTAGGGTCTTATTTCTTATACCTGCAGACTTTCAAAAGTACAATAACTGTATTATAATTTCAAAGATAAATTCCTTTATTTTGAAAATATTCATAATCTATCATATTAAATTTGCACCTCATTGTGAATGTTTCAGGTTATTTTATGAGTTTTATGACTGTCTTATAAACTGAAACCTAAATAGTTAAAGACTTCTGTAGAATTAGCACTTCAAATGCTGGGTAGTTTTTAGCAAAAGAATTTGAGTGCCTCCTAACTTCAGGGACAGAAAGAAAGGATTGCTGTAATTTTGAGTTTTCTAAAACTGTAGATTTATGTTGCTACTGAATTTTTAGGTTAGATAATATTGAAGGGTTTTTAAATAAATAGCTAAATTATTTTAAAAATCATTAAAACAGAATAGAAACTGACTCAAATCAGCAAAATACTCATTTTTTGATCTTGTAATTACTAAAACATATGTAACAATAGTGAAATGAGGGTATTTAAAAAAAGTCTTCTGTTGTTGCTAAGTATTATAATTTTAATACAAGAATAATGCTAAAGATGAGAGTATAATCAAATACATTATTTAACATAACATTTTCCTACTCTGCTCGTGAAAACCCCTAAATGTACTTGACATTATTTTGAAGATAATCAGAGAAATGTTGGTTTTCAGGAACAAGCAAAAGAAACCCAGAGTAAGACATAGCTTGTATTTATCTAAAGTTAAGAGGCAATTTGCAGCTACAGCTATCATTTTAAAAGGCCTCGTTTGAAGAATGTCATGCTGGGAAAACAGCTAGAGTGACAAAATTCAAAAGAGCAGATGAGCACCCTCCCAAACACAAGGCACTTCTGATGATGAGAAGACTTTCCTTTCAGTCACAGTGCAAGGGAAAAATCTGAACAGAAGTTCTGTGAAAGGTTTTTGACTGTAGAAATGTGGAAGTAAGCATGTTGTATTAGAAGCTTGTTTCTTGGAACCCAGTGTTTGTATTCTCTGGTTGTTCAGGGTTGTTCTTTTGCTATTATATTTTTCTTAAGCTTCTGCAATAGCTTTGATAAATACAGGAACAATCTTTAAGGTGAACAAATGTTTACAAATTGTTTTTTGTTCCCTCCCCCCACCTCATTTCTTTTATTTGCCCTTTTGTCTGGTCAGCTCAGCATAAATAGCATACAATTGGGTGTAAAAAACACCACATATTTCATTTGACAATGGATTGTTTTTAATGTACATAATTTTATTAATTTCACTGAAAATTTAGATTAGTATTGTCACACCTTCAGCTTTACTATCTCCTCCACTTTTAATTTTGTGTGAATGCATACAGAAAAATATATTTTAATGTATTGCTTTCTTCTTTCAAGAAGATATATCTTTTGGTATTGCTGTATACCTCTTTTTTCTGTTGAAAAGAATTCCCTATGAATAAGCACCTACAAGGAAATATGGTATTCTCTGCACCACCATCAGCTTATCTCCTGTAGTGACTCACTCTTTCAATTTTCTCAGAGCTTGAAGTCATTTTCTTCATGAAGCCTGAATTTTGGTATTGGAGAGGAGAGAAAGAGGGATGAAGAAACAGGATAAAAGTTATTTCTCCCATCTTTTTCAAAAACTATCAACAGGGCAACATTTATTGCTTTTGCTTTGAGAGAAATTTTTGCATGTTGAGAAACTGTAGTTGTGATTTACTTTTAGTATGCACTGGGGGCTATACATAGATGTAATAATTCTCCCAAAGAAGATTAATGAATGGATTATGCAATATAATCTGAAATCTACACCTGTCCAAACTCATTAGCATGGATTTTCATAAATTTTTGTTACATTTTTTCAGTAATTTTTATTAAGATCTTTAACACAAAATCCACAGGAAAAAAAATCCAGCTGCACTTTACAAGACATTTCCTGTTAACTCAGTGTTGTAGATGTTCAACACAAGTGTTCAGCAGCTTACATATTCACATAAATGTAAGAATGTGAGCCTGAGGCAATCTGAATACAGGCTTTTCAAACTTCAAAGGAGTAGTGAATGATTATTGCCCTGCTTTTGCCATCCAGAATTGGCCTAAGCTTGGGGAGCAATTAAAATTAAATAGCCGCTGAACTGCAGAAAGTAAAGATCGGCAACTCTGGGCAAGAGCAGATTTTTACAAAATCTCCTGACTAATTCATATCTCCATGATGGCAAAGCAAAGAAAGAAATCAGAATGAGAACCATTTATACAGAAAGAAAGCAAAGGGCAGCTGCATTAACCTTGAACATAATGATCCAGATCTTTGTATCAAATCACCTGTTTTTCTGATTCTAGTTGCTGCGTTTTTACAAGGACCTGAGCATCTCCTCCTCAGTCCTAATCTATTATTTTGTAAATAGCTATCAGGGTATTTAAACATATAGACAAAGAAAACTGTACCAGATCTGTCTGTGTGCTAAATTGTGAAACCTTTATTTCAAAAATGGGATAATAATATTTTACAGATCTTTTATTTATTTTGTTTCATAAGAGTCAGAAACAGTTTGAGTTGGATATAACTGAAAATCATAATAATATTTAAGACTGTAATCAAGACTACTGAATAAAGATAAATATATAAAAAAAATTCTGACACCATATTGTATTTTGAAGTTAAGTGATATATGGATATGTCACAAACTTGTAAAATAGTAACAGGTTGTTTTGCTGACATTACTTCATGCTTCTTTTCTCCAGCAGAAAATAGCAGAAGAGCATTTTCAGTAGAATTTCAGAACACATTCAACAAAGTTATGTATAGGTAGATCAGCAATCTGATAGGCATAAATGAACTCCAGTGTTTTTAATTATCTTTGAAAGAAAATGTATACTAATACTGCATATGTCATTGACACTTTATATAGTTTGTAATAGCCTGTGTAGTTTTCCAAGTCATATTTTGAATGTTTGACTTAGGCATTACTTTGTGAAAGGAGGTAGAAAATAGGAGAGATGTGGAAAATTTCAGGGAGACTTACTGTATAAGCAGAGGAAATTTTCAAGTATATTCCTTTTAAAGTCTCAGATACACATAGTCTGCTAGGATTAGATTTTTCTGCCATTTAGTTCCTTATGGGGTCAGAAAAAGGCAACATTTTATCAAAAACAACATGACTCCATTGTGGGAAATGCAAATTGCATAATAACCCATGTTTCCCATCTATATCGACTCTTCATAACTGCCGAATTAACACATGTTAACTCTACATAGCTGGTGTTTAAAATCACTGAAAGTCCCATTTTCCTATTCAATCCATGCTAAATGTCCTCACACAAATTAGCATTTTCTGAGTCCAGACCCCTAATGTGGAATAATGTATTTGCAAAAATTGTTGTGATGCCTTTCCATTTTACTCAACTACTTGCACACTAATACAGGAATTTATAGATTCACCTTTGCTCAACAAATTTTTTTATGCATTTCAGGTGTATTTTGCTATTGTTTGTTTGTCTTTCACTTTCCTGAGCACACAGACCAATACTTGTCACTGAGTAGCTCTGTAATACAGTATCACCATTACTAGCAGCACATCATTAGATTTGCACTTAGTTTGCAAGGTCTCTGGAAAGAAACTGCTAAAGCTTGCTCTGTCTGACTTTTTTTGATCTGTCTGTACCTTTATTTTACTTACTTTAACTGTAGCAGCAATTTTTCTAAACGAACATGAGTCTTCAGTGATTTTTTGTTGTTGTTGTTGCTGTCTTTATATGGTTTAACATCTCTAATACACTGACACAAAGCAGGAAAAACAGGTCTGATATGGCAGCAGTGGACTTGAGAAGATGCAGGTGATGCAGGATGTGTTGTAAAGGACTGCAGTCCTGAGGTGATAAGGGATAAGGAATGGTCCCAACACTGGAAATTCCACAGCCTTAAACAACTCTCTCACATGACAGGTTAAAGAAATGCAGATCTGCTTTTAGAGGCAACAGAAAACAAAGAAATACAATCTACAAATTGTGAACATCACTATGTATAAAAAATTTGGATATAGGTTGGAGTTGCACAACAAAATGGAATAAGAAACAGTATAAAAACATATTATTAAACATAGAAATGACCCCAGGTAGACTGAAGAGTGAGGAAGAAGCCACCAACATGCACATTATACTCCAGGTCTTCAGGTGCTGAATAATCATCATAACACCAGAATGAAGACCCAAACCTTAGCACCCAGAGAAGCAGGAGAACATAAACATAAGGGGAAAGTGGGTAGAAAAGAATTGCTTGTAAAATTATTTTAACTACCACACTAGTAGTTCCAGTAGCACTGAAACTTCTTTCTACATGCACATATTTTTTCTCTTCCTGTAATAATTAGATGTGTATTATTTATGATTTCAGGATTAGACTGGTAAGACTTCAATTATAATAACAGTAAAATTTTAATTTACATATAAGGATGTTTCATCTTTGCTTGTAAACAAGATTTTTAGCATAACATACTGCACATTCACACTTCCAAAAATGTAGTTGAAGACTACGTTTCTTGTTATCCAAGACAGAGGTATCCCTGAGGAGACACTGGAGATGCAGATATTTCTCTTTGGAGTGAGAACATTGTTTAGGAATTCCATAAATAATACTGGTAAAGATGATGTTAATTATTTTATTACGTAAAAGGAATAGATATATTGTCTATTCTATACAGAATGACATCTTCCGTGTTGTGAGGGAAAGCCTCTCAGACTCAAAACTAATGATCTCTGGAGATTTGTTTCAAAATCAGGTAAGCCTTACTGATCCTGCTTTAAACACTACCATGCAAAATTTATTCTCTATCTAAACTTCACAAAAGTATTTCACTCTAGAAAGGAATGCAGTTGGTATAATGGCTCTTGAATAGCGGTGTTAGCATTAGCAGAACTTCTTATGTATTACCCAGTGTCTCCATTAGGTGAGATTTTTGTATTGATGCAAGCCAATCAAAAGTAAAATGTTTTTATAAAATAAAATAGGTGCAACATAGCATGCAAACAAGCTTTAAGTTGGGTGAGGTATAATACTTCTAAGCTTTTTTCTATATTTGCCAATATATAAGATTTTTCCTTAAATGAATAAGATCTTCCAGGAGAGGTGTGAAGCAAATTCATCACTTCTGGTAGAAGGCATTCATTTGTCCAGATGAATGGCAAAAAAGTTATTGCCAAGTTCAGGTTTAGACTCCCTAAGAGTTGCTTAAAGTTTGTTACATTGGAACTTATGCAAGCAACTTATGCTACATATGCAATGAGTGAATGCAGTGTACTGGGAACTAGAAAAGAATACTCAGTCCAAAATTAACTGTCTTTATCTAGTTGTAATAATAGGATAATTCTATCTGTAGCCATTAAAATTAGAATTTTATAAGACCTGACGCAGGCTAGGCAGTTCCTATTACATTTTCAGGGCAAATCCATTCACATCTCAAAATTATTCAGTTTTCAAAAGCCTGAGAAGAATATTTTTAGAATTTTCTATCAGCATTTAGTGGCGTAATGGAGAGCACTCCGGTCTCTGACTCCCAAGGTCACGAGTTCGAGTCTCAGTAGGGGACGCCCGGCAGT
>JAWWEV010000134.1:52354859-52388164 GCA_035583235.1 Hafferia zeledoni | reverse complement strand
GCTGGTGTATCTTCTTCATCTATCCATTTCTGGCACGACTCTTTCCAAGCTATATAGGGAGAATGCATTGCTACAGAGGGAGGGACAAAAACATATTTAAATCTTTCATTACACCTTGCTTTTTCTTACAGTTCACAATGTCTGCAGGAAGGTTATGCTGTCTAACAACATAATAATTAAATGCCACAAGGAGATGGACAAAAGCTTGGTGAGACCCATCAATGTGCTCTTGCAGCCCAGAAGGCCAACCATGTCCTGGTCTGTGTCAAAACAATTGTGACTAGCAGACTGAGGAAGGTGATTCTCCCTCTCTGTTCTGCTCTCATGAGAGCCCACCTGGAGTACGGCATTCACCTCTGAGACACCCAACATAAGAAGGACATGAACCTACTGGATGAGCCCACAGGAGGACCACAAAGAAGATCAGAATATGATCTTTGAATACAGGCTGAGAGAGTTCATTCTTCAGCCTGGAGAAGAGAATGATCTGGGAGAAACGAAATTGCAGCCTTTCAGTACCTAAAGGGGACCTACAAGAAAGCTGGAGAGGAACTATTAACAAGAGCATGTAGTGATAGGACAAAGAGAAAGAGCTTCAAACTGAAAGAGTTTGGATTAGAAATTAGATATTAGGAAAAAAACAAAAAAACAACAAAAAACAACACAAAACCCAAAAACATTACTGTGAGGGTGGTGAGATACTGGACCCAGTTGCCCAGGGAAGTAGTACATGCCCAATCCCTAGAAATGTTTAAGGCCAGGTAGGATGGGGCTTTGATTGAATTGGATCTGGTCTAGTGGAAGCTGTCCCTGCCCATGGTGGGAGTTTGGAACCATATAATCTTTAAGGTTCATTTCAGCCCAAAATATTCCATGATTCTATGATCCTATGAATTAAGACTTTTGTTTTTCAATGTAATCTCATGGGAAAGAATTATGGCAGCTCAGAGAAGTATGTAGCACTGATTTGGAGTGGCAAAGATATGTTTCCAACCTGTTTGTGGCTGTGTTGATGCAAGTTCCTAGCATCAAGATTTTCCTACTGAGTACTTAATTTTTTGAACAACCTCCTCCATTTTTTTTGTATACAACAGCAAAAACTTGCCTACACAAAGTGTCAGGAAAAAGCAAAGCATATGCATCCTTCAGTTCTTTTTCAGATATCAATATACAGTACTTTTGGTGAGCTTTAGCTTATGCATCATCATGGAATACAGACTGCAGGAGGAAAGCATGAGAGACAGTAGGATTTATAAGAAAAATACCTTCAGATTCACATTATTTTTTGCAAGAAGAGAGTAGCCAAGATGTTCAATTACTGTTTCCAGTTCAATCTAAATAAAGTAATTTAAAAGTAATGGTTTTGTTTATAAAGTACACTTCACTTAGATCTCTGTTGTCTTGGAAAACTCATTGGGTCACTGACGGTTTGTCCACAAATATTAAAAATATTAATTATGATTTAATGTAAACAATGTTTATTTTATATTAATTGTTGAAAGGCCTTTTGATACATTTAGCAACAAGAATATTTTTTCTAGTTTTTTGTTTGTTTTTTAAGATTCATTCTATTTGAGAATCCTTATTTTATTTTATTCAATACAAATGGTTCTTTATAGTTTTCTTCCCTTTCAGTTTCTAGTTTATCACTATAATGATGCAAAAAAGTTGGTGAAAGACCTGACCAGTGATTTTCAAAACAAAACAAAGGACTTAATCAAAGACACAAACTGATCTTACATGACGTACAAATAACTAAATGCAAGATAAAATATTAACTCAGTATGCGTTAATCAAATATTCTCATAGTGTCTCAGTATATATGAATCAAATATTCTCAGAATGTCTGGATAGAACTTTGAAGAGACAGTTTTTGGAACTTGTTTCAAAATAAGACAATTATTTTTTTCTGCTTTTTTTTTTTTTTTCTTTAACTGAAAAGATTTATTATGCTGAGGCTGATTGAGGGGCAAAGATTAGTCTGCCTTGCCTTCAAATGTATGAGTGTGCAACAGCAGGTATCATAAGTAATAAAGAGTATAAAGATTTTTCTCACATGGGTACCTTTTCCTGATTTCATTAGATTAGAGGGAAATCATGGACAAATTTAATTCTGGATAGTCACAACTGAGAACTTTCAACCATCAGAGGACTACTGCTTTCTTACAAGTACTGGTGTTCCTTACTGAAGCTGTCTTAATAGCTCTTACAGAAATGTGTGCATTAAAAATGACAAATTGATTAGAAATTATGCAAAAGGGTATTTTATCATTCTCTAATAACTCTTTTTTGAAAAGGGAAAACAAATTTATTCTATAATATATTGCCCCAATTTGGAAAAAAAAAATGTAATGGAAAGAAATTTCAAATTCTCTTTCCTTTCTCTGTAAGGATAAATACATCCCTACCGTTTAGTCTTGTTGAACCTCTGAAGACTTTTTTAATGCTTCCTCATGTGACATGCTTGAGCAGAGCTATTTTGATTAAATAGCTCCCAAGATAATTGCAATTATAATGTGGCAAACTTGGGAATAGTTTAATCTGAAGTGCACATTGTTATCCATGGTACATAAAATATCTGTAGTTTATAATGTGTGTTTCAATGAAGTCACTGTATGAGATGAGTATAACATTGATTGTCCCTCACATCACTGAATTATAAATAATAATCTCAAAGCTAAATTGTTTATGTGTTATGGAACAGCTATATGAATATTTCAGTGAGCTATGCTCTAGTTGGCTCTAGAACAGACAATATATTTGAAATTTCAATACCTTTTACTCTACATGGATATTTTTATATTATCAGTAAAAGTAGACACAAACCAAATTCCTCATGTGAAAATGCTATAGGAAAAGTATTACAATTTTCTTGCTTAATTCATACCATAAAATCAGCAAAAGAGCTTTAGACCAATTGAGGAATTAAATGGTGATAGTGAGGAGGCTGCTATAACTAACCAGTAACTTAATCCAAGGAGAACCCATACACCTTCTATATTGCTTACACTTACTAAAAATTTGTCCTAGGAGGAAAAAAACCCCACCAACTAGTTTGAAAATCAATACTGTAATATTCTGACAAAGATAAGAATGAAAAAGACAAAATGATACTTTCTTTGAATTAAATTACTATTTTTGTGAGTTTATTTATTTATCTATTTATTCTTAATCTGCTCTACTGCCTTTCAAGATCTCAGTGTCTTTGCCATACTTTTCTCAGGATTACTTTCATGTCTGCTTAAGCTAAGCTTCTGGCACATTTCTGGCAGATATAGATTGCTCTTTTAAAATAGGTATCACAAAATTATATTTCTCTTTTGTCTATTCAGTTAATTTTAATACAAGAATAAAGAAGCAGGTAGCTGAACATCAATCAGTAGGCACTGTGAAGTTAAAATGACGGAAAAAAAATGTTTGTAAAGAGGTTTCTAAGAACGAGAAAGCAATATATAAAATTCTTAGGCACTAAAAAAGCATATTTAATAAATCATTTATGATTTTTCCTAGAAATCCATGAACCCTTGACTGAATTTACAATTAAGACTAAGGCAACAGAAGGAAGAGACTTTTCAGCCTACTCAGCAGAAGAATCATTTAGAGAATAAGATAGCAGTGAAGAAAAGGTAACATATAATAATTTTGGTATCTAGAACCAGCAAATAAATAAGCAATCAAATTTGTCTATTAGTAGTCCTTATGGGAAGCTTTATGTTCTGCATTGCCCAAGTTATCGTTGAATAATCTCTCTAAACTGTATGTACACTTAACTTCACCCACTGACAGAGGAAGAAGTATTGCTTTCCTTTAATGTTGCCCCAATAATATTTTCTATTGCAAACTGTGAACAAAAAATGGTTCTCCTACAAAGAATAAATGTCTTACTTTTTTCCAGTTTTCACATTTCAGGTTCTAGTTCAGTGCTGGAATATTCTAGAAGTAAAAATTTAAACATCTTGAGAACAAAATAGATGCTTCTATGGTTTGAGGAGATACTTGCTTTAATAATTTTGAGAAATACAATTAAAGGAAAATAGTAAAAGGTAAACATATCTCTACCATGGAATATTTTAGACTGGCAAATGAATGCCACCATGCTCACTAAACCATACCATGAAGTGCCATGTCAACTTATTTATTGAACACTTCCAGGAACAGTGACTCCTTCATTTCCCTGGGGAGCATGTTTCAGTGCTTAAGCACTCTTTCAATGAAGACAATTTGCCTAATATTCAACCTGAACCTTCCCTGGTGCAACTGGAGGCCATTTGCCCTTGTCCTGTGATGAGTTGTCTGGAAGAAAAGGTTGGACTCCATTATATCCCAATTTCCGTTGAAGTAGTTGTAGAGAGGTCTCCCTCAAGCATTCTTTTCTTAAGGCTAAACAACTCCAGTTCCCTCAGCAGTTCTCCACAGACTTATGTTTCAAGACTCTTCACCACCTTTGTTGCCCTTCTCTGAACTCCCTCCAGCACCTCAGTGTCTTTCTTGTACTGAAGAGCCCAAAACTGAACAAAGTACTCTAGGTGCAGCCTCACCGGTGTTGAGTACTGGTAGGCTGATCACTATCCTAGTCCTGCTGGCCACACCATTTCTGATACAGTCCAGGATGCCATTGACCTTCTTGGCCACCTGCACACACTGCTGGCTCATATTCAGTTGTCTGTCAACAAGGATCTGCAGGTCCTTTTCCGACAGGCAGCTTTCAAGCCACTCTTCCCCAAGCCTGTAGTGACGTGTTGGGTTGTTGTTGCCCAAGTGCATGATCCAGAGCTTCGCTTTTTGGTTGTATGTATCCCTGACCCTTCCTATATTTTATTGCTACTGTAAGTCCTCAAAAATCATTATCTTTGGCTCTCTTCATATCTATCACAAATTTGAAGTTGACACTGTGGTTGCCAGGATGTCTGTCACAACAGTCTCCAATCATAAATTTATTACAGAAAAGTGTGAACTTACTAACCATTACAGTTGTTTATTGTTACTCTGCTTTTCAGCTCATACTTGCTTGATCTAGTTAGAGCTGGACTTTGTTTGGGAAGTAGTTTTGGGTAGGCTCTACCTTGCAACAGATGATGTGGATTGATTCAGAACTTTCTGAAAATATGAGGACAGAAATGTCATGATGACTGTCACATAGACAGAAATCATGTTTATTTAATGTATGGTGAAAATATCCTTAAATTTTTGAGTCAGTTCCTTTATTTTGGTTTGAGATAAGTAATGAAATGTGGTAAGTTATACAAAGTAGAATATGGTGAAAAGTACATTCAAAGGAGCATATGTCTACTACTAGAGGCATTAGTTTTATCTAGTGAAGAAAAATGATAAAAATAAACATGGAGATTTACTTTAGGAAAAAAAATAACTATGAAGACATGAAAATTAAGATATTGGTCTGACTCTGGAAATAACTAGAAGGAAGGCAATGATTTGTGGTATGCAGGTCAAGCAGCATGATTTAGTGGTTCTCACTGGTCTTGAACTTTGATGAATTGAAATAATTTCTTGATCAATGTTGCAACTATCTGCACATATTTCTTTTGTATTAGCTGAACTATTCAAATGGTGGAATACTTTTTGGCTGAGAGCCTGAGGCTTTTTTTTCCCCCTGGATCTTCATGAAAGTTTTTTCAATGCACATGGAGAATTGGTCTTTGCTTAGCGAATCCCATTTTGAAAGGCCACAGAACATAAAGTATGTTTGCTTTTACTGTAATGTCCTTCAAGACAACATTTTTGAATATAGCTCTATGTTCTTACTTACATAGCATCCTTCAAAATGCACAGTTGCAGAGAAAGGAATGGAATTCATTTTTACACCTGCAAGGTCCACTAGCTTATGCAATTAAAACATACACAGTTTGTAATGTTCATGTTATTCAAGTGTAATGTATCTGATAACATGAAAAAGAGTCAATGAAGATTTTTCTTCTGTTACAAAGAAACTGTTTCTTAGGGGGAGAGAGAAAGGAAAATGAGGGATTAAGAATCCTGGTTTCTCTTTCATCAGCAATGCCAATGAAGATTTACATCACTTTCACTGATTCTTCACTGCTTTCTCTCTAACCCTTCATCTTTTCCTTTTGGCCTATATTCTTTTTTTTTTTTTTACTTGACCAAAGAAAATACTGGAAAAAAAACCAAAAAACCACTTATGGTAGGTCAAAATTAATGAACCGAGCCATAGAGGCAGTGTTTGAGCCACTTGACAGAGATTTTCTGTTCTAAAACAGAGGTATATCAAAGGTCAAAGACTCCTTTGGATGAAAATCATATGTAACTAAAATAGTTATGATCTTACAGTAGCTCTTTTTAATTTTTAATCTTTTTTTTTCTGCTTGCATATTCTGACTATAGTACCTTTGGGAGTACAGTAAAGAGGAAGCAGTTCACTTTGTTCACTTTCCTTTAGCTGTCTGACAGCTTCTTCAACACATCCCTCACTGCAACAGCTGTTCACCAGTATTTCCAGTTCCATTTCCAGCTTTGGTGATTTTGGAAAGGGGGCATGAGAAAGTTTTTTACCTGACTGACCTTTTTTAAATCTTTTTTTCTTAATGTTTCACACATGCAAAACAGTTCCAGCCTTTCTTTCTGTTGCTAAAGAGATAACAGCATCTATCTATGCTGGCCACAAAGTTAGCAAATAAATCACTGCTGTTCCTTTTTTTTCACTTCCAGTGAATCACTGAATGACTGAGTAATTTTTCTGTCCTTGTTGTGACTCTAATTTGTTTAAAATGTAAATTTGTTATCCAGGGCAAACCTCAAGAATATATGTGTACATGTACACATGTGTGTATGTTGTATGAATGCATGAATAGAGACATTTATCTCTATATATCTGTACACACACAGAGATATATATCCACAGATATAAAAATATATTCATTATTAAATCAAAGGAACTATTATTGTTCTGTTCATTATGTTTATTCATTTTCTTCTCCTTGCAGGCTCTCAGTGGGGCTGCCTGGCCATGTTTGGCTATTGTAAATCAAAATTCTATCCTCAATAGTATTGATAATACATTGCAATTAATTACTTCCCAAATAATTTCCCAATCTAAATTACAGTATATTGTTAACCAATATAAAAAGAAAACAAAAAACCAAACATTTTAAATTCAAGTCTACACTGTGATAAGTAATATATTTCTATGCTGTCAATTTAACAAGGTTATCAGTTAAAATTACTTATGAGTTCAATATTGTAGGAGATGTTTCTTTTGTCTGAATGTTAGGCTGGAAGGGTTTTTTTCAGCAGCGGTAAAAACAACAACAATAAAACCTAGAAAACCTAAATTACACTAACCTTTTCTAAAGCTGTTCCTTTTTAATGCAAGGAAGAATCAACATGACCTTTTAGGTTTTCTTCTGAGAATACAAATTTGGTAGCTGAGATTGTTTTTAATGTAGTCTCATGTTGAAGAATTCTTGAAGAATATTTTCCATTTGCAACTAGTTTTGCAGAGAAAGATAATTTACTGAATTTCAAACAATATTTTCTTCGAGATATAAATGCTTTGTTAACTTCTAATATAATGAGGGAATTTTGTAGTCAAGTACCTTTATTAAGTCTTAATGTTTTACTATCAGAAAAAAGGTTAAAAGCATGTGGCCTGCCAAGTCTAATTTACCTGCACCTCTCTCTCTAAAAAGGTATATACTAAATTCTCACAAGGTAAACATAGCATGATCAGATGCTCTAAATTAACAGTGAGGAACTAAAAGTCAATTATGGCATTTTCAGGCATATGAGTGTAAGAACATTGTTACAAATGTATGTCAGAGACAATAAGATTCATAGAACTATGCTGATGTCCTTGGAACCCAAGAATTAAAAATTTAAGACTATACTAAACTTCTTTGTCTGAGGGAAACAGTGATCCTTGGCTCTCAAAGAGCACAGTCAATTTACACAGTAAAGCTACAAATGACGTACCTGAGACTCATGATGTCCCTCCTAGCTACTCCACAAGTAATGTCAAACCATCTCTCAAGGTATACTGGTTGACACTAGATTGGAATAGTCCAAGACGCTTTCTTAATGTTAAGGCTTTCTTCCGTAGTAAGAAGAACAAAAAGGTGCTCATGCATAGAGTGATTGAGATTTTATAACAAGAAGAATTTCATGCTGTTTTTAAAGTATCATGTACTCCATAGCATATAAGTAATGGCTATGAGTGATAAACTTTAAAATGGTGTACTACCAATGTCAAATATCTAGGTTCCCAGGTTTGCTATTGTGAGTTTCAAAGTCCTGCTTTGCAGGATCTTAGACAAGCATTCTTCTCTTCCCTTTGTCAATAAACATATTCCTACATTCAAGTTGTTTTTATAGAATTCTTCAGAAGTAACTAAAAAGTTTTCTAGTTTTGAAGAGCAGATTTTCTAGTACTTATCATTTCTTCTTTCTTAACGACACCTTTTTCTCTCTAAACAAATTGCAGGTGTCATCATTTTGTTCCTTTGTATTTGATTAGAAAACTATCCCATAATCTTTGTCTTCATTCAAGTTGCTAATTAATGACACATAGAGAAACACTTGCCTCCTTTGCATTCACCTCACTGTCTGAACGACTTATTTCATATCATATAATTCCTTTGTACTTTGTAATTTTGAACTTATTTTTAAACTTCTAGCCTATATAGGGGCAAGAAAGAGAAAAACATTTATGAGTGACTGAACTTTTAGATGACTTAAGGTTGAGATAGCTGTGTCCCATGCTCCAGTTTAGCTTCATTCTTTCTATCTCTTTTTGTTTTCTTTTTCTTTTTTTTTTTTTTTTTTTTTTTTTTTTTTTTTTTTTAAGGACTTTGAGTATTGAACAAGAGAAACAATATTTTTTTCAGCTTGGAATCAAAATATCAGAGGGGTATTCTAAAGAGATTCATGACTTATGTCTCAGCTCTTCATCTGTAAAATGGTGTTATATTTCCTAAACAGCACAATAATTATTAAGCAGTGAGAATTTTAGTAAGATAACATGTAAAAGCACCTTGATATATATGACCAAATTTATTTTAAGCTTATTTATTTGAGTTTATTTCTAAAGAGTTTTAATAACTATTTTATCCTTCGACCTCCCACTTCATAATTGTGGTAAGATTTTAACATCTTATTAAGTTTACATAAAAAACCCCATTTTGTTTAAATCATGAAAATGTCTGTTAGTAGTTCTCTATCTTTCTTCAGAACATAATCTAAATTTTTTATTCATTAAATTCATTAATGTGTTGTCATATTTGAACATTTTTATTAGCCTTTTTCTTTATGTTTACTTTTGTTATGAAAAATTTCTCTGATGATAGTATAAATAAATTATTCCATTATGTCTGAGAAAAAATATAATGGAATCACAATGATCATCCAGTTTTTTGCTTGAATCATCTAGTGAAATATTTCTCATTTTTACATGTTAAAGGAATGACCAAATTGACATTATGATTCACATCTAAAGTAAAGTAGCAAGCTGAACATTTAAGTTGAAGGTTTCTTTCAGTATTTTATAAATTTAGAACTGGAAGCCAGTGGTGGATTTTTTGTTTCAGTTCGCTTAGCTGGACTGTATCTCTCATTTATAATGTATTCAAAAAGTACTGTATTATGTTAATATGTTCTGATGAACATACATTCAAGTTACCAGATGATTTGTCAGACATCTTTTTTTAGCTTTGCCATGTGTACAGTATCCTTACTGTATAACTAAGTGATATTGTGAAACATTATTTTATGGAGGTTATTTTATTTGTTTGTTTTTAATTTTGCATTCATCAGTCAATATAATCTTGCCTTTTTTTTTTTTTTTTAATAGAAGCCCTCCCTACACCTTTAAGCTAAAAAAGGAAGGATTCAACAAAATATAAAGCATTAATCTTATGTCCTGAATCTTGATGGAACGTTCAAAATCTGAAAATAAAGTACCAACCCACAGCTCAACAAAAAAGCAACCCTACCATAGCCATATATTGCTACATTGAGGTGAGAGAACTTTCAATGAGAACTTACATAGTTCCATTTAGCCTCTTTTTCTTTTTTTTTTTTTTTGTTTACTTTGAGAAATATGCATTACAGACAGGACAAAAGCAAACAACCATGAGACACATTACAGGGTTATGTAAAAATTATGTTACAAATTAGAAAATATTAAGGATTTTAATTGCATTCATTTCAAAAACACAAACAAAATTTTATTGCCATTGCTAATGTGAGAATATTCTGGCCTCTGAAAATAACAAAGTACATAAGATTTTAAAATGTAACAATGTTTATCATTGTGTAGCTGGAATTTCATTGCTTGATAAAATTGTTTTCTTGTTATTCCTTTAGTTTTGAAGGAACTATTTTTTATATACTGCTGTTTAGCAAATTCAGTAACTGAGTGTAAATGCAAGCCCATATTTTGCAGACATACCTATAGACATGTGTCTTTACAACTGCGTACTAAATTGTAATCTCACTATTTGTCCCATATATAAGTGCTCAGCAACTGGAGAGACTGTTGGTGAATTCGGAGCTTGCAACTGGAGTGACACTGGGGCTGACAGGGTCTGTGTCCATGGTGCCAGCAACTGGACTGGGACAGCACCTCACAGAGCATGTGTGCCTGGGTGTCAGCAGATGAAGGGAGAGAAAGGTGCAGTTTTCCCTAACCTGGGACATGTGGGAGGTGGGGGTGCATCTAATTTGCTATCAAAATTCAAGTTGTACCAGATGGCATAGGAGGACCCAGGTCCAGGAAGAGGTATCAGGCAGGGAGGTGGGTCATAGTGCTATCTGGAAGGATGCACAAGTGTGGAGTGCCTTTGAAATGAGTGTTCATGTGTTTGCTAGTGAACATCAGGCTAGACCAGCCAGTGAATAGGACACTATGGAAGGAATAAGAGGGCTCACAATCCAGGCAGAGGTATTGGACAGAGGAACTGTGATGTATTTGAGGTAAACATGAGCATGTGAATATGCTTGTGAACCTAGAGAATGAGTGAGTATGCATGTGTGTTTTTCTACTAGTGAACTTTAGTACTCATCAGCTGGAGAGGAGAAAAGTACGTGACTATTTATGCTTATGTTTTAGGGACTTGGTTATACATATTTGTGTTTTGTGTGAGTCCTGCTGGTGCCATATTTGGGGATTAATAAAGGCAGTGCCCTGCCCAGTGTTGTCATTGCAGCCAGCCGTGTCAGTGATCCCTGTGTGCGCAGGACTATGTCTCTGGGGATACATGCTCAGACTCACTACCTCCAAATGGGAAAGCAGCAGCTGCATGCATCAGCCTGGGAAAAAGATCCCTAGGCCTCCAGGGCACCAGGCTGAGCTCCAGCAGTCAGAACAGAGGAACACCTGGGCCCCAGAATCTGCAAGAGTCAGAGGCCTTTTAACATCCCTTAGCAGAAATACTGTCTCAGTCTCACATCTATTAGAAATGCCTAAACATTCTTATATGGCAGAAACATTATGGTTTGATTTCACAATCAATATTCTAAGGATATACCAACCTGTTCTCTTATTGCTGAAATTAAAAGCTATTCATAAAAATCATTTATGTAAAACTTTTTTAATTAAGTCATTTGCATTCCCTTATGACACTGTTGTCACACTTGATATAAGACAGAAGCTGAATAAGCATAATCTTTCTTAATAATTTCAATATGTTCTACTAAGTATTACTGATGATTTAATTATACTGTCTGACACGTTTTGTGAACGCATATTGTAAAAGTGAGTGTTGCACTGGAATAAATTATTAAAAGATGTATGTCATTATGCATTCAGCATGCATGAAGGAAGTGCTTCTAGGTGTCATGTTAATCCAGGTCAAGGAAGAACAATGAATGTCAAGGATGCAGAATCTCAAAAGCTTTTTAAGATATGAAGTATTGGGGTCAATAGGATTTGCAAAGTGAGCAATGATAGTAGAATGTTCCTTCAACAAGAAGCAACCATTATGAGATCTTTGTGGAAAGAAGGCTAAATTGTTCTTCACAGGCATAAATCATTGTAATATTCTTGACAATTCTTATTATGATTATCATATTGAACTTACTTGGTGCTTTCCCTATAAAGCAGGAAGAAAGGATATTCCGTAGTGGTTCTGGAATGAAGCACTAATGTCATTCCACAGAGAACAGAAAGTAGAAAATGACTACTCTGAAGGGTTATGAAAAAAGCACCACAGGGCACACATATTTCCATAATCAAAATAGATGAATATTATCTTCTCTCAGAGACAATTTTATAGTTTTTCTGCATATTTCAAGGCAAGATTGTGGATGTGATGAATATGATTCCAAAACTCTTCAAGCAAAATATACTTGCAGTACTTACTAAGTATTTTAATATCATGTTATTTTCAAGCAATACAAACAAAGCATTGAAACATAAAGTGAATGATTTTGGGGTTTTTGGTGATCACCTTAGTGCAAGATTTTAGCATTTCCATACTGCCCAAAGTTCTGTGTCTGCCATATTTGCAAACAAGGACACTAAATTTAAAGACATGAAGAATAAGCCATGTCATGTATTAGACAGATTTACTGAAAAAATAGCAAATGCACTGAGTGAATTAAATGAATGAACTTAATAAAAGAAGATGAATTAAATTCCTCAGAGGGAAGCTCTCTAAAATATCATAGTTTTGATAGATTAGTTTATTTTTGTCATAGATTTGAGCGATAATAAATCAAATAGGAACAAAATATATAATAGATAAGGCAGAAAGAAAATGTACCTTCTTTGTTCTTTCATAATAAGAAAACCATCTAAGGGCATTCAAAACACTAATAATTGTTTGCACTGTCTTTATAACTTTAGTTTCAAAACCATCTGACTTTTAATTTGGCA
The DNA here is from genome assembly GCA_035583235.1 of Hafferia zeledoni. Lineage (NCBI taxonomy): Eukaryota > Metazoa > Chordata > Aves > Passeriformes > Thamnophilidae > Hafferia > Hafferia zeledoni. The sequence goes on along the minus strand of JAWWEV010000134.1, from coordinate 52,375,317 downwards.
AAAGTCTAAAGAAATAAAGAAGAGTAATTTGCATTTTGAATTGCATTCAATTGTTGAAATGAGGCAAAAGTATTATACAGAGATGAGAAAGATATTAATTTTCTTATAAAATTTTCCTAAGCTGAATCACCGTGAATATTTGTAATAAGGTAAAAATTGTTGCTGTTCAGAGGTATAATGAACATGTACGGTTTTGAGATCTGTATTTTAGCTCATTTTAAACAACTTTTAAAGGTATTCCATAAGCATTTCGTGTGTAGACTTCAGATAACAATTACTATTAAGTACAAACATAGCCATTTAAAATGTAAATGTCAGAGCACATTATGCTCACTAGAGAAATAAAACTGGATTTCTTTTTATCTTCATTAAGCATTTTTTCAAGTATCTTAAAGAAGCAATGCTTTTTATTTGCATGGTTGGTGTTACGTAATTGCTACAGTTCCGGTTTTTGCTGATAAACATAATTGTATTTCATTTGTAATTTTTCTGCTCACTCAGCATTATGCTGTTTGGTAACAAAAAAGAACTTAGTGAATGAACTCTGACATCATGTCACGTCCTAAGCATTAATGGTTTAACACACACAAGTTTAAAAGGGTTTTGATGGGGGTTTCTTTGGGCTCGTTTTTTTTTTTTTTTTTTTTTTTTTTTCTTTTGTAGGAACCAATCTTACAAGAGATTTAGGATCCTCTACCTGAAATACAGAGAACTTTCTATAAGGCAAAAAGTGCAAAAGGAAAATTTAATCTTACATTATGGTTTTTTGGTGTTGTTTGCTGTTGTTGTTTGTTTGTGGTTTTGTTTGTTTTTACTGAAACATTTACCTCCATACCTACAAACCAGAACTGTATCTTTCTGTTGAATAAGAAGTACTAGTTATCCCACTAAAGCTTATCTCACAGCTGCAATGTATTATAAGTATATTAGACCAAATATATTAATGTTGGCAGGATGATGTTATAAAAATTATGAAAAGAGTTGAAACCAACCTGAATCTTCAAATTTATGTAATTAGTGAGATAGTTAAAAAATACAAAAATTCATCCCCCAAAACTCTGTAGTTTTCAGTACTTTTCTGCAGTGGGGTAGTAATAAATTTGACTTTTTCAACTCTAAGTTGGAAGAAAATACTACTTTATTTCTTTTCTTTTATTCATACCTGAAGTTTCTAAAATGAAATAATGATTAAGCACATTCTAATAGTTCCTTGGGAAATCACAGAAAAATACTTGAAATTTTGTTTTATTTTGTTGTTTCACTGATATGAGATGAATGTAGAAATACATTGATGTAATAGTCTAAGTGAGTTACACCACAATAAAAGCAGAAACGGGACTTTTTGAACTTATTTAAATGAAGCAAAGATATGAACAATTAGATTTCAGTATTCTCACTATTTATAAAAGAATTATATTTCTGTGAAATTACACTTATCCATTAGATTTAGTAATATTTAATTCTGCATTAGTTTCAATGATTTATTCTCAGTTTTGTCTAGTGTATAGGACATTGTAGCAGAATTTTTTTGCTTTCCAAAATACTTGTTGCAAGAAACACTTCTCTATCTATTTCAGTACAGCAGTTACAACATCTCAAAGTACTCAAAGTACAGCTATGGAACATATATGTAGTAGAGAGAAGAATTATCATACCATGGGTTTCAAATGGTGAGAAATATAGCATGATTTTTCTCTTTATTTTCTTTACTCTTCACGAGTGCTTACAATTTATTCAGTGTATTGAAACAGTTCAATTTCTTCCTTTCGTTGTTCAAAGTCCTGCATTATGAAAGGATGTTTCAGAAACAAGGTCTCAATAATATTTTCTCAGCATATTTTTTTCCCTCTGGTCACTTCCTCTTTCATCGGTTGTGTTTTATGTAACAGAACCATCAAAAATTGAAAGGCTCTGGTGGATATTCTCTATGTTATATTCCTTCATGTCATAATTCTTCTAAATCCTTCTAAAAAGTCTCTAAATCAGACACCATGAAGGAGCAGATGCTGACTTTTTAATAGATCTTTATATGATCACTCCCTTCCTATATTTTTTGCATTCATCCTTAAATTGCTCTTCATATGTGTCTAAATAATAATTTTAAAAAATTATTGAATTTTTCAATCTTTTCAATATTCAAAGGTGCCCAATGGAGTCTAAAGATTTATTAAAGTTACCATCATATTTCTAAAAAGTACCAACATCTAAATGCTAGGTACCTTTACCAAGCAGTATTAAATCATTAGTTTAGCATCAAATAGAATTATGGAAGATTAACTTAGGACACTGGTTTGTTTAATGCTTAACAAAGAAATGAGAAATCAGAGTTTGTTTATGAAAAAAAACAACAAACAAACACAAAACCAAACAAAAAACTAAGCCATTAATGTAAGCCAATTACCTGCGCAAACGGGAAGTTTTGTTCATGATTTAAATAAAAACAATAATGAATTTTGATTAAAGTGAATTGCATTTTAAATCAAAATTGAGGAGGAACATTTTGGGTCATATTAATGAGATTTGAGACATAAATGTGTTTCTCTGTGTTTCTCATCTCTTTTCTCTTTGAAATTCTGTGTACTCCTATTATGAAAACTAGAAATAACTAAAAATATTTTAATTGAGGAGAATGTTGTTGGTTGTTGTTTTGGGTTTTTGTTTTTGTTTGTTTGTTTGTTTTTTGTCCCAAATAAGTAAGACCAGTTTCCCCAAACAAAAATATTCTGTTTTTTTTTTTTTTTTTTTTTTTTTTTTTTTTGTGACTTCAACTTTCATCATCATGGCTAGGCTTTGCGAACGAAGATTTGAGAAGGGCTCTACCCACATGGGTGTATCCTTCAAGCCTGTGTAGTGGATTTTTTAGGTGAGGCACAGTGTGTGTGAAACTGGCCCCACCCTTTAACTCCTAAGTTTCTTCTGCCATGGCCGAGCAAGCTTGGACAGTGACAGTGAAGTCCTCAAGACTAGAACATACAGCCCCCAGTATTCCCAGGAGATCTCCCATCCAATAACTAACCAGACCTGATCCTGCTTAGCTTCCGATGGGATTGGGCGTCAGGATGGCATTTAATTCAACTTTATTTGCTTGCCAAATGCATTAAACATGGTTTATATAACTCAATGATGAACTACTATCCATTCTGCAGAATTTTTGTTCAAACTTTGGGGCTTCTAATTTAAGAAGTATCATTAACTTTAACACAAACCCTTTACTAACTCTAGCAATTTGGTGTGCCTTTTAAACATAATCATTTACTTTGCCAAGAAATTCACTTTCTTTTGTAATTAAACTAATGGGTAGACTTTGCTGACCTCAAGTATGTATATATTAAGCAAATTTTCAGGTGACAGATGAAATAATCCAAAAAGTTCAAACCAAATTAGGTTAAAGTTCTTGCTCCATGAAGATCAATTCAGATTTTATTACATTTTAATTCATCTTTACACCCATTATGTAATTATATCTGCTTTCTTAAATATAATATCATTTATTTAGGGAAGGAATGATGTCTTGTATCAGCTATTTCTTGACATTCCCTTTATTTTGCTTCTATTTTTCTCCTTTTAGCACTAGTAGGACATAAGACCAGTTAAGATAAAGAACAAGTATCAGACTATATGGACAAAAATATTTCAAAAAATCATAGAACCATTTGGGTTGAAAGGAAGCTGAATGATCATAGAATTATAGAATCAGCTGGGTTGGAAGAGACCTCTAGATCAAGTGAACCCTTGATCCACTACCACTGTGGTTACTCAGTGCCACATCCAGTCTGATCTTAAAAACCTCCAGGGATGGAGAATCCACCACTTCCCTGGGCAGCCCATTCCAATGCCTGATCACCCTCTCTGTAAAGAATTTCTTCAAATTATACAACCTAAACCTCCCCTGGCAGAGCTAAAGACAATGCCCTCTTGTCATACTGCTAGTTGCCTGGGAGAAGTGACCAATCCCCACCTCACTACAACCTCCCTTCAGGTAGTTGTAGAGAGTGATGAGGTCTCCCCGAGCCTCTTCTTTTCCAGGCTAAAAAACCTCAGCTCCCTCAGCCTCTCCTCACAGGGCTTGTGCTCCAGTCCCTTCACCAGCCTTGTTGCTCTTTTTTGGACTTGCTCCAGCACCTCAATATCCTTCCTGAACTGAGGGGCCCAGAACTGAACACAATACTCAAGGTGTGGCCTCACCAGTGCTGAGTACAAGGGAAGAAACACTTCCCTGGACCTGTTGGCCACACTATTCCTGATACAGTCCAGGATGCCATTGGCCTGCTTGGCCACCTGGGTACACTGCTGGCTCATGTTCAGTTTCCTGTCAATCCAGACTCCCAGGTTCTTTTCTGCCTGGCTGCTCTCCAGCCACTCTGTGCCCAGCTTGTAGTGCTGCATGGGGTTGTGGTGGCCAAAGTGCAGGGCCCAGCCTGTTAAACCTCATTCCACTGGAATCAGCCCAACTCTCCAGTCTGTCCAGATACCTCTGCAGAGACCTCCTGCCTTCCAGCTGATTGACACTCCCTCCCAACTTAGTGTCATCCGCAAATTTGCTAATGGTGGACTCAATCCCCTCATCTAAATCATCAATAAAGATGTTAAGCAAAACTGGACCCAACACTGACCCCTGGGGATTACCACTAGTGACCGGCCACCAGCTGGATGCAACCCTGTTCACCAGCACTGTCTGGGCCCAGCCATCAGCCAGTTCTCAACCCAGCAGAGAGTGTACCTCTCCAAGCCACGGGCTACCAGCTTTTCCAGGGGCATATTATAGAAGACAGTGTCAAAGACTTTGCTGAAGTCCAGATAGACTACATCCATAGCCTTCCTCTCATCCACCAGGAGGGTTACCTGATCATAAAAAGAGATCAGGTTGGGCAGACAGGAACTGCCCCTCCTAAACATGTGCTGGCTGATTCTGATTCCTTGTCCATCCTGTAGGTGCTGTGTGAATGCACTAAGGATGATCTGCTCCATAACCTTGCCAGCCACTGAGGTCAGGCTGACAGGCCTGTAGTTGCCAATCCTTTTTGTGGATTGGCGTGACATTGGCCAACTTCTAATCATCTGGGACCTTCCCAGTGAACCAGTACTGACGGTAGATGATGGAGAGCAGCTTGGCAAGCTCTTCCACCAGCTCCCTCATCACCTTTAGGTGGATCCCATCTGGTCCCATAGACTTGTGAGGATCTAAGTGGCTCAACAGGTCACTGACTGTTTCCTCCTGGATTACAAGGAGGCTATCCAGCTTCTTATCTCTGTCTACAAGCTCCAGAAGCCAGTTATCCTCAGGAAAACCTGTCTTATTGTTGAAAACTGAGGCAAAGTACGTGTTAAGTACCTCAGCCTTTTCCTCATCCTTGGCAATTATGTTCCCCCACATATCCAATAAAGAATGGAGGTTTTCCTTGCCTCTCCTCTTGCTATTGATGTATCTGCAGAAAGAATTTTGTTATTCTTAACAGAAGTGGCAAGATTGAGTTAAAATTGTGCCTTTATCTATCCAATTTTCTTTCTAAATTACCTAATTACATTCCTAAACTCTTCATGAGTAGCCAGCCCTTTTTTCCACAGTAAGTAAGCTCTCCTTTTAACCCTAATTTTCTTCAAAATCTCCCTGTTCAGCCAGGTCAGTTGTCTTCCTCATTGACTTGCCTTTCAGCACACTGGCACAGTCTGTTCCTGCCCATTCAAGACCTCTGTCTTGAAGCATGTCCATCCTTCCTGGACCCCTTTGTTTTCAAGGGTTGTTGCCCAGAGTCATAGTTTTCCTGCTGTACAATGGCTTCTATCTCCTCTTGTTTGTTTCCGATACTGCATGCATTAGTGTACATGCACTTTGTCTGGGCTGCTGATTTCACTTTTGCCTTGGACTTTCCACCCTTAGGCTCATCTCTGCAGAGATGGTTTCAATCCCTTCCCTCTTCAAACCTAGTTTAAAGCCCTCCTGATCAGCTCTGTCAAGTTATGGGCTACAGTCCTTTTGCCTTTCCTAGATAGATGAAGTTCATCTGATTTCAGGAGACTGGGTATAATGTAATTTACCCCATGGTCAAAAAAAGCAAAATTCCACTGCTGGCACCAATTCTTTAGACACCTGTCGATAAGGTGGGTTTTCCTAGTCCCCTCCTCATTCATCACTGCTACTGTAAGTACTGGGGTGAACACCACCTGTGCTCCTGTCCCATCAGCTAGTCAACCCAGTACCTTGAAATTCATAATTGTCAGCCACTCCCCACAGGACATTGTCCAGCCCTTTCACCAGCTTTGTTGCCCTCTTCTGGGTACTCAAGGATGTGAACATCCTTCTTATACTGTGGGGCCCATAACTGTACACAATACACAATTTAAGGCTACCCCAATTGTAATATTGGATGTACAGGAGACTCCCTTTTATTTTCTATATCCCATGTGTTACTAATTTTCATAAAAGAATCCCAGCAATAAGATGAATAATAAAATTTCATTTGTACATAATTTCAAAAAAAGAAGATAGGAGTTCAAAAAATATCTTGTCTTCTGGGAACCCTAGATTCTTCTTTTGAATTGCTGATTTCTTAGAATACCTCATAGTTCTGACATGTATCTGCGTTCTATGGATCTAATCAGATTTGGGAGTTTTGTTGTTGTTGGGGTTTTTTCTTCACTTCAAGAATAGTAAGAAAAATAGTGAATTTTGGAGTACTTTTAATCTCTGAATCTACTAGTAACTACTGACTCCTGAAATGCCTTTTTTTTTTTTTTTTTTTTTTTTTTTTGGTAACTATACCTGGAAATTCTCATCACAATCTTGAAAATCTCATTTTTATTATCTGACTTCTGCTTTGTCAACAATGAAATAAAACAAACAAACACAAATCAAACTGAAAAACAACAACCACAAACACCTGAATCACACACTATTTTCTAGCATCTCTATTGTCTTTTCTATGGAGGTTACCAACATTTCACTACCTAGAATATATTTGGTTGCTTGTAAACTTGCCATAATTTGTCACTCTTTACATATATAAAATTCTACTTTAGTTTTTCCCATTTATGTTCTGTATTTTGAAATACACTGATTTTCTTTTTCTGTTTTAGTAAAGCTTGTTAAATATCCTTTCCAGTTCTTTGAATGGTAGCTACATGATTATTCTCATGTCAGAAAACTCTTTTCCTCCAAAACGGAAAAATATGATTTGCATTTGTACAAAATCATACTTATCATCTCAGTTTAACCACAAGCCTATGTAGTGTCCTATTTCTGGTTTACTTAATGTTTATTTTTAGAACTTCCAATCCTTAGCTCCAATTTTTTTTTCCTAAGTGTATTACCAATTTTCTGTGCTTCATAACATTTCATTTACTATAATTTCCTATTTTAAGATTTCACCCTATTTTTTTCTTAATTAATACATGTAGAAATACATGCACTTTAATATAATATTGTGTACTAAAAAGGGTATATTATTTTAAATTGAGGCTACATCATATTATATCATGGATTGTTGTTGCAGCTTTTCCCCAGTTGGCTAATAAGTACCATACAATATATTCATATTTTTGTCCTAACAATGTAAACAAAGATAATGAACATTATATTATGGACAGACTATTGGAATAAAAATAAGAAAGGAGATGGAGTAGAGTGGTAATTTAGGACAAAAACTGTTATTCATACATTAGATTTCTTCAATTACTTAGAATTTCTGTTTTAACAAGCATTACTTGAGAATTCCTGAAAACTAGTATTTATTTTGAACTCCAGTATTGTTATTCAGCCTCCTGCCCCCCAGCCTTAAAATCCTTTTTGACTATATTCAAGAGGCAGATCTTACAATGTGAGTTACAGCCTCTTTAGTCTACTGGAAGGTCTCCCTGCCCATGAAAGGAGAGTTGGGACAAGATGGTGTTTAAAATCCCTTCTAGCCCAAGGCCTTATATGTATGAAGTAAAATGCAGGGTAATTAGTAGTTTTTTTCAGTGAGAAAATTATATAAATACACTATACTTAGGAAATGGTTAAATTATTTTCATGTATTTAGGGGTATTTTCATCAGGAGAGAAAACGTTTAATTTAAGAATAATGACTAGGATGTATGTATTCCATTAAAACTTCCTTATTTTTATGTCCTCTGTCCTTTGAACTGATAACTGTTTCAAGTCACACTGAATAAGTTAATTATTCTACACTCATGTTTCTGTTTAAACACATCTGCTCTGACTGGAATTGCAGAAGAAATACTCTTATGGCACTCTATTGATTGGTGAGCCATTAAGTTTCCAATTCAAGAAACATCAGCTAGTTACTCAGCCTCAGGTGTCTTACTTGATTAGGTATTAATTCTTAAATTGATGCCAGATTCTCATTAACCTCCACATGAATAAAGATAAGGACTAAATTTGCCAGTTCTCTAAAGCAACTTTTTAAAGGTGGTATAACTGCCTAACTCACAGAATTGTACATCGGAAGAGTCTTGTGCAGTTGTGGGAGAATGGAAGGATCAGGTATGTTAAGGAGCGCAACTGAGTCAACATAATGATAACAAAGACATTGCTTAAATGCAGTTCATAACTTCAACTTTAGAATCATTACCTGAATAAACCTGGTGTCATGTATTTAAAGCAATAGAGACAAGCTTTAATCCCAATAAAATTATTCCACATGGGTAGAGTACAGTTCTTACCCAACAGGCACTCCTGTGGGGAGAGAAGACAGGTTCAGCCAGTCAACTGATCCCAGCAGTTATAGTGCATCTTCCCTCACTTTTTCCCCATTCTTAACTTACTTTTATATTATTTCTTTGTGTTTAAGTGGAGCTGGAGTGATTTTAGTCATAAATATCTTTGTTCCTGATTGGTGTAAAAATCTCTTGCATTGTTGTTAAAGATACAGTCCAAAAAACAATATAGAGGACATGCCCAGTGGGAGGTGGTTGCACCTTGAAGGCTGGTAACTTTGGGATGGAGGTGCTTATTAATGTAGCAATTAGACTTTAATAAACCAAGTTCATCTGAAGAGAGAGATTTCCCCACAGTTATTGTATCAGCAGCATGACATCTCCTGTCTCCTGTGAGTGACAGGTCCCATGCTGTTTATCATTCACAAAGTAACATCTACTTCTCCATCCAAGGATCATCACAGAGCCTGGCCATGGTGCCTCTACTCTGCTCCACTCTCTGTTCCTTCCCCTTAGTAGGTGCTTGCTGTTCTATGGGGAATCTTCCTGGAACTGCCAACTGCATTCCATCCAGGGAGTAGCAGCTGCATTTTACCCTAGAACTCCTGCACCATTAGAACTTTTGTTAGGATGGAAATATAACTTCTCAGTTTCCTCTAATTTTCACTCCCAGGCAACTTCCCACACCTGGAAATACTGTAAGCTATTGTGAGACACTGGACTATTATATTATTGGGTTGGAAGCAACTCAAGTGTGTGTATTGTGAAGCCCACATGGCAGCCACATGAGGCTCACCAGGTGATCCCAGAGCCCTGTCAGCCCAATGCAGCATGGGAGACACCACCCCCCTAGAGCCCCTGACCCACCCGCTGACTGGCTATACTGCAGTCACAGAGAGGCCAGTCTGCCAGAAGTCCTACCTGGGAGGGGCCAGAGCACATAAAAAAAGCAGCTCATGGTCTCCGTTTCTCTCAAGACCTACCTCCTGTTTCATGAAAGCTGGACTTAAACAGGCCTTTTTGTTGGTAGCTATTTTTCGTGTCTTCTTCTCTCATCTTCTTCTCTAGTCCTTTCTTAACGTTTTGGGTAACTTAAAACCAAGTGGGTTGGATTTTGCTAGGTTGTGTAGGTTGACATATGCTGGGTTAGTAGTTTGTGGATGCTTTATTTTAGTTGTATGTTACCCCTTTTAAACTTTTGCCAAGATCTCTTATTTTTCCCCTTAATTTCTAAAATTATCAGTAAAACTATCTCCTGAGAAAATGTGTGCATTCTATTATCTTCATGCTACCTCAGGATATTAAGGAACTGAGGGGTCTTCAAAATATTTGGTGGGTGAATTTTTGTAACCTTGTATATTTTTAGAAGTAAAACTGCTGGATGAGCTTGTAGCTCTGTGGCTGGGGTCTTATGGGTACTAATATAAGGTATGACTGCTACATTTAGCAGGACTAGATAGAGTGTGCACTGTTACTAATACCATTACTACCAAAAGTTCCCAAGAACATTAAAAAAAAGTCATATAATATTGGCAAAATAAGTAACTTAAGTTGTTGTTAGTCTTCAATACTGTGTTTAAAAACTGACAAGTCTTTAGCAGATTTATAAGCCTCTGAGGCATCAGTTCCTATATCTCCAATGCCTAAGAGATCACCTATTATATTAATGAATAAAAAACTATAGTCAGACTCAGCATTCTAAAACTTAAAATGCTCTTAGAGGTTCTTTTCCAGACAGAATAATTTGAGTATATTGTGTGATCAGATAAATATTTTAAATTTTTTTCCATAGAATGGGTAGAGTAAAAGGATGAGTAGAAAATGGAATGGGTACTTTTCCTGAATAGAATGAACCTGTAATCAGAAACTCTTCTTGCTTGTTTCCAAAGTACTTCATATTTTAGCCAAAGCTTTGTCCAAACCTGCAAAACTTGTGATTAGATGTAGATGCATGTAAGTAGAAGTAACTTCCTATATGCTATAACTTCTTACTTTTAGAGAAACTATGTAGGGAACTACTAAGAGAAAAATATTTTGAATTGTGAAAAGTGTAGGTATTTCCTCACAGCTCCATGTAAGGTGTGGGGAAAATGTGATTTAAATACAATATTCTTGGGGCTAGATGCAGGCAAGTGCACATGGATTATGTTGCTGTTTGCATTCCACTTTTAACAGCTCACTCTATACATTAATTTTATGACTACCTGTAGGAAAATATTTTATGTGCACAGTCCAGGCCAGGGTGAAGGGGGAAACGAGGCCCCTGCATCTCTGAGCCTGCTTCAAGAAGAGCAGTACACAATAGAAAGAATGTGGCCGTTGCTCCAGGGAACAGGTAAACATGCTGATAGAAGAAATAGTTTTGAGTAGAACACCAATCCTAGACTTTAGAGTTGTGTGCACACCCCATTTCTTGTCCAATTGTGTGATTATACCATTGTTAAGTGTGTATTGTGTAAACAATAAATCAGAGCAGTTGACGATACTTCTGTGAAGAGTGTGTCCTGACTCTGGTCGTCATTACCTGGAGGAACACAATAAACCGACAATTAGACTTTACCCCACCTTTTCCCCGCTACAACTACCTGAATTTGGAGTCAAGACATTGAATTCTATTGTAGACAGTCTGTAGTAACTAGAATTTGTGCTTATAATTCTAATTATCACAGAATAGGACCTTGATTTAGTTAAAATTGTAACAAGATAGTGACAAATATTGTGATATTGTGTGATAGACAATCCCTAATTAAAAAACAAAAATTAAACCAAAACCAAAAAAAAAAACCAAACAACAACCCCAAACTTATAATTTAAGAAGTCATGAAGTTAGTATTAAATTTCATTCATAACAAGTAAGTTTTTAATAGGATTGTGTTTGGGGTTTCTTTTAAGAGTGAATCCTAGACCAAATTTTTCCCCAATAGAAAAAAATAACATAGATAAAATAATGAAGAAGCAGTGATGAATGTTATGGTAGCTAAACTTTACCTTTGTTTTTCCATATAGGGAACAGGCCAGTTCTTTCTTTTATCCTAGGCATTTGTCTGTTAGTAATTAGCAACTACCCCTCCTGACAATTACAACTTTCTTGATTACATTTACACATGTGATTGTCATGCATTATGAAATGGAAAGCTTGAATCTGATGAATCACAAGGATAAATGTGTAAGTTTAATTTTCTGGATATTTTGGAAAGTCAGCGTAATGACACTGACAGAAATAGAAATAATACCATCCAGTGATAATTTTTTATCTTTTCACTTTACAAAATCATATAATATCCACCAGAAATGTCTTTGCAAATACCATAGTAAGAGACTTGAAGGATTTACTCATTGTACATCAATAATGTAAATATGTTAGTTATTTCAAAGTATAAATGATGACAAAATGAGATGTCAGACTTCTGGCAACACTGGCTTTTGTGATATTTTAGTAAAGTAAGAAAAAGAAGTAAGGCATATTTGAATGTGTGAGCCCATTCTACCCTTCTAAAGTACAAACAAGGACCTGGATTGGTTTTTATTTTTTAAATTTTTTTCAATCAAGAAAGAGACTAAAAATATTAAAATTAAATTAATAGATTTTCTCTCTTAGTTAATGAGCTGTTAAATCACTAGAAAAATATACCCCAGGCTGAAGTCAGGTTTATATTTTGTTCTTAACTGATACAAATATGGCATTAAATGGATTCTTAGAACGTCCTGAATTGGAAGGGACTCACAAGAATCACTGGAATCAGCTCCTGGCTCTGCTTAGGACAATCTCAATAACCACATCATGTTGTTATGACCTGTCTCTGAGGCAGGGTAAGTAAAGTTATTTTTAATAGATCCTTTGGGGTGAATTAGGGTGAAATGACACTGAATGACCAGTGTATATACAAGGCAGGTTTATTTTGAAACAATTTGGTTGCAGCAGAAAGGAGATATGTAGCTGGTTTTGTTGTTTTCGATAAAAATATAATGAAGAAAATATATAAGGAAAAGAAAGACACAAGGAAAGTACAAGAGCACATAGTGGAAAGGAAAGGTATTACCACTTGTGGATCTACTGAGGAGACTGGATCTTTGCAATTTCAATGTCTGTGTTTGGAGCAATAGTTGCAGTCTCGATCCATTGGGGATGGGGGCCCACACAACCAAGAATTTGACAGGTTATAAAAGTTTCAGACTTACAAGGGATAACCCTGATACCTCCAGGGAACAGCAGCTTTACACTGTGAGATGTACTGTGCCTTATCTTACGGGAAGAGATTGGCATGATAAAAATCATTACTGCATGTCTGCAGGATTTGCTTCTTAACAGTCTTTTTCCTTATCTGGCATGAAAATGTTTCATTTAAGACATCAGTCCCCTGTTATCAGGGAAACCATAGATGGCAGGGCTCAACCAGCCTGTCTAAGCAAGGTTGTATGTGCCTCATGGTGTTGTTCAAATGCTTCTTAAACTCTGGCAGACTTGGTGACCACTTCCCTGGACAGTCTGTTCCCCAACCACCTTCTGGATGAGGAACCTTTTCCTAATATCTAACCTAAACCTCCACTGGCACAGCTTCATGCTCTTCCCTCCAGTCCTATCATTGGTCACCAGAGAGGAGATCAGTGCCTGCCCCTCCACTTCCCCTCATGAGGAAGTTGTAGACTGCAATGATGTCTCCCCTCAGTTCCTCTTCTCTAGGCTGAGTAAACCACACTGCTTGTCATATGGCTTCCCCTCTTTGTATAAAATTATTTTCAGTTTAAATTTAAATAATTTTTCAATGCTTGATTTTAGTATTAAAGGTAGCATAAACGTAAATACCTACAAAAAAGATACAGTTGACCTCATTGAATTAAGACGATCTTAATAATTGTTTAGTTGTTCTAAAAGTATGGACTTTTTCCACAAAGAAGTAAAAATGAATATAGTCAGGCATTTTCTCATTTATGGTGTCATTTGAAATAGATATATGGTTTCATTTGAATCAACTGTCTAGAAAAATGTGTATATATTACAATTTTCAATTAATGCTCTGCCTGCTGTGTTTCTGCAGCTTGATTACCATTGGCACAATTTTGCTAATGCAAATTAACTGGAGAATTTAATATCAGTTTTATTCTTCCTTGCTCTAGGTCTGGTAACAAGCAAAACTAAGCTCAAACTTACTTATTTTTTTGAGAGTCTGTTAAACATATACTCACAATCTGTGTTTTACTAGTAGGTTTGCTTCCAGGCCTTTTCTCTTGTCAGTGCTGTGAGAGATCCACAGAGTGATGTTGTCTGTCTCTAGTCTAGGAGATCAAGGTAAAGATGAATGTCAGTTAAGTGCAATGTAGAAAGATGTACAGCAAGGTAGGATTGTACAGACCCTCAAGTGCAAAGATACTACGAGTAAACCCCAATTTATAGGATTCCTAGTCTTGGATTAAGATCTTGATTACACAGATGGTGGTTAACAGTTGGCCTTGATGATCTTAGAGGTCTTTTCCAACCTAAATGATTACATGATAATGTCCATTAAAACGAGAGCTTTTCAGTTTCACAAAAATTTATAACTGAAGAAAATGCATAATGAATACCAACACACAGGTCGGAGAGTACAGTGAAATTACACTGTGTGGTGGATTGATCTTCAGCTATTGCACAGGTGTTGGACTAGATTATCTTTAAAAGCACCTCCCAAACCACTTTTGTAGTTGGCCTCCAGAAGTCCCTTCCAACCTTGATCCTTCTGTAATTCTATGAAAAAAAAAAAATATTGAAAATTAAAAACAAAGCAGGGTGGTAAAAAACCAAACGAAACCAACCAACCAAAAAAAAAAACCAACAAAAGAAAACAAAACACCCCAACAACCCTCCACAATTTGACCAACAATTAACTGCACTCTTTTCTTCCTAACTTTTTGACTCCTCCCTAAGCACACACTCTGCCAAGAATAGCACAGGGATGGAGGGAAGTGAAGGTGTGGGGGTTTACAATCAATAACAATTGTTCTCCGCAACTCCTTTCTACTCACACATTTCCCCAGTCTGGGTAATACATGTTTGCAGTTCCTTTGGGAAATACCAAAATGCTCCAGCATGGGCTGCAGTATAGGTAACTGCTATAGGGAAGGTTCTTCCTTTCAGCTGATGGCCTTCAGGAAAAAAATCTGCTCCAGCATGGAATCTCTGTGGGCTACAAAGCATCTTCAGGTAATATCCAGGTGCTACACCATGGACTGCAGGGAATACCTGTCCTGCCATGTAGAGCTCTTCCTTCTGCTGCTTCTTCTCTGAGCTTGATGTCTATCTCAGAACCACTTGTCTTTGGCATGGGGCAGCCCCATGTCTCTTCTCACAGAAGTCACCTCAACAGCCTGACATGGACAATGCCTTGCCATGGGACACCCAATGCAGTATTGTATCCAGCAGTGCTAGTGCAGCAACTGCTGTTCTTACAGAAAGGAAAATGTGATTCAAAACTGCAAGATATCTCTCTGAAATTTTACAGAACAATTACTAATATCGTTATTAACATTTCAACCATATTATTATTAATAATATATTTTTATCTGTTAGGATTTCAAATAGTGATATGTAATCACTAGACTATGTAAAAAATGGAAAGTAGAAAAGTCTTGAAACTAAAGATAAGGGACGTAGCAATTTTCTCTTAAATCAAAGGAATGCAAAAATGTTTCCTCCTTGACAAAAAGATATCTTGAAATACTCTATTTAAATATTTTAATTGTTTATATTTCCTAATCATTCTAAAACATGTCCTTCCACAACTTTCATCCCACTTACCTATTGCTGAGTTTCAAAACCCTTTGGTGTTAGTAAACAGATAGGATACCACAAGTAACGAAAGGCATCTGAATTAAGGAAGTTCCTTAAGAGAATAGCAGTCTTCTGCCTTTCTTTTTTGTTGAAGTTTGTGAATATCTGAATATCCTGACTCTAAAATTACATGAAGGAAAATGATTGTGAGTTCATTGTTTCTTTGCACTAGGATTTTGTACAGTGGTGTTTGGAACATAGAAAATAATATGTATTAAGTTTTATAATTTGTACTTTAATATAATAACCTGTAATTTTAAGTGATAAGATTTCAAATAAAAATATTCAAAGTATCAATTCGGGTTGTTTATGAAAACAACTCGTATCTAACTTCTTTAAAACCCTATCCTACTAAGCAGAAGTATAAGAACAGAGTCATGTAATTGCAAATTCTTTAGTTACTGCTTCCATTTTTAATTTTGTTGTGTCAGCCACTTGGAACTCAATATCATTTGAAGAACAAAATGTTCTTTTAAAATGCCACTTTGATGTACATCCATCAAAAGCGCTTGAGAGAAGAAGGATATGAAGAGAGAGATAGGAAATGAGTGCTTAAAGTGTATTTATAACTGCTTTTCCATTTCTCAATGAGAGATTAAAATGTATTTTTATTGAAAAAAAATAATTAACCAGTCTATTTTATTGTTTTGCCAAAACTGGTCAGGACAAGTCAGACTAATTCTGTCTCCAATAAATTTCTTTCATGACATTTCCCGTCTCTGACAAAAACAGGTGATTACAAAATACTTAAGTATTTGTGAAGACTGAAAGCCTAATGTTACCTTGTTATTTATGAATGTTGTTTTTTTTTTTCTCTTTGCTTCATTTGAACAATTCAGAATGTACACCCAATATTAGACTGATGAAAAACCAGTGAAATGCCTTTAGTCAGGGTGTGCTGACCCAGTTATAAATGGCTGAGAAAATAAATATTCAAGGGTTTTGGCAATCACAGGTATGAGCTCTACAGGTGTGAGAAAATGAAGTGGAATGTATAGCCCTGAGTGAGTGTAAGCTTGTGCCTTTAATCCAAACAAGGACCAAAGGACTCAAATATTAGTTATGAATTGAGATTTTTTTCCTATGATTGTACTTCATTGCGCTTCTGCTATTCTTCAGTCCAAATCCCGTCCATTGTTTGCACTGATAGTCCCCTTCTCTTGGCTACATGGTGGTGCTTCCTTGCACTAGAGATTTGCAACTAGAAATCTACAAAAAATTTCTTGCATCAAACACAATGATAAACTCAAAAATCTTCTTATTCCTTTATTGAGTCTCTTCTGGCCCAGTGCTCGAAATACTTCTGCAGTGCACATTTTTACCACATACCAAATCCTTATGTAATTTTATTTGAGATGGATTTAATTCAGCTCTGAGAACAATATTTATTAGTTTTCCTGACAAATTAAAAGACCTTAATGGTTAAATGAAGTCCCGTTTTATGTCTTAACATATCTCCATAAGGGATGTTCTTGGCTGTAACTTCATTATCTGTTTACGTTTCTCTAATACAAACAATAACTATCAATTAAAATGAGATTGAAGTGGGGCTTGGGGCGAGTACAATTTTCTTTTAATATGCATTTGAAACATTATTGCGAAAGGAAATGATTGTGTTTTAATGGTTTCTCCTTTTGAGTTAAGGAGATACAAATCTGGGACTCAGTTTGGCTGCTTTGCAGCAGTGCTTGCATAGTACACTCCTGGAAGGAAATGAACTGCATCTTTGAGAGAATTTGCACAGTCACAATCCCCAAGGATATAAATTCTCTGTAGCCATTCCAGTAATTTCATTTTTCTGGCTCTGAGGAAAGGGTATATGACCTGAAGTCCATATGCCATGGATATTCCTATCTGCTTATAATGTCAGCTGATTCATGTTACAACAGTGTGAAAAATCCATGAAATATTTGTCATTTAATTCACTTAACATTTAAAAAATCACTGAAGAGAGGAAATGAAAATAAAAAGTTGCTTTAAAAGGAAAAACTAATAAAGCACTTGGCCATAGCTTAAAGATCTTACCTTGATTACATCACAAAAAAAAACAAAAAAACCCAAACAAACAAAAACCAAAAAAACCCAAACCAAAACAAACAAAAAAAACACCTGAGGGTTTTAAGTGTTTTTGGTCATTCTGTGATGTCCTTGAATTTATCTAGGAATACGAATAGAAACACTGGGTAATAATTACCTATTCTAAGTCCCTATGAATTTCTTCCAAACTGTTCCCCTAATCTGTTCTACATTGAAACTCTAAGGGAATGCAATCAAAGGCAGTAAATGAACTTACTTTGAAGCTCTCTAAGGCATTCTCAACTTGCCATCAAACTGTTACTGTAACAAATTATATTTGAGAACTGTGGAAAAAAGGCCTTTTGTATTGTATTGCTTTATACATGTTTCATCTGAAAGAGAAATCTGCTGCAAAACAGAAGATAAAGACTTTTTTTCTGAAAAAAATCTTTAAATGTGAAGAATTAGATGTCAGACTACTTAACTGCTCCTCATTCACATAATTTCTATCAGTCACTTCTATTTCTTTCACTGAAACCCAAAATTAGAGTTTTCAAAACCAGAAGAAAATTCAATGTTGTTTTTTATCCAAGTCCCTAGGATAAAAAGATTTAAAGTGTTAGAATAAACAATGAGCTAAGTTAAAATAAGCCAAGAAGCATAGAAAGTTCGTCTTCATAATTCTGTACCTTCAGCATGTTTGGTTCTAAAAAAAAGTTTCATTTCAAAGCTCAAAATAGCCATAACATAGCAAAGGAAAATGCTTATCAAGTAAGTGAATTTTCTATTGATCTTTTTGTTGTTGTTTTTGGTTGTGTGGCTTTTGTTTGTTTTCCTTGGTTTGGGGTTTTTCTGTTCCCAACTCAGAAATGTAAATAAACAGTGGCGTGGGGTGTTTTTTGTATGTTTGTTTTTTTTTGTTTTTTTTTTTTCAAAATAACGTAGGAATGTTTTCAACTTAATGATATTTCTACTTCACAATTATCTTGAGGTATCAGTGAAAGGAGTTGGGTTGGGGAAAATATAATCAATTTAAGGAATAGCTCTCTTATTTAGCTGAAGGGAAAAAAATTGCTCATTATTTTAATTAAAATATACAAATAAAACTAAATGTGTTGCACCTGAGGTCCATTAACTCCAAATCAGATTTTAAGGTTGGGGTTTTTTTCAATAAATACTAAGCATTATAATATCACATATATTCTTAATGCCTGCTTTTGAACCTCTTTTTGTATTGCACTTGACATAGATTCTCTTTTTATATGTCAGAAGGACAAAATTAAGTGCAGACTTCCACTCAATAAGCAACCCTTATAATCTTTCCAAGATATAACAACATTAAATACAGTTTGTTTATATTTAATAATTACTATATGATATCAAGCTTTCAATTGTTAATACACGAAAGAATTTTTTCCCAATATATTATTGAATTTCTTTTTGGCTCCTCTTGCTTATCTGCCTCAGACAGTTGCATTATTAGTCCCTTGTTAATTTTCCTTAGTTTGCAGAAAAAAATATTCCAAGAAACCTATTTCAAATAGGGAGAAGTATCACTGAAGTTTCTCTCTTACTTACCCAAATTGTTGTATTGGTTTACTTTAATGAGTTCTAAATTCCTTAGAACCCTTGAAAAAAAAAATGAAAGTAATCTTTGCCCTTCAGTAGGATTCTAGGTGAAGAACAACCTAAGACATGAGGGAGCACTGTTCCAGGATAAAGCACCTATTTGCCTTTCTGCAATTTCTCATGTATTTCTTGTTGATTCTCTGATATAGTTTAAAAAAAAGTGTGATTAACTGAATTACTGTTTCTGACTCTCTTCAGAGAAGAAAGAAGTTATGAGGGAGAAAGAGATGGTGGGATAGAAATAAATATGTATATTTGAGGAATCACATTCAATCTGCTTCAGAATGCAATTTTAGAAAATAACCATAGTATTTCAACCTTTGTTCAATCAAGCAGCTGTTAAAGCACATACCATACGTGGAGGTTAACCTTCATGTTGCCTCTTAGGGTAGTTTTCTGTGAGAAAAAGGAAAGGGGAATTTGTGTCTTAAACACGTCTGGACAGTCCTCTTGTGAGGTTATTTGGCATTGTGATCTTTTGGGCTCCTGAAGGGTTTTCTTAGA
Source organism: Hafferia zeledoni (assembly GCA_035583235.1). Classification (NCBI taxonomy): domain Eukaryota; kingdom Metazoa; phylum Chordata; class Aves; order Passeriformes; family Thamnophilidae; genus Hafferia; species Hafferia zeledoni. The sequence continues at coordinate 52,355,709 of JAWWEV010000134.1, read as the reverse complement.
AATAAGCAACTTCATTTCTACTGTCAGGTAAGGGGATGTTAACATCTTAATCTCAGGATAAAACAAGGACTGTAGATGGTGTCATCCATATGTACAGAGCAGGAATCTGTATGGAGCTGCCCTACTGTGACTTGTTATATGACTTTCTATATGAGACAGAATTAACTGGTATTTTTATGCCAGCTCTGTATATAAATTGACTTGTGTGGTGAGTTTTGGTTTTGGTAGGGTTGTGGGTTTTTTGTAGGGCTTTTTGCCCCTCTGTAATGTTAGATTAAAATTAATTGCTTTTAATATAACCTTAATTTTTATAGAAGCTTACCATAACTTAGATCAGGCATAATTATGAGGTGTTTAATTAAATATAGACAGAAGTTACAGATTGCATTCTGCATTTCTGAAAACTTATAATGAATAATTCCAGCCATAAATATCTGCAAGATGGGGACTGACACTGTACTTCTTTGTCTAGAAGTGTCTTCAGACCTAGTATTTTTTATAGAAAAAAATGCAGTAACTTCACTGAAGTGTTTTATTTCTCAGAAATATGCATGTAAAGATCCACATTTGTTGTTTTGCTTTTTTTATTTCTATGAAGCATAAATAGAAATAAATTAGATAGAGAACAGCAACAAGCAAGTAAAAGTAAAAACACAAAGCCTGAATTCTGTTTGTCAGTTCCACACAGTATCTTGGAAAGAGAAGAAGACTTAAGAAAGAACACATTTTTAATTGGCATTGTACTGCAGAAGTAGTATAATCAAAATGAGAATCCATGCCACGGTTCTGGTCTCTGGGAAGGGACCGGACCGACGGCGGGGGTCCGTGGACAGCCTGCTGAGCTGGGATA
>JAWWEV010000134.1:52339765-52354759 GCA_035583235.1 Hafferia zeledoni | reverse complement strand
CACACGTGGAAATCGGTGGCTTTGTCCCTCTCGTTCTTCCAATCCTCCATATTCATGTATGTCCCATCTCCAACAAATCCAGAACAAAATCTCTATTTTCTCTATTCAAGAAAGAAATTTGAAAAAATGAAATAACTGGAGAAGATAAACATTTGCTGATAAGCAAAGAGATGGATTTCAATCTTTTAGATTCCCCCCCCCATTTGCTTAATTATTTAAAGATTCTGGTGGATACTTTTGCAAATGACAAGAAACCTACAGTTCTGAGATTGTAGACCACACCTATCATCACTTGGCACATGATTAACATTTAGCAAAGAGACCTTCACCAAAAAGGTGGTTGGGCATTGGAACAAGCTGCCTCCCAGGGAAGTGGTCAAGTCACCATCCTTGGAGGAATTTACAAAACATGTATATGCGGCACTTAGGGGCATGGTTTAACACCTTCCATATCCTACAGCAAGACAAAAGGAATACAAGGATAAAGTATTGACAGAAAATTGAAATAGTTTATAAAAATGAATCTGTACTACAGCATAAAAGATTTTTTTAAATTTAAAATTTTATCCTGATAATTTTTTTTTTTCCATACTTTAAACATTTAAATGTTTAGTCCTTCAGGAATCTGTATAAATATACATGAAACTTCTGTCATTGTGTTTGTCTGGTTTTATATCTATATGTATTAAAACCAACTGATATATATGGACATTTAGATATCAGAAAACCAGACTATATTCAAATTGCTCACATATCCTGTGCCTGGAACATGTTCTATGACTGCTGGTCATATCTTGAGTTGTCACACTAGTGTTACCTTATATAATACCATTGATTTTATTTGTTTATTTGTAATGAATATTTGAAACATAATTAAGTGCAGTGTGTTTTTTTAATGTGTCAGGGTTTTACCCCAGCTGACAACCAAGGACCACACAGCTGCTTACTTCACTCTGGTGGAATGGGGGAGGTAGTCAGAGGGCAAAACTGAGGAACCCATGGATTATGATAAAGACATTTTAATAGGTAAAGCAAAAGCTGTGCACACAAGCAAAACAAATCAAGGAACTGTTGACCACTTCCTATAGGCAGGCAGGTGTACATCACACCTAATGGTTATTTGCAAAGACAAAATCCATCACTCTGAACCTCATCCTTTTCCTTCTTTTCCCACCAGTTTTTATGCTGAGTGTGATACCATGTTGTAGAATATCCCTTTGTTCAGTTGGGGCCAGCTGTCCTCATTCTGTCTCCTCACATCTTCTCATGCACCCCCAACCCTTTCACTGTTGGGGTGGTATGAGAAACAGAATGGGTGTAAGGACTGCTTAGCAATAATGAAACCATCTCTTTATTATCAACAGTGTTTTCAGCACAAATCTAGAACACAGCCGCATAATAGCTACTGTGAAGAAAATTTACTTTACCCCAGCACAAACCAGCGCACCATGGTTTAATATAACACATATATTGTATTTAAACTCATAAATGAAGTTTTCTATTAAAGTTTTGTTTTGTAAATTTTCTGACTAAAAATGGAAACTATCAGACTGTACATGCACAGCAACTACTATGCAATTCATTTTAACCCTGTGTAGATGTAAACCTTTAAAATATCCCATCTCATTGTCATGAAGTATGTTGAAATCTTTGATTTTGCTGGTTTTGTTGGGGTTTTTTTATCTTGGTTTGGTTTGGTTTTTTAAAAAACTTATTAGCTTTGTAGGAACTGGAATATTTCAAGGAAGGTTTTCCTTCTCTTCTGTGTTACCTACTGATGTAGGTAACATATGCATGCTCAATAATCCATACATAGTAAATATTTTTAATTCAATATTTCTCTCAAAAAAAAATGAGTATTTTGAATCCAATGCCACATAATACAGGACATAGTATACTCTGGGGTCTCTTGATAAAAATTGCATTTTAGAGAAAGGAAATAAAATGCTGGTGTTTTACCTTATTCAGTTGCATATGTTATAGTTTCTTATATAACCATAGTTTTTTATTCCTCCCAGGATAGTCAACATAATAGTAGATAATATGTAGCACATGACTGTTCTCTAAGGAACTCTTGCCATATTTAACATCTCCATTATGTCATAATCATCAGTTCTATTTTCAGCTACTGTTATCTAACTCACTTAGGAAAGTGTATCCTTTGACCTTGCTAGATAACCCAGATGCTGGAAAAGATCACACTGGCTGTGTAGCCCTTCAGAAGGACCTCAATATACACAGAGATGTTCAGGGAACTGTCTGAAATTCAACAAAAGCAAATTCAGGGTCTTGTACCTGGGAAAGAATAACCCCATGCACAAGTACAGGGTGGGGGCTGACCTGCTGAAAAGCAGCTCTGCAGAGAGGGACCTGGGGTTCCTGGTGGACAATAAGCTGTTCAGGAGCCAGCAGTGTGTCCTTGTGACTTGGAAGGACAAAGGTGTCTAGGGCTGCATTAGGAAGAGAACTACCAGCAGGTTGAAGGAGGTGATCCTGCACCTCAGACATAGTGAGGCCATACCTGAAGTACTGTGTCCACCTGTGGGGTCCTCAGTACTGGAGAGACATGGAGCTCCTAGAGTGGGTTCCACCTGAATATGAGGAAGAATTTTACTGGGTGAATGACTGAGCATTGGCATAGGTTTTCCAGAGAAGTTGTGAAGCTTCCCTCACTGAATGCAATTCTGTGTTCTAGGATGACCCTGCTGGAATAGGGAGGTTGAATCAGATCACCCAATGTGTGTCCTTCCAACCTTACTCACACTGTGATTCTGTGATTCTGTGATTCTGTGACTGCTGGCTAGGCTCAACCCGCAGGAATTATTTTTTTCATCCTTCTGGTGTCAAACTGTCCTAAATTTATAAAAAAAAGCTTTATATAAATATATACACACACACACACAAATATATATATGTATGTGTATATATATATATATATATATATATATATATATATATATATATACACACACATAACTTCAGTACTTTTTTTCTTTTTCCCCCCCAAACTAGAAAAGAAAAAGTGTTCCTAGGTTTCTAAAGCATTATACTAATCTTTCTCAAGGTTATTTCTGCACTACATGAGACTGGAACATCCCTGTAAAAAATGTAGGGTGAAAATCTAAACATTATCAAGTGTATGCTTTGGTTTATTGGTGCAGAACATAGTATTATTTGGTTTAACACTTACTAAACATAAGGGACAGATTGTCAGTTAGCATAAATCAGCATGACTTCATTGAAGTCAATACAGTCATGAAACTTTAAAACTTCTATAGTACTCATCCAGCTTTTTATTATTGTAGTATTATAAAAAGAAAATATTTTATTCTTGCACAGTTTAAGAAACGGTCCTTTGTACATGATACAAAACTGATGACCTTAGGAGTTTCTTAAGATGAAAGTATGAATTTTGAGAGTGATAGCATAAAAAGTACATTTTTAATTATTTATGATCTCTGGTTTTTATCAAGTTTATGTGCTCTGATATTTGTCTACCTTACTTTGTTCACCAGCTTAAAATGGTTCCGTAAAGAAATGCATCTTTGTTGAAAGATTTAGCTATGGAACCATTAGCAAAACCTATTAACAGCCTGAATATGGACACATTGAATGAACTAAACATATACAGAGCCAAATTACAATTTAAGTTAGGTATTAATTATGTTAGCTTCAAGTTGAAGTTACTCAAATCTATTTGCAAATGAGTTATATTGACTTAAAATGCCTTCTCCTTGAAGCTTCTCTCTATTGGTCATTTATTTTAAATACTCCTCCTAGGTTTAATTGGCCTTTGAGTTCAGTGCAGTTATGGACATTGCTGTAATTGGTTATATGTATTCAGTGCTTTCACGGGAGGCCTAGCTACTGTATCTATGACAAGTCTACAGCCCTTAACATTGAATACTACAAGTAAGAGACAGTTTGTAACACAAGATGGAAGGTACTCTCCCTGACCGTGTACTGATTAACAAAACCATATTGTTTGTAGAGAAAGTAAATAGACAAGCATGAAACGTTGCTGAAATGAACACATGCCGAAAAACTGATCAAACCAAATCAAATCCTTTTACAGCTAGACTGTAAAGTAGAGGCTTAAATGCCATTGTTTGGGGTATTCAGCTTGGGCAGATAAAGAGAAAGCAATTACATTATAAATATATGTGCTGTTTTTGAAATATGCTGCTAGTCCTAGAGGAATATTTTATATAAACAAGTATTTAATGATGCAGAGAGAACCAGTGAAGCTTTTTAGAAATACCTAGCCATTTGAATCCTCCAAAAATCAAACCAGATGTTTAACTATATATAAATGTTTTTAAAATATGATTCTGAGTTTAGTTTTTAAAGCTCAGGACTAATGGAAAAAACGTTTTCACCAGGTCACTGAAATCCAGGTTTCTTGCAAGTCAACTAAAACTGGACTCTCAAGACCAACAACGTCCAAAATTGCTTTCTAAAGTTGCCTTTGAGAAATATTGATCTTTGAACACACTCTGAAAGATATTAAATACTAAATTGAAAACTGAAACTAAAATTTATGACAATATTTCCACACTAGGAATACCTCCTCAGGCTCCAATTTCTCTTTGTAGCTTTACTGTGTTGTTCTTTTGTTCCAGAGACAGTTAGAAACAATGACACAGTAATGATATATACTGCCTGCTAGTTTACTTATTAAAGGAATGGTCCGTGACTATCAAGGTGTCCATCTTTTAGTATGCGAGTAGTTGAACAACTATGTCCACTTCAAAATGTTCTTAAAGATTCAGATTCCACCTGCAATATAAGATGGACGTGGGAATTAAAAAAAAACAAAACAAAACAAAAAAACCCACCAAAACACAAACAAGCTGTATTCCATTTACATTACTTTTTCATCCATATAATGAATGCATAAAATGATCTGCAGTCTCACACTGTCACTGCTGAACATTGTGTTTTATGGCATCAACTCATCAGTAGGAAAATTGTTTTCTAATACTCATGTGGGGAAAGTTCAATACTGAACAATTTCATTGTAATTAGATGAAAATTCTTGAAAATATTTTTTCCTGGTGATTTTTATCTACAGTACTTTGGGTTTGGGTTTGTTTGTTTGTTTGTTTGTTTGTTTGTTTCTGGTGTCTTTTTTTTTTTAACAGTGAAAGTGGTTTTAGAAATTTGCTGAAATTTAAAGTTGTCAAATGAAACAGATTTTTTTAGCACAAAACAAAAATGCAGCTGTATACAAATCTTTAAACCAAATGTGTTGTTATTATAAAGATGGGTTTCATAGGTCTTGTAGTATGTGTTTCTTGGTATCTAATTAAAGCTTTTTAAAAGTTATTGTCCAGTCTGATTTTCTCTACTGTAAATAGACATAAAGCTATACTCTTAATCTGAAGCTAAGATAAAATGTCTAAGTACACAGAGTGAGTCTTCCAGACTTTACACTGACTGTAGAGAAAACTGCATAATTTTAGATTGAGAACCTAATTCTTAGATAGCTAAAATCATGTCTAATGAATTTCAACTTGCTGCTGTTTCCTGCCAAGATGATTTAACTTCTAAGAGTAATTTCAATTTCCTCCTTTGGTCTGTAAACATTTACATTAATTAACTATTCCCAGGAGAGTGGAAAACAAGGCAAGATATCCACAGCATGAAATTAAACAATACATAAATACCCAAGTTGTTGGTCCAAAGTTTTCACTTTTTGGGAAGTAGTTCTTTTCCAGGTTGTTCTCTTCAGGGTAACCTGCTGCAGAAGGAAACAATTCAACAGAGACTCTAATGATCAACATTTCTTGATCAAGAAAGTGCAACTTTTTCCATTTGTTGGAACCAGTCTCCCTTCACAAAAATAGCTGGAACTCTTCTGTTGCTAAACAGAATAATAGGGACCACAAAATTTCTGGACTTTGCTATAACACATTTCAATTGTCTCCTTTGAAAATTGGTCTTCAAATTAATTGATATTTATGGTATAGCTCTTAAATACAAGAGTTTTAGTGTCCATCAAAGCTGTAGAAGTAGTAATTTTTTTTTTCTCCATACTGTGTGTAATGACAAAAGTTTTGATTGGACAGGGTCAGCTGATTGGCAGATCCTTTGGTGGCTTTGGATAAATCTATATCCAAAAGTTTAAATGTCCTACGACCCATTACTTTCAGCCTAGTCTTTAACAGTGTATTGTATTGGTCAATTTTTCCAGAGGTTGATGTATTACAGGGTATGTGATACACCCACTCAATGCCAAGATCACTGGCCCAAGTATTTATGAAGTTGCTTTGGAAACTAGTACCATTGTCTGACCGAATTCTTTCTGGAGCACCATGTTTCCATAAGAATTGCTTTTCAAGGCCCAGGCAGTGGCATGGGTCACAGAATATCTTTCCAAGCGTCCAGTGGTTGCTTCCACCATTGTAAGCTCATAGTGCTTTCCTTGGTGAGTTTTTTGGAGTGTGATACAGTCAGTCTTCAAGGCCTCCCTGCATTTGTATTTCAGTTAATTCCCTCGGGTACTGGATGACTTTCTTCACCGTGGTTCCCTTACCTGGTTGACATATAACATCTTCCTTGAAGAATACCTTTCCTTCATGCTAGATGGGAGTTGTCTCCGGAGACTAAGAACTTTTGTTCCCTTTCCAATTGCCTTGTTAATGCCTCCTTCCCTAGAAAATCATCCCAGACACAAGGCCTCTCTACCTGCTAAATCAAGGCTACTATTGTCCTCACTACTAGAGTATGGGAAATTATACTAGAACTTCACAAAGATTTCTTATTTCCTTCAAGTCTAGCTTAGTAAATAACAAACATTATGACTACATTGTTCAAATGACTTTTGCTGTGATTTATATTCCCAGGATTTTGGCATGAAATGTTATGTGGAGACAAATTTTTAATTTTTCAAGCAGCAAGTGAAAAACTCTTTTTGAAACACTCCATTAATCTACAAAATCTTTCACAGTGTTGTTTTCTATTTACACATTGATGCCATAAAACTCTCATCATCAAAACAGTCATAGAGTCATGAGAAGTATAAAATACAAGAAAATTCTGCACATCCTCTGATTCCAGTGAAAAAAAATCCTTTTTGTGGAACCTTATTCAATGATTCTTCAGATGATGAGGAATATTTTCTCTTGTATTCAGGCAGAATTTCCCCAAAATCAACTTGTGCCTGTAACCTCTTGTCCTGTAACCTTGCTGCCTAGTGAGAACACTACCTCCATAAGTTCTCTATAACTCCCTTTTAGATACTCAGAGGCTGTAATTAGGAGTTGCCTTCTACCCTTCTCTGCTCTAGGCTGAAAAAAACAGTTTCTTCAACCTCTCTTCATGTGCCAAGTCATTCAACCATCTAATAATATTGGCAGCCCTTTTCTGGACCCTCTCCAATTGTTCAATGTCTCTCTTAAACTGGTGAATCAAAACAGTCAATCAAGCATAACAATCATCTCAATGAGAATTCATGCTGAGAACTGCCAACTTACTGTGTCTTCAACAACTAAGACAGATGGCCCCGGGTAATTATTGAGGATTTTGAAACTTTGTCTTTCCCCAAAATATCATAAAGCTTGAACTCTGTTGGCATAAGTTGCTTTGGTTTGTTTGTTTTTTGTGGGGGGAGTTTGTTTATGTTTGTTTAATTTTAAATAAAAATCTAAAAAAAAATTTCTAAGTTTAATTCATATTCTTTTCCTCCTTATTCTCTTTGGTATGTGGAAATTTGGGCATAACATAGCAGCGTGTGCTGGTAAAAGGTCTAATAGGACATAGCCAAGAGTCTGAATGGAGTGACTATTCCCCTCTCCTCAACATTTCTGAGATCACAGAACTGGACTTCTGCATCTAGTTCTGGACCTAACAATACAATAGAGAATCACAGAAACACAGAATCACAAAATGAGTAAGGTTAGAAGGGATAACTGAAGGTCTCCTAGTCCAACCTCTCTGCTGAAGCAGGGTCCACTAGAGCACATTACTTGGGATTGTGTACAGAGAGCTTTTGAATATCTTCAGAGAACAAGACTCCACAAGGTCTCTTGGAAACCTGTGCCAATGCTGTCACCCTCACAGTAAAGAGGTTGTTCCTCGTGTTTAGGTGGAACTTCCTATTTATCAGTTTCTGCCCATTGCCTCTTTTCCTATTGTTTGGCACTACCAAGAAGTGCCTGGCTCCATCCTCTTGGCACCCTCTGTTCAAATACCTCTATACAGTGATACGATCCCCTCAGCCTTCTCTTATTGAGCCTAAACAAGTGCAGCCCCCTCAGCCTTTCTTGTTAAGAGAGATGCTCTAATCCCTTAATCATCTTTTCTACCCCCCACGAGACACACGCCATGAGCACCATGTCTCTCTTGTACTGAAGAGCTCAGAACTGGACACACCACTTCAGGTGCACCTCAACAGGTCTGAGCAGAGGGGCAGGATCACCTCCCTCAACCTGCTGGCAGTGCTCTTCCTAATGCATCCCAGGATAGCATTGGCCTTCTTCACCATGAGGGCATAGTCCTGGCTCATAAACATCTTGTTGTCCACCAGGACCCCAGGTCCAACTCTGCAGATATGCTTTTCAGCAGGTTCACCCCCAGACTGTTCTGGTGCATGGGTTTATTCTTCCTCAAATGGAGAAGCCTTTGCTGAATTCCATAAATTTCCTCTCTGCCTATCTTTCCACCCTGTGAAGGTCCCTCTGAAGGGCTGCACAGTCCTCTGGGCTATCAGCTGCTCTTCCCAGCTTCCTGTCATCAGTGAACTTGCTGATGAGGCATCTGTCCCTTCATCCAAGTCATTGAGAAGTAAGTTAAGCAGTACTAGGTCCAGTATTGACCCTTGGGTGACACCACTAGTTGTAGGCCTCCAACTAGACCCGGTGCTACTGATCACATTCCTGTGAGACCTGCCATTCAGCCAATTCTCAATCCACCTCACCATCTACTTATTCATCTCTCACTTCCTGAGTTTACCTATGAGGATATCATAAGAGACAAGTGGCAAAAGCCTTGTTGAAGTCAAGGTAAACAAGATCCACTGCTCTTCCCTCATCTATCCAGCCAGTTGTCCCACTGTAGAGAGCAATCAGGTTTGTTAGGCATGACTTCCCTTTGGTGAATACCTGCTGGTTAATCCTGATCAACCTTCCACATGCTTAGACTTAGAAAAACTGCTCACCAGAGTTCCTCCTGTCTGGGAAAGGCTTTGAGCACTTGCCCTGTGAAAGTCAGTAAAAGTACTTAGTACAGTGCAATAATTAATTTATTTCTGTCCTTTTTGGCAAGCTAAGATGCTTATCAATCTCAGTGTCCAGAATTGTCAATCTTCTATAAAATTTAAATGTATTTTGGTTGCTAAATTTTTTTCCTTTTCTGAAATTTCCTTGCTGGACTTAGATGATGCCAATTTTTGTTAGTCTTTCTAATATAATTTAACTATAACTGCTGCATTCAACATATAATTGCTAACTGATTTTATAGATCTAAGACATTTTGATACTTTAGTATATAAGTTCATGCTGGTTATCCACTATGTTCTTGAATCCATCTCACTGTGATTGTTTTCCAGTTTATAATCCATTACTATGCATTTTTTTCCATTTACTTTTGATTTACCTTTGTACTTGTTGGCAACAATATTAGTTTTAAAGGGATCATTTATTCTTTGATACAAATTTCCTGACATAGCTGCAGTTTATCATGAATAAAACATGTTAGTGCTCTGATGAAAATTCTATAACACTAATGAAAATTTTTACTAGCATTTCAGTATCGTATTTCCAGAAGAATTCCATTATGAATTTCACAATGAATTTGTAAGATTTCTTTATTAATGATGTTCAAGATCAGTGAAATTACTTCTTTTCTTCCCTTTTGTATTTTATTTGCACTGCATGCAGCTACTGCAAGGCAGTTAAATGCCACCCTGATGCCCAATCCCATCAGATCTCGGAAGCTAAGCATGGTCAGGCCTGGTTAGTACTTGGATGGGAGACCTCCTGGGATACTGGCTGTAGGTTGTAGTCTTGAGGACTTCACTGTCCAAGCTTGCTTGGCCATGGCAGATGAACCTTAGTAGTTAAGGGGTGGGGCCAGTTTCGCACGCGTTGTGCCTGACCTAAAAAATCCACTGTGCAGGTCCAAAGGACACACCCATATGGGTAGAGCCCTTCCCAAATCTTTGTTTGTGAAGCCTAGCCATGCATACATGCAGCTGCTAATGTATTTCACATTAGTATGACAATCAATTTGTTGTCAAATCCTTGGTACACATCCTAGTGCATTACATTTATGCCCTAATTTTTTTCAATAAAACTTACATTCTAACTGAAGAAGGAAGTATCACTAGTTGAATTTTATCTTCAATTAAAATTATTCTTGCTCTTACTACTTTAATTAATTGAAATTTGTTTGTATTTTCTATGGAAGTCACAGAATCATATAGTCATTTAGGTTGAAAAAGATTTCTAAGATCATTGAGTTCAACCATACACCTGACACTGCCAGGTCTACCACTAAATCATGTCTCCAGGTGCCACATCCATATGTTTTCTGAACACTTTGAGGGATGATGATTCCACCACTTCCTGGGACAGCATGTTCCAATGCTTGACAACTCTTGTTCTGAAGAAATTTTTTCCTAATATCCAATCTAAACCTCTCCTGGTGCAATTTGAGGCCATTTCCTCTTGTCCTTTTTATTTGTGAGAAGAGACTGACCCCTACCTGAGTAAACCTTTTAGGTAATTTTAAAGAGCTATGAGGTCTTTCAAGCCTCCTTTTCTACAGGCTAAACAACTTCTGTTCCTTCAGCTGCTCCTCATAAGACTGGTGCTCCAGACCCTTCATCAGTTTTGTTACCCTGCTTTGGACACACTCATTGCCTTTCTTGTAATGGGGGGCCCAAAACTGAGCATAGGATTCTAGGTGTGGTCTCATCAGTGCCTAGTATAGGGGGATGACCGCTTCCGTAGTGTGACTGGCCACACTATTGCTTATACAATTCAGAATGCCATTGGCCTTCTTGGCCACCTGGGCACATTGCTACCTCATGTTTAGTAGCTGTCACCCAGCATACTGTCATCTTTGCAATCACTCTGACTCAAGCCTGTAGCATTATATGGGGTTGTTGTGATCTGAGGGCAGAACTCAGCACTTGGCATTGTAGAATCTCATACAATTGGCCTCAGCCCATTGATCCAACTTGTTCAGATCTCCCTGTAGAGTTCTGCTACACTCAAGCAGATCAACACTCGCACAACTGGATGTCCTCTGTGGACTTGCTGAGGATGCAATCAACCCCCTTGTCCAGATTGCTGATAAAGATATTCAACAGAACTAGTCCTGGGGAACACTACATGTGGCTGGTGTCCATCTGGACTTAACTAAATTCACCACCACTCTTTGGATGATATGTTTATTTACATAAAATGGAGATTTAAGAAAGGTGGATATTAAGTGGTTTAACAAGATCTGATGGCAACGTACACTTATTTACTGCATAGATGACAGGGTCAGACAAAGCTGCAGGGGGACACTTGTATTGACTCATGAGGTTCAGAAAGCATTTCCTTGCATTTTAATCTCCTTTCTGAGGGAGTTTAAGTCCAGATGGATCCAGTACAATCAGTACTTTACATCACTTATCTAAAATTTCAGAGTTTCAGCATGCTTGTTCCCAATTCACTCATGAGTATTCAACGTGATAAGTATTCCCTTCAGCCTGAAGGATTAACCTTGAGAGATGCCCCTACTCAAGAGGAGATAGGAGATACTGGCATGCAGCCTGCTGCCATGCAGGAGAGCTCAGTGGGCTCTGGGCTATCTACTGTTTCTGGAGTAAGATGATGGAATAATGACTCATTATTTGCATACCAGCCATATTTCATTTGGCGCATGCTCAACAAGCGCTCAGTTGTTAAGCAAGATTTATGGCCCCTAGCTATTGTGTTGTTATCTGTCTTGCCAGAGTCCAGCTTAAGTCAGATGCAGCCATCACAACCACCACTGGTGGCTATTGATTAAGGAGAGAAGGAGTGCGTGTTGGTGGGGGGAAGCACACTGACACACTCTGTTAGGACTTCCCATTTTTCTGGCAAGAATCCTGCCTCTGAGCTATTGAGATGTGGTTTAATTAGATCATTCCAAACTTTTTTTTTCCCCAGGATGAAGGCATTCTGAAAATGTCTTGTTTTCTCAAGACTGCCTGAGAAACTGCTAATTGCAAATATAGGCTGAAAGTGCAATGCTTTTTAAAGGTGTTATTAGTAAAGTTGTTAAAAACCTGGCTAAAGAATCTGTGCTTCTGGAGATAAAGAGGATCTTCATTCAATAGTTAAATAATAATTTTCTGGGAGAGGGTGTTCTCAGCATAGATGGCAGGTTTTTCAGTTTTTTGGCTTTGTTGATAGTGGTGGGATTTTTACTTTACTACAAAGTCTGTTTGAGATTAAATTGTCAACTAACAGAACAGAAAATTTTAGAACTCTCAATAAGTAATCCTGCTGAGAAAAGGAGATATGTGAAAACTGTTCTATTTGCAGTCAGGATAAATTGTTGTCCAAGGGTGGGGCTGTGAATTCACTGCAAGAAGAAATACACTGCTCTGTGTTCCTGGCTTTGCTTGAGTTTCACATAAATCTAAATTAATACAAACAGAATCATATTATTATCCTTCCTATATTTAATATATATCTCAGTGAACAACTCTTAAATGTTTAAAGGTTATTAAAAATGCTGTCTGGCAAGAAGTCAAAATAAAATTGAACTATCAAATAGTTTAAACCATAATTTCCTAAAAAATTATCTTGAATTAAACTTTAATTATTATTCTGAGGTCTGATGCCCTAATTCACATCCAAAACAGTATTAGTCTTTTGAATCAAAATTTAATCTGAACTTTTATTTTGAAGCTTTGCTAGAAGTTAAACAATATAATTATCTGATTTGTATACTTTGTTTTCAAATAATTTTAGCTACAATATCTTAATGACATCATCTTGACAGTATTAGTGAGTCAAGAAACCCAGTGATGAAAATGTTTCAATTCTGTAAGATGCTGAACATCTTATGTATGCTATAAGGACTAAGTCCAAATAAAACAAAGCATCAAACTTGTCATTCCAATTTAAATAGAAGTTATGTCCCCAAACAATTTTTATATTTGAAGGCTAGAAATACTTCTTGGCAGCCATATTTTGAAATTAATCCAAAGCAGATCACTGATCTCAAGCAACTACATAGTCCCAGCATACAACATTTGTAGTTTGCAACTTTTAGTATGAGAATTATCTGAATTGATAGATATATCTTTTTCTGTAAAAGAAGTTGTATAGATTTGATTCCATGTAAATTCCAGATGTAAATAAAATATAATACATAAATATTACACTTTTTACATGCCTTGATATGAGATGAAGTTCAATGTGGTCTAGATTCAGTTTATATTTTGGAAGTGTTTTTAACAGTGCAATAGGCATTTCAGATGTTCAAATGTTCAGAGAGCTGTCATCATATATCGATCCATCTCTATTATTTTAAATTAATTAAAAATAGTCAATATACTGTTCCTATTCCCTGTTGCTATTTAAGCAGGGTGTGCATGATTGCAAATGGCAGAAAGACCAGTGTAAGAAATCTTGTGGCTTTGTAATGTGCAAGTCAATAACATACTGGAATCAAAAAAGAAATCAGAGTTGCTATTTTGAACCATCTTGTAACTGTATTACGGGATTTCTTTCTTTGGGTCTCAGAATTCATATGTTCCTAAGGATGCAAACAGCACACAGCCCTAAGAAATACTTGCTCGATAAAGACATAGGTTTCCATGTGTATACAAAAACAAAAAAAAAAAAAACAACAACAACATAAAAAAGAATTTCTGGTGTTCTTAACATAGAACACTTAATTTGAGTAGAAAATAAGTCATCTGAGTGCAGATGTGAAAGAGAGAATGGTCTAAAGTTAATTTTCTCACCTGTTATAGGTGATGCCTATAAGTTTAGTATTCCAATCTCCTATTGATTTGCCTCTGTAATCACACTGTTCTAGGTTTGGCCGGTATGAAATTATGAAATTAACTCTCTTTATTGGCAGCCTGCATGTTGCCATGTATGTTGGGTTTGTGTGGCCAAGTTTTCACAGTGGGCCAGCTACTAAGGTGGCTTCTGTCAGAGGCTGCCAGAAGTTTCCTTCATGTCTGACAGAGCCAATGCCTGTCAACTCCAGGATGGACCTGCCACTGGACAAGGTTGGGCCAAGCAGAAATGGTGGTAATGACTCTGTGAAAGCATATTTAGGAAGGAGAAAAAACAAGTTGTTGCACAGATGTAATTGTGGCCAGCGAAAAGCAGAGTGAGAATATGTATTTAACTCATGAGCCTTTGTTATAGTTTCTCTCCCCTGTCCGTTTGTGGAGGGCAGTGACAGAGCAGTTTAGGTGAGTGCCTGACATCCAGCCAGGGTCAACATGCAACTCCATGTTTTGCTTTTGGGTTTGAAAGAATGCTGATAACACATCAGAATTTTGGCTACTTCTGAACAGTGTTTGCACACCATCAAGACTTCCTCTGTGTGTCTCCTCACCCACACTGTCCCCCCAAGGTGAGTTGACTGGGTGTCAGTGAGAGACTGGGAGCAGCACAGCCAGGACAGCTGACCTGAGTTGAACAAATGGGTAGTCCATACCATATCACATCATGCTAAACAGTAAAAGTCAGTGGAATGAAGAAAGGAGGTGGAGCATTCATGTGTTTGGTATGGTGTTTGTTTTCCCAATTATTACATGTTCGGAGGGCCTGCTTTTCTTGAAATGGGCAAGCATCTGTCTGCCAATGGGAAGCAGTAAATTAATTCCTTATTTTGCTTGTGCTTGCAGCTTTTGTTTTTCTGATTAAACTAGCATTACCTTGATGCATGAGTCTGTTCATATTCTTTTTATTTGTCTTCCCATTGACAGGGTGGGATGAGTTTGAGTGAGTGAGTGAGTGAGTGAGTGAGTGAGTGAGTGAGTGA
>JAWWEV010000134.1:52307845-52339665 GCA_035583235.1 Hafferia zeledoni | reverse complement strand
TATTTGTCTTCCCATTGACAGGGTGGGATGAGTTTGAGTGAGTGAGTGAGTGAGTGAGTGAGTGAGTGAGTGAGTGAAAGGCAGGTTGAGTGCTTAGGTGCCGCTGAGGGTCAACCTTTACTTTTACGTAGGCCATAAGATTCATCCAGGGAATAATCTGTATTTAGTTACTCTGTGTGTTCCTCATTGTCTCAATCAACTTATTCAAGAAAACTAAAAGGATCACCTTGATTAACCAGAAACCAAATACTCTAGAAATAAACAAAGCATTATTGTTTAAATCCATTTTCCTATTTGTCTGATAGACTATTGAACCATGAACTACTCCATGAAGAAATGTGCATGTCCAACAATAATCGATAGGCAAGTAATATTTCACCAGAAACATGAGAATCATTAAATGCTATTCTGTGTCTTTTGTAACAACAGTTAAACTGAGTCTTCAATTTTCTATAATATTTTTTCAATGATTGTGCTGTTGATAGCACTGAGTACTTTTCAGTCTATTAAGATGAGTGGACTACTCCTCTAGGAAAGTATGTGGTAAAGGAACAAACACGAACTATGCAAGACTACAAAAAATGTATAGAGCTTCTACCCTGTGCGTTTTTTGCCATTTAAGTACCTGAGGTATGTAATTCTCCCCATGGAAGAAAATCTGATGCATGCCAGAATGGCTTGGTGCTGTTTCTTCCAGACATCTATAAAGATTCACTTAGGAGAAATTCAACACACTTTTGCATTTTTTTCCATGTTCCACATAACAGTAACTTTTTAAAATGGGTGTTAGATTTATTGCAAAATAGGAAACTAGATATAGGCAAAATAAAGACAAACAAAGTTTGAGATTAAACGGTGATGACCAAAGATGGAGGTGATAATTGTATTCTGATAAAAAATTAGAAGTGACCCCATGTGGTGGTTTTGGCTTTAGTTTCAGTATAGGTCCCATTTAGGCCTCAGTTTTTAGCAGGCCTCAAAGGATGTGACATAGATTAGAAGGGACAAACATCACCTGACTTAAGGAACCAAAGAGGTATTTCATATCATCTGACATCATCAAGAAGTGTCAAGGGGTATAATAAGACAGGGAGGAGGAGTTTCTGTCTCTTTCGGTCCCTGCTCCTGACCTGAGAGGTTATGTTGCGCTGACTGCTGAGATTAGGCTGACTGCGCTGTTGTTTATCTAGGGAGGTGAACATTTTCTTGTTAATTTCTCTCTCTCTTGCTGGGAGGTTTCTTGGGAAGAGTTTTTTGGGAGGTTTTCTGGGGTTTGGGTTGGAATCTGGGTTATTAACTAGGTGACTTGGTGGAGGTGTTATTTCTTTTCAATATCATATTCTGCGTTAAATTTTCTTCTTTTCTGTGTAAATGTAAAAACTTCACCATTTCAAAGCTTCATTTCTGGTTTTTTTTCCCTCACTCCTTTTCCCTGGGAGGAGTCCTTTAACTGGTGTACTAGGCAGATGGCATTTTGCCAGCTCAAACTATAACACCCTACTATGGGTTTACTAAGCCGTTTCAATGAATAAGGCAATTATGCAGCAATTGAATGATGGATTTGATGTATGTAGAGCACATAAGATCCATATGCCAAGAGGATCTGCATTTTTGTGGTATAGGTGAGAATGAGGAAACATTGGTTAAACAGATTGCATTTTGGAAGACAAAGAAAAATGTTAAATTAGAAGTCAAAAAAGGTGTCTGGAAGAGTTAGTACTCATCTTAAGCTGTGAAAAAATTACGCACTTAGTCTCAGTTAACTACCTAAGTTTCTCCCATAATCACAAAAGGCAGACACTTTTAGAGGGTAATTCATCTTAAACATTTTGGATACCTTCTATCTTTTCCTAACTGAATAAAGCCCTGAGCACCCTTGTTTGGCTTCATATCTGACCCCATATTGAGCATAACGCTGAATTCATGTGACATTCTGAGGTAAATTTCATGAACTATTTTGATCCTATCAGCCTAAATCTGTTATCAAAAAGTTTTGCATTGGACACTTACTTCTCCTACTTATGTACACAGGCCAGTTCTAAACACCTCACACTTGAAGATTGGAAAACATAATTTTCTCCCATATTCTACAGTATACCAAGATTTCTTGCAGTGTCTGTTATTACAATTGCCAGCATAGCCCCACCAAGCTCAAAGGCTTTATATTGACCTGACAGCACGGGTCTCAGGACTTCTTTTGGCTTTTCTTGGCTTGACCTGATTTTAACTAGTTTTAACTGTCAGCTATCTGCAAAATATAGTTTAATTTAGTTTTAGCTTGTAGGAAAAACAGTTGTTCTGTCTGGATTGAATTGTCTATGATGTCAGAATACAAAGTGCTGTAGTAGAGTGTAGAGTGTAGTAGAGTGTAGGTGTGACCTTATAACAAAGTGTTCTGTTGAAGAGTGCAAGTACCAGAAACAGATATCAAGCTATAAATCCAAGTCACTGACATCAGTCACTGGTCAGTATCATAAAGTTCAGCCTTGAGCAGCATGTAAACCTACTCTTATGATTTAAAAAAAAAAAAAAAAAAAAAAAAAGGCCTGAGTAACTGGCTTAAGAAAAAAATTTACTCCAAGAAATAATAACACTTTTTATCAAAGAAATTTGAATGGCTTTGACTTGTCATAAACCAGTCCATTTACAATCTACTTGATGAACATGAAGAGAAATTTTGGGAAGGTGAACATAACACCAGAGACAAAAGGATGGCAGTGGTGATGTAATGTATAACAATTTTACTTATGTGGCATTACTATATTAATTAGAGCTATGAGTATTAGTATTGTTGTAACTAAAAAACTGCTGTATTTTGATTAGTATTTAAGAGTTTAATTAAAAAATAAATTCTTCACTCCATACACACAACATATTCCCTTTCGTACATAACAAGATTTTGAGTGTAAAGTCAGCTACTTGTTTCTAAATGAGAAAATTAACTTTCTCTGAAAATCTTAATTTTCTCTTTCCTTGATCCTTCCAGAGGAACACTTCTGTGGCTTATTCTCAGACAAACCAAGAATTATATCCTCTTCATACAAAAAAAAAAAAAAAAAAAATTCTGAATTTTGCTTGAGTACATTCCACTTCCCAGCCACCCCCTCCCCTCAGCCTTCACTCTACTCCCATTTGTTCCTGTCTTCACTAAACAGCTTTCTGACATTCAGACTAACAATTTAAATATTTTAGAACTTAGTTTTGGACCTGGAAGACTCAGTACCATCTTTCCTGCTAAACAGCATCATGTCTGTACAACAGGCAGTTCACCCACAAAGAAGTGATATAATTTCCACTTGTCAATTAGAAACAGCTGCAATTGCAGCTTGTCCTGAGAAATTAGCAGAGGCAGCATTTCATGTTAATACCTCATTTTGAGCCATTTAATTTGGAACTTTAGGTGCCATGAATTCATCTTCAGTCTTTTGTATCACAATTATTTTGTACTGTCTCTCATCCATTTATTGTTGCCAACAGTCACTGCTCACTGAATGATGACAGACATGCCAGCACATTTATAACCTGAAAATAGAACTAAATGCTATCAAAATCCATATACTTTTCCAAAGAAACAAATGCTAACAATATCCTAAAATGGATAACAGGAAGGAAAGCACAGTTTCTCCTGGCTTTCCTGAGGATGATGAGCTTGTGACAGATCTAAGCTAACCTGGGACCCTGCCTATAGGATAATGAAGAGATTTTGACTGGAAGTTAGATCAAAGCTAGATTATGAAAACTTTCATTTTGGAAAAATTCTAGTCCACATAGCTTGTTGGTATTGAGACAAAGAAACTGGTTTGGGGCATTTGAGTTTGATTTTTGGGTTTTTATTAGTTTTTTTTTTTTTTTCTTATACAAAAATGAAGTTAGAAAGCAATAGAAAACCTGAAACCTAGATTCATTTAACTTATATTTCAAGTTTGAGCCTTCACACACGCTTGGTCAATCAAAAACTGTAGAGAGAAGGCAATTAAGTAAGTGAGGTGCTAATTCTGAATTTGCGCTTAAATGTTCTATCACTTTTTAAATACATTGAGATAAAATTTGGCACAACATTCCCTCCTTGTCTCTAAGGATTTTACAATTTAATGGTTTAATTGGGGGATTTGTTATTTTGTGATATTGTATTCTGCTTACAGCATAGCATACACCATATCTTCTGAAACCAAATAAAAGTTTATTATTTTTTTCCAGATGTGTGCACTAAAAATTAAGAGTGGGGGAAAAAAACCCAAAACAAACAAAAACCTAACCAACAAGAAACATTTTGTTTGCTACTTCTTCTTCCACACAATGTCTATAACTGAGACTCAAAGAGCCAATAACCTAGGAAATACCTCATGGTATCACTGCTGGTCTCCCTACCTCACTTCTTTAAATGACACTTAGGGGTTTTTTTTAATTAATCTCGAAATATTGTATCTGTCTTTAATGCAGATATAGTTTTTTTCTGTATTTTAGTAAGGCTTTTGATACTATCACTCACAGCATCCATCTGGACAAGCAGTCCAGCTGTGCTATTACCAGGTTCATGGTGTGCTGGGCAGATTTGAAGGACAGAGCTCAAAGGGTTATAGTCAACTACATCTATATGGGACTACATCTGCCTACTGATGGATCATCAACAACATTCCTCAGAGCTCAGTTCTAGGGCCATTTCTGCTCAATACACTCATCAATGGCCTGGATGCAAGAGTTGATGGCAGCATTAGCAAGTTTGATGATGATACCAAACTGGCATGTGCTGTTGTCTCTCTTGAGAGACAAGAGACCTTGTAGAGAGATCTAGATGGAATGGAACAGTGGGCAATAATTAATGGGATGAATTTTAATAAAACCAAATGCTGGATTCTGCAGCTAGGACAGAGTAAGAGTAGGCAGAAGTACAAACTGGAAGAGGAGTGCCTGGAGACCAATGCGGCAGAAGGGGATCTGGGGCTGCTGGTCAGCCGCAGGCTCGGTGGGAGCCAGCCATGTGCCATGGCAGCCCAGAAGGCAAACCCATCCTGGAATGCATCAAACACAGCATCACCAGCTGGCCAGCAGAAGTGATTGTCCTCCTGTGTTCAGCGTTGGTGCTGCATCACCATGAGTACCATATGCTGTTCTGGGCCTGAGAGTTTAGGTACTTGAATATGTCCAAGGGAGGTCAACAAAGCTGGTGGAAAGACTGAAAAAAATCTGCCATGAGAGGCAGCAAAGAATTTGGGGTTGTCTGGTTTGGAGAAAAGGAAGCTGACAGGTGACCTCATTTGCTTTCTGCAGCCTCCTGAAGAGGGGAAGGGGAGAGGGAGGGGCAGATCTCTTCTCCTTAGGATCCAAGTATAGAGAAGACCTGGGATTGGTTCAAAGACTGCACCAGGGGAGGTTCAGACTGGGCAGTAGGAAGCATTCTTTTACCAAGAGTGTTATCAAACACTGGAACAGGCTACCTAGAGAGGTGGTTGATGCCCCAAGCCCCTTAGTGTTTAAGGCATTTGGACAACACCCTAAACAACATGTTTTAATTTGATCAGCCCTGAATTGGTCAGGCAGGTGGACTGGATCCTCATTGTAGGTCCTTTACAACTATAATAGTCTATTCTAAAGTAGTCTGTTAAATATTTAGATTCCTTTTATACACAGCACCTCTCTAGATAAATTAATCTCTATGTAGACTGCTACTTATTCTCTCTTAGAATTATAGCATGCTTTGGGTTGAAAGGGACCTTTAAAATCACCTAGTTTCAAACCCCTGTCATGGGCAGGGACACCTTCCACTAGACCAGGTTGCTGAAAACCTCATTCACTTGGCAACTTAAATATATTATCTTGAATTCATTTATTTTGATTAGCACAGTATAACAGTTTTAAGAAAATATCCTATATCTATGAAGATAGTTTTAAATTCTAATCCTTCTCCCTCATGTTTGTTCTCCCCACTTGACTCTTATCACCTTCAACCTTAATAATCTTACTCTTTCTTTCATCATTTAGGTACAAAATGAAGATATGTCTTCCTTGTACACTTTGCACACTTTTCCAAATGCAAAGCTTTGCATAACTCTAGTGAAATAATTCTTTGATTGAGAACTACTTAAAAGCATTCTCTAAATATGGATTTTTACATAGTTTTGTACATATTTTATGATATTTTAATTTAGATTATGCAAAATTTATTGAAGCTTCTGATCTGAATGTGTAACCTTTCAAAACTATACTGGACCAAAGTTCAATGCATTGTTTAATCAATATTTCCAATTTAAGACATTAGGGAGCTTGAGTCTCTCCATGAATAATGTAATGACTCTGGTCAGTTACAACTACTTTGTACACACCCAATACCTCAATTGGAATTAAACAGAATGGTAGATTTGTCAAAGTAGGACATGTGGAAGCTGTGAAAATTGTAACTGTAAATCCTTTCTGTATAGATGTAAATTAAAAAAAAAAACAAACAAAAAAACAAAGAAAAAACCAACAAAAAACCCACCCAAAACAACTCCCCCCCCACAATACTACATTCCATTTGCATGTATAACAGTGTTGATTATTCACATGCAAAGTGCTTTATTAGTCTTGTTTTCCCAGCTACATTTCTGATAATCTTCTGAAATTTATTATTTTTACTGGAATTGCATTTTTAGAACATGGACCTTAAACTCAGAACTGCATTTTATTCTAGACTAAGGGTAGGCAAACCTCATCTTTCAATCAAAGCTGATCTCCTTTCAGAAGACAACTGCTAAGCTGTTGAATTGGTCTCATGGAATTAATCAGGGCCTTTCTATTTACCTCAGTGACCATTTAAGTAGTTCAAATGAATGGTAAATATTATATATAATATGTTCATATATCATGTGTATATATTCTATTATTTCTTGCTAAAGAATGCCTAGGAGGATCTAGATCAAGTCAAGGGGAGAACTTACTAATTAGCTGCACTCCTTTATTCCTGCTGCTTCACCATTCTCTCCCAAACTGAGCTGCACAGCAGGGAAGGGAAATGGCCAGTCCATAAAACTTTCTCTCTGCCACTCCTTCCTCCTCACACTCCTGGCTTCTTCCAGTATGAGAGGACGACTGCCTTCCCTCCATGGACTGTAATGTCTGCTCTGGCATGCTTGTCTCCAAAAGTTGCAGGGGAATCTCTGCTCTAGCACCTGAAGTACCATCTCCTCCCCTTCCTTATACTCTGATGTTGGTGCCTATAGGGTTGTTTCTCACATTTTTATTTATTTCTTTTTTTATTGTGTCATGACTGATTGCTTATGTGGAATTTTGCTCTTTCATAAATATCACAGAAGCACAGAACATTCTGAGTTGGGAGGGACCCTAAGGATCATTAAGTCCAACTTTTAAGTGAATAACCTAATCTCAGGGTCAACCACCCAGCAGCTTCACTGGCAGGATCAGCTGTGTCCTGTGATGGGTCCATTACACAGCTGGCTGGAATAAACTGGAATCAGCATGGTAAAGGTCCTGACCTCTTCTTATAGAGACATCTCTTAACACATGCCTCCGGTCCCACCACCACAACTTTACTGAGTCCCAATACAGGGACTGTGTGATAGGGTTGTGTTCGCACTGTCAAATCTGACTTTTACATTCATACTAAAAAAATGGGTCTACTAGTGTTTAAAATGCTCCATAATTTGCATGTTTGGGATACAAGGGATATGGAAGTGGAGAAGAAATTAAACATTCCTCTCCTATGGTCAGGTATGTGTTTTGTCACTAGGCTGCAATACCAAAATGCTGATGCCACTTCAGCTACTGCTTTTTCATGCTCAACCAATTAGGAATAATTAATCCTAAACATTTATGTTTCTTCATCCAAAATCAGCCATCAGAAATCCAGTGAAAATTCTGAAATGTGCAGTGCAAAAAACATTTCCTGTTCTTAGCTTCAGTGACTCCCACTGAGCATTCAAGAACACTGGCTTGTCCTGAATGTACCAAGAGGCTCATTTCTGTTTCATAAATTAAGAATCATTAGTTTTACGCTACACTTTGTGTTCACTTTTGTCTCAGCACACAAACTTTTGGCAATGGAAATAGATGACCTTTCTCAAAAGGCATGACACAGAAAACAGATACTTGTTTCAATGGTGCAATTGTGTTGCAGTACATACTCAAATTTAACTATAACACTACAGTAGCAGGCATATGAGAAAGGTTTTTAATTATTGATATATGTTTGGATTATAAAATAACAATTATATTGAAATTGCTGGTTGGTGAATAAGCACTATTTAATAAGTAGTTCAATAATCTTCATTAATAGTTCTTGAAGTATTCTATAAATGTCAAAAACCATAGCCTTCCTTATTAAAAGTATTTTGGGGTTGATGAAATTTCAAAATCATATTTCTGTTTCCATATATTGCAGACAACATATTCCATATTAATTTAGGACATTGTCATAGTTACATTTATTGAGAATCTCTGGCTGCCTTATAGTCTTTTGTCCTATTTAAGATTCTTTCTAAATAAGACTCTTCCTTTCTACCTGTTATGCAAATAAACATTATTCAAGCTTAGATGATCAATGTACAGTACACAGGATAAATAACTGGGTTTTTTATGGAGCTGGAGTCAAAGGTATTTTTGAACAACATTTTGGTGTTTGCTTATGATTATAAAATCTGAATTCTCTTTAAGTGGCTTCTGTCCTCAAATTTTCTTACAGTGATATGGAACATATAAGGTTTTTTCATCCCAGCAGAAGTAAAATACTCATCCTTAATTGTCTTGAGGGGAAAAAAAGCCTTTCTTCTGAAGTTTTATGTTACCACATACCCCTTAAGATATGATCAGACATAAGCCTTTGACTTTTTTCCATATTCTCCAAGTCCTAGGTCTCAAAGGATTGTAAGCTTTCAACTCCATTTAATTTCCTAATTACTATTTAGATAATTAATTGCTATTACTGTTCATGAGTGGCTCTGAGTAGGAATTACATGGCATTTTAGAAATGCAGTCTCTACTTTCTTTTGAGAACTAGGGAGACTCTATTCTGTCTGTTCATGGTTTAATAAATCAAAGTTCTATGATATATCTTACAGATATTATATGCAGCCTGGGAAACTAAGCTCAATATGACAAACTGTTAAAATTGCATAATGTTCTTGTAAGTACAAAGTGCATCTGAGGGAGACTGTGATCATAACTTGTACTAGCCATTTCATGAAATTAATATGTGTATTTGTTAACTTTCCTTACTAAGTAAATCCCCTATTTGTTCAGAACAAAGTATTAAATTATATTTCAGTCTTATCTTGGTAATTTTTCATTGTTAATATCATGAATTAGATTCAGGTCTGCCAGCACAGAAACCTTATTAATTCCTAATTACTTTACATTCCAATTATATTCTGTTTTGAGCAATCAGAAAGTGCTAAATATCTCACAAAAAAAAAAAAAAAATCCAATCACAAAGATCTATTCCAGGTAAAATAAGAGCAATAACTGACCAGATTCATCAAAGAAGATATTCCTCCTCTCTCAGGGCTCTTAACAGACATAAAGTAATAGATCAGTTGCAACTTCTACCACCCCCACACATCCTTTCCCCCCCACTGACAAACAGAGTTGCCTCCAAGGTAGATATATCTGGTACACTCACAAATGAACTTTAGCATCACCTCAGTTTCCAGTCTGTCATGAAGAAGTTAAACAAAACTGGAGTAATTTTAATATAAAATAGAGAATGAAGGCTGTGAGGGTTCTACTTACTCACAAATGAGTCAGACATCCTTGCCTCTGGGAAAACAGCACTGGTCAGGAGGGCATGGAGGACTGCTAAGGGCAACAGCAGTTTTAGCCGCTCGATTTTAATCCACTGCTGCATGTCTATCAGTGGTCTGTTAGTTTCACCACATTCCTTGTGTGGTTTCCAGTCTCACAGCCTTAAGCAAAATGCATGCCTGCATCTATATGGCTCCTGCAAAAGTATTTATAGACCCCAAAGAATATAGAAATAATTTTGTCTTCTCTGATATTAAGCAAATGTTTACACAATTAAACATTTTATGCATTTTTTCTCACGTTGTGTGTAATAGCTATAAAAATATTTTCCTAAGATTTCAGTAGCCTATAGTGTGAATGGAAAATATATGTTAAGAAACTGTCTACAATATTTTATATAGAAAACCAGATGATGTAAACAGTTTTCAACTCAACCCAACAAATAGGTTTTGCATGAGAAGTTTGATTAATTATGTTTTCAAAGCATCATTGTTCCAGAATAAAGAACTAGCTTATGTTTTCCTTTTCCTTTCCTACTATTAGAATGATATGATTTTGTTGCATCAGCTATTAAGCAGTTGAAGATAGCCAACAATGTTGTATTGAATATAAAAGGAAGGGTTTCATTACCAAGGGCTGCAGGGTGTTCTGTAGGGGTAGAAGCCACCTTGTGTCATTCCTGCATGACAGAGCAAGGCTCACCTGAGGGACTGCAGCCCTTGGGTAACCTACACCACAACAGTGCCTCCCCTGAGGGTCTGAAATTCATGGGTGACCTGTATTGGAGCAGAGGAACAGATGGAAGAAAGGAGCAGCAGAGGAAAACAAGTAGGAGGTGAGGAGGAGCAGAAGGAAATGTCTATGCTACGGCCTCAGCCTCCTTCACCATCTGTCGACACCTCATCAAGGTGGGACCGAGTATGTGTGACAAAAGCACGAGGAATTTAGATCAGGAAGAGGACAGGAGAGGTGATTGATTGCTTCTTTCACTTTTCTTGTGGCAAGTTATTTACATGAAAACAAAAGTCAATAACGTGAGGCAGTGAGAGCAACTCAGGAAAAAATAAGTACAGGTCCATATTTCTGGAAGTATTCTTTTTATCCTCATTAGGATCAAAATAAAAACTCTAATTTATTTCAGCAGGATTGAGTTTTCTGTAGGCAAATTGAGCTTGTCACAAACCTATAAAAAGCATGTTGCCTAGATTTACAATTTTTCTGTGTAGGCTTCTTTCTCATTCTTTGTTTAAAGCTGGTGAAACCAGTACCTACAGAAGTCAAAAAGATATTTATAAAAGCATCAAAATGATATTAGCAAGCACAAATTTTTATCAGATATATAAATACTAATAATGGATATATTCTTGGGTAAAGAAATAGTCATGAGTAATCAGATGATTTTTAAAAATTTATACTGAATGAAAAATTCAGTTTAAAACATGTCAGCAACAATTCCCCTTTGTCAGTATTACAATAAAAACTTCTACTCTTAATTAAAGCGAACAAATGTTACACAAAATTCATTAACTTCCTCATATGGTGAAAGAATTAGGAGGTACAGATTTGTGATATTTAAAATGCTAAAAAATTTAGAAGCCTTGTAAATGTTGCTTGAACTATAAGTTGAAATACGGGAAGTGCACTGTTGAAATATGGTTATGTGAAGTGTGTGGTTGAAATAATGTATTAGGTGGCAGGGACAAACAATGGTCTTTGGTTATCTATGATGATAATGCTACAGAAATTATCCTGTAGCAGAAATGAAAGGGCTAATGCAGAGGTTGAATGTGGAACAGAATATCAGATCAGCTTTCCTGTCCAAAAATAAAATTGTTCAGAGTAATCCATTAGACTGTGGCTTTAACACAGTAAAATTTTGACACTGGTATCCCAGTGCTAGCTTATGCAGAACACTAGTTAAACATTGACTAACCTTGCCAAGAGTCAAAAATGTTTAATAATGTGTGATGTGTTAACAGGAAGGTTTGATGTTGAATCAGCTATTATTGGTGTGCTGTACTCCTACTAAGACTATCTTGCATTTTCTGCTTTCTTGCAGCTGGTCTAAAACTTCTTTAACTTCCAGATACTGTAATACAATAGCTATGTGACTACAACAGACTGAGATCAAATTCATATCAGTGTAGGAAGTGTTTAGTTTTAAATTCAATATTAACAATCCTAAAACCGTATCTGAGGAGATTCACCAAAATCTATAGACGAGAAGAGATTATGGCAGTTATTAGTGAATTTTTTTTTTTTTATTAAAGGTAAAAGCAGGGCATGTCATTGCCCATTTCTCAGTTTTTTTGCTGCTTAAACACTGATCTAAAAGTCTTTTGCACACTAGAAATCAACATTTAATTTCTTTGTTTTATGGAGAGCTGCTTTAGTTCAAAACAAACCTGCAAAACCGGTTCCTGCAAAATCCTGAGAATATATTTATTATACATTGTGTTATGTTACATTGCATTATATATATGTTAGGTTGCATTATGCTATGTTAAATTATGTTGCATTATATTATTATTAGTTTGATATTGTTTATTTTTTTCTTTTGTTATTACAAATTATTTCATTTTCACTTAAGGTGTTAGTATGTCAATATTGTATTTTGCTTATGGAAAGAAACTTGGAAACAATTTCTGCATGTCTATGCAAGTTTATTTTAATCACTTATCAGAACTAATGTTGATGTTATAATGCAACCATTGTGTTGCCTTTCATTCCAAATGCTCTATTTAATGAGCAATATCACATTGTCCATTTTAAGTGTAGGGGAAAAAATTCTCTGATAAAAAAACCCCATTGTTGATTTTCAGAAGTGTGAATGTATGAGTTCACATATGTGTGTTTGCATATGCATATGTATATATGTTTGTATTTTTGTTAGAGTATGGTGATAGCAACAGCAAGGTTGTGGGTTTGATCCTCTTATGGGCTATTCACTTAAGAGCTGGACTCAACAATCCTTGTGGGTCCCTTCCAACTCAGAATATTCTGTGATTCTCTGATTTACCATGCTTTTTATTGTTGCTTATACTACTTTAAATCCCTGTTACTGTGCCTAAAAAAGAGCACATGAAAAGCTGGAGCAACCTGAGGCAATAGTAGATCTAGAATTAAATACCCATTTTATACAACATTTTGAAAATAACTCCTGTAAATGAAAAAGCCAACATACAGCATCACACTCTGTTTGAGGTGGCATTTTCAGTAACTTATGGTAGCTGTCAAAACTATCACAAAGAGAAGTGCAAGCTATCTGTACTAGTCCTCTGTTATTTGCCTAAAGTATAGGAAGCCAACATTAAACACAGAAAATAAATTGAATTTTGGGTTGTTGTCAGGATGTTTCTGTAATGTCCTCAGATTGCACTGGAAAACTATATCTTTTGGAAATCATATTTTGATTGATTTTCAGATGCAATCTGGTCCAAAGGATTTTGAAATTATGGAATCTTCCTATTTAGTACATTCAATGTGAATAAGAGTCATATTTGACAGCATTATTTAAGAATATTAAAATTTTAAAACAGAAAATGGATTTTTAAAAAGTCATATGGACTAAGAAATATTGTCATTTTTTTTCAACAGTAACGCTGAGCAACCAACAAACTCCCTCATAGTATAAATAGCAATATGGTATTATGGAGGTGCAAAGGAATGTCTGATGGGTAATTCAAGTGCAGTGTATTGTTACAGATGACACACTGAGTTTAAAGAGTGTCAGATATATGCATATCTATATTCATACATACTACTTTTCTTGTGGTCAGTACAAATGTATTTAGAGCAGTTATGACCAAAATAATTGGCAGAAGAACAGTGTGGTTATCCTACAAAAAATATGGTCAATTTTGTCACCTTACATATATACTGTGATAAAGTTTAAATTTGGTTTTGTTTTGTTTTGTTGTTGCTGTGTTTTTGGTTTTTTTCATACAGTTTAACTGTGTTCTGGAAATAAAAACTTTCAGTAAAACTTCAGTAAAATAAACATGCATTTTAATATAATGACATGTTTTATATAGGTTGTTTCTTAGGTAGGAAAAATCACTGCATTAATTAACTGATGTAGTGATATCATATTATTAAATATCTGTTAAACCTGATTTCACTGAGTCAGAGATTCCCCTATTATTATTTTAGAGGATATTACCATTGTAATCAAAACATGTAACTAAAAATAGCCAAACTAGTTCTATGGGATGCTATTACTGGTATCCAGAGAAATTGAGATGAATCATAAATCTTTAAATATGAAGTTGTAAAAATAGCATTTTTAGGTAATAGCACATTACAGAGGCCTTTATTACATTTCTGTTTAGTATTCTTTCTGCTTAAATGTATATTTAATTATATACAAAGATAAATATATACCTATACATTTTTATTACATATATAGATATTTATATATAGCATATATATGCAGGATAACTCTGTTAAATAGTATGATGAATACTACATCAAAAAACTTAACATTGAACTGTGTAAACCTAACAAAAAACCAAAAGAGTAATTATTAGAAACCAAATGAAACAAACAAATACCCAAACAAAAACAAAACCCAAAAAATAAAAATGGAAGGAAAATAAAGGACTCTAGTTAGCCAGTTGAGTTGGTAATTCAGAATAAAAAAGAACACCATTGGAAGATATTGCTACACAGCAGAAAATGCTGTTCTTTCTGGCCCTAAGCCAGATTTATAGCAAGTTTTACCACAAAACACAAACTATAGGAAATAGAAAAGGATGTAAAATGTTTCTAATAAACCAAAATGGCTTTAAAAATAGTGACAAACTCTATGATCTGAATATTAAGTTTCCATTTTTTTAACATATATTTTTAGAAAGTGTGACCACAAGGTCATGATGTTGCCTGATGCCATAAAATATTTAAAATTAGTTTCATTTTTCTGCTTTCATTTCTTTAATTATTAACTAGGAATCATTTTCTTCATTCCATTATGCCCCTCTTGTGTTAGTAAATCTTCTCTGTAATGATTCAGCATAAAGCTGAAATGGAAGAATGTGTAGTACAGAGCACAATTACTATTCTGGCTCCAGAAGTTCTGTGATTGCTTTGGAAAAGCCATGTTACCATGCATATAAGGTTCTCCTGTCATCAGGTCTCCTTTACTTAAATCTAGTGCTGCAGTCACAGCTCCGAGACACTGGCATTATTTACCTGTTTGAATACTGTGCATCTTTGTCCCATGGTTTCTCTTCAAGAGATCCACAAGAAAAACAAAAAGAGCTACAAAATAATCTAAGGAAAAATTTTGTTACGTATGCTCATGAAATTTCACAAAGTCAAATGACAAGTCCTGCATTTGGGAAGAGCTCCCATGGAGTAAAAGAGGCTGGGACTTAACTAGCAGGGAAGAGCAGCTCTGCTGAGGAAGACCTGCTGTTGCTGACAAGACAGCAAGCTAGGCATAAGCCAGCAGTGTGCCTATGCAGCACAGAGGATCAAGAGGCTCCTGAGTTATACTAACAGGAGGATGACTAAGAAGTCAAAGGGGAGTCACTATACTTTTCTCTTCAGCACTTGTGAGACTGTATGTGGAGTCCAGTGTAAAATTTTTGTCCCCTCAGTCAGTCAAAGGCATTGGTTAGTTGGAGCAAGTTCAGCAGAGTCAGCAGTCTGGTCAGGAGCTGGAGCACTTTCCCTGTGAAGAGAGGCTGAAGGAACTGGGATGATTCAGACTGGAGAAGAGATGGCTCTAATCTCCAAAGTGATGATGAGGTCAAGACAATGGAGCTCTTCATAGTGCTCTGTGGTTGTAGGACAAGGCACAATAGACATAAACTGAAATGAAGAAAGCTTTTTCTGCTGGTGGACAGTCAAACAGTGAAGCAGGTTGTGCAAGGATGCGAATTCTTCATGTTTGGTGTTTTTAAGAACCAACTGGATCAAAATTTAAGTAATCCGATATGACCTGAGACGTGACCCTGTCATGCATAAGAAGTTGGATTTGCGACCTGATGTCCCTGGTAAAGTGAACTATCCTATGATCTTTAGAGTGCTGATATCATCACATAGTGAAATAGAATGAAAACCTGTGAAATAAGTGTAAGGCAAGGGTTATAGGTTCTTTCCATTGAAATCTTTACTTGAACTCTTGGAATGAAAGGAATCTTGACAACTGCATTCAAAACTTAGATAATGAAAATCTTCACTGAAGTGTTGCATAGGCTGGGAAGACTCAAAATTTCTAGGATCTTCTTTAAATTCTACAACTCTGTAACTAAATTGTGGTAGAGCAAGAACCTCAATACCCCCTTAACAGCTCATGTTGAATAGCTGGGATGCAAAATATATACATAAAGTAGACTGCATTTCCAAACACACTGTGGAGAATAATTAAGCTTACAAAGAAAAATTTTACTACAAAATATCAGTTTGCAATAAGAAAATTGTATGACAGAAATTTTAGTTAAAAAACTCCACTAAATCATGAAATAGAACCTTTTTAAATTATAAGTGCAGACAAAACTCGCGGTATGGTCTTCAACAAAAGTTCAAATTGAGTACATGTGACTTCAGGAAGAAATTAATGAAGTTGAGTGGCTCAGATATACAAAACACAAATAGATTGAAATAGGAATAACAGTATTAGTAAGTAAAAAGGTTCATGACATAGATAGACAAATGTTTGATAGGCCTGTTATTTATGGTTATAAAAAGGAGAAAAAAGGTTTAACTTTCACAATTTCTTTTTCTGAAAGCAGAATAGTTTCACTTGAAGAAATTCTGTGTTTTGTGATCAAGAAGATTTTGTGCAAATTTATTCCTTTAATTTAAACAATCAGATAAAACAGTTTTAAAACTGATAAAATCATTTTAGAACAGATTTCGCTTTTTCTATAGGGTGAAGAAAACACACAAAACCCCACAATTCATTCTTTCTACTTTACAGGACCCAAGCACTACCTCAGTAATCTTAGGAGAGTTTAATACATGTAATTATTGTACATATTATCAGATAAAAGTACAAATTAAGAAAAAAAGATACATAATCTGGTAATGTTGATAAGAATTAAGACAGAGCCATCTATTTTCACTTTAAGAACACAGACTTTGGAAATGAAATAATGTATTTTCCCTTCTTGAGCATATTCCTTATAGAAAGAGTAAGCAAATAAACCTCAATAATATATCCAAATTAAAACCAGTATTGTTACCTGATGATAAGATGTTTTACAAGAATGTTTGATACACGTATAAGCAAGCAAGGGCTTTTATCAGTAATTCTAACAGTTATTATTTATAAAATTGTGCTCAGATATTGATTTTTTTTACTGTGAAGAGATGTATTTCTTACTGAAGTTAGCCAATATTCATGTTCTATTTCCATAAAAATGGGACAGATTCACTATTTCCATTCAAGTTAATCTGGCAATTAGAACTAAGTTAACACATCAACTGAATTTAACTGATACACAGGGAAAAAATAAATATATCAAAGTGAAAAAGGGAACAAACACACAAAACAGCCTCCACCTCCAACTTTCTTTTATACATTTCTTTAAGTTCTATCAGTTTGTTCTGGAAAAAGGCACCAGTCTTACAAGCAACTCTCTTTCTCTTCATTCTATTTTCCTTCACATATTTTCTTTACCTTTTGACAAATATTTGAAAACATAACTAGGTGCATTAGTAGTTTCATAGAACTTGTACTGAAAGATTTCCTAAGCACTTGCATCAAGGACGCCTATGTTCATACAAAAGTATAACAGATATACTTTCTGGTTTCTTTGACTTGTTGTCTATAAATAGTAGCTTTTACTGAGATTTCACCAAAGGAGTTCACTCTAAAGTTTCTTTATAACTTAATTTTATAATTATAGTGACAAGTTAATTCACAAACTGAAATCTAAGTCACTAGAAATTAAGAATATTAGTAATTTTATTATGCAGTCTTTAGAATAATTTATTTCTTTACAATTATATGTATAAATCTGTTGCAAACTGGAATTCAGATGAGAGTAAGTTTATGGATATCTAGCCCAATTTTTCCCTCTTTGACAAACAAGAACTATTTTGAATAATTTTAAACCTAGAAACTCACCCTCAAGTACTGACTAAAAATAAAGTATCTGGAAATTTCATGTTTTACTTTTCTCCCAGCTAAAAACGGCGCAGCCTGATGCATGCACACACACACATAGACTGAGCTAATAGATGAACATCCATCATGTTTTTCGCCTAGAGCAGTGGTTTCCATCCTTCAGGCTATGCTGAACCAAATCAGCTCTTCCTTGGGCTTGGAAAAGCCTGGCAGCAATTATGGAACTCTCCTGTGAATACTTATAAACAGGAATGAGATTTTTTAATGATTTATATACAATCAAATCTGAAATCTATTCTACATTTTCCAAATGGAGGCCAACTTATTCTTTTATATATGCAGCCCTTGAATTTAGTTGTAATCTTTCTAGCATTAAAAATGATTGGTTTAATTATAATTACTTTTATAAGCCTGAGATTTGCTATAAATGAATGACATCTTGTAAGCTCTTTTAGGTTGTTATTGTGATTTTAACCATACTTTCTATTTATTCCTTCATTTTTTTCTTTTTTTGTTTGTGTGTTCCTGAGATATTTTCCTCCCAATTGCTGAGAACACTTTCAGTTTCCATTAAACCGAAAGAAGATAGATGTGCTTATTACCTGTGACCACAGTGTTTGTCATTCCTGCTTAAAGGAAGTCAACAGAATTAGGGAAAGTCAAGTAGTATCTTTTAATTTTAAAAATTTTAATGATTTTTGAGTTTCATGTTCTTTTCTTGGACTTCTTTTATGTGTGTTCATTATTAAAAATCAAAAGAAAAAAAAAATTCCCCTTTTTGACTGTAGTTTCTTGAATGAGATTATTTAACACATTACTAGTCCTCAAGAGTGACCCAAGCTGACACTGACTGGCCTGTAGCTGCCCAGTTATTTCTTTTTTTTTTTTCCTTTTCAGAAACAGGGGTTGTGTTTCCCCTTTATGAGTCAGTGGGAACTTCATTGGACTGCCACTTCTCAAATATGGTGGATAGTGTCATAGCCACTTCCTGTGGCAATTCTCTTAGGACCTGCATTTACATCTCCACAGGTCCCATGGCCTTGTGCACCATCAGGTTGATATGGTCTCAAACATGATCTTCTCCCTGCCTTTACCTTCTGCAACTCAGGCACTATGGCTGATACACTTGCTGGTGAGGACAGAGGCAAAACAGCCATTATGCTTGAAGCACCTCCTCCTCCTTCTCTTTCATGGACTTTGAAGTTTGCAGAGTTGTTCCTCTCGCATTTTCTAACTCTGCTCTTCTCTGAGCACAATTACATTTGTGGAATAATTTTATTTTCCTTCTTAAAAATGTTATCAGAGAGGTGCTAATACCTTCTCTGATTGCCTTGGCCTTGGCCCACAGTGAATCCATCCTGGAGGCAGCTGTCATTGAATCTGTGTGAGGGAAGCCGTGCCTGTAGCCCTTACTGCTACCAAAACCTGGCCAAGCCAATAGACTTTCTGATACAAGTGATGGAGGAGTCCATGAGGAAAAGTCTGCTGTTGGACCTCATACTATCAAAATAGGAAGGTCTGGTTGGAAATGTGAAAGATGGGGTCAGCCTTGGCTACAGTGACATGAGATTGCAAAGTTCAGTATCTTGTAAGAACAACAAATAAGATCATAACCCTGGACTTCAGGAGAGCAAATTTTGGCCACTTCAAGGACCTTATTGGAAAAATTCCATAGGAACATGCCCTAGAGGGAAGAGGGGTCCAAGAGAGCTGGTCAGTATTCAAGGATTATTTCCTCCAGGTTTAAAAAACGCATCCCCACGGGCAAGAAAGTGAACCAAAGGGGCAAGACACCTGCATGAATGAACAAGGAACTCCTCTTGAGACTCACAGATATGCAGGAGATATAGATGGGGTGTGAGCAGGAACAGGCCACCTGGAATGAATATAGGGATGTTGTCAGAGTATGCAGAAATAGAATGAGGAAGTCCAAGGCCCATTTAGAATTAAATCTAGCCCAGGATACTAAGAATAATAAGAGTGGCTTCTTGAAATACATCAGTAATGAAAGGAATACTTGGGAAAATGTAGGCCTGCCCCTGATAGACCAGAGACACTTTGAACAGAGGTTGAATGGAAGGATGGGATACTGAACATTTCTTTTCTGCAGTCTTCATTGTCAAAGTCAGGCCTCAGGAACATCTGACCCAAGAGACCAGGGAGAAGACCTAAAAAATGGAAGATTTTCTCTTAGTTGAGGGGGAATGGATTAGAAAAAATTTCATCAGACTTGACATCCACCAGTCCATGAGCCCTGATTGGATGCACCAATGAGGGCTTAGGGAATTTGTGGACATCCTTACTAGACCCCTCTCAATCAACTTCGAAAGGTTGTGATGATCAGGAGAGGTGCATGAGGACTGGAAGAAAGCAAGTGCCACCCCAGCCATCAAACAGGGCAAGAAGGGGGACCTAGGGAACTATGAACATGTCAGCCAGCCTCACCTTAATCCCTTGAAAAATGATGGAACAGCTCAGACTGGAAGCCATCTCTAAGCACTTGGATGACAAGAATGTGATCTGGACTAGTCAGCATGATTGTCTTCTAAGATGGGACAACTGGATGGCTGGATGAGGGAAGTGGATGTTGTCAGCCCTGGACTTCCATAAATCTTTTGACACTTTATCACCCTGAAGATATTTAAAAGCTGTCCGGACACAATCTTGAATAAGGTGCACCAGGGGACCCTACTTGAGCAGGGAGGTTGGACTAGATGACCTCCAGTGACTGCTTCCCACCCATTTTTCTGTGAATATTTGTTATTTTTGAGTTCTAAAATTAGTGTACACTTTATGCTCATTCTCTAACTGAAATTCTTATTTTGGGACATTCCTTGAAGCAATGCTGATATAGAGATTGACATGGTGTTACTGTTATAAGAACCTGCTTATTTTTATGTGCTTTTGGTCATTGTACTCTAGTTTCCATCTTGAATACCTGTGTGTGGTTGATTTTTCTTACGGTGTGCTTTTCTCCTTGATGTTGTGTGCTAGGATTTCCCCATACAGTGCATAATCTAAACATTGTATTGTATCTAGTTGAACATTGGGACATGTTCCCCAGGGCCATGGTCATGGCCCCAAACCTGACAGAGCTCAAAAGTGTTTGGACAACACTCTCAAGCGCATGGTGGAATTGTTGGGGTGTCCTGTACAGGGCCAGGATTTGGACCCAATGATCTTGATCGGTCCCTTACAACTTAATATATTCTGTGATTCTGTGATTTCTTTTACACCTGCTATAATGATCGATGCTTTATTCTGAATACCAAAGGTAAAATACTTAGTAAAAGATATGCATTTTTTCCTTCCTTCTCATATTTTTTTTTAAGAAGATGACTGCATATTCAATGTTCTAAGGCTAGTAGGAAAAGCAAAGGAAAACAACAAACACACAAACAAAAAAAATCAACTCATATGCATACAAAACTATGTCAGTAGCTTAATTTCTTTTAAAAATCTGCAGGTGTTTGCTTACATCTATTGCACAAAGGCTATAACAGTCAAACAGACTGTTTGTTTGAAGAAATATCAGTATCTGTATCTCTCAGAATAATACCCTAGCTAGGGAGCTACAGCCTTTGCAGGAAACAGAGATATGCTACTTATATTTATAGTTCTTTATTTTATAGAGAGGCAAGATATCACTTAGCATTTAATGTCTAGTGACATATTGCCTTTGTGGTCTGGTTTCCACAAGAGGTAGCTCATCCAACAGATATAAGCTCGACTTTCACCTCCCTGTAAGGCAATGCCTCCTAACTCCTACCATACTCAAAATGAAAATAAGCAAGTGACAGATAATCAGGTGAATTTCTGCCCTGTGCAAGGTGACAGGAATAAACCCTGTTTGTTGAGTTCTGAACTAAAGCGAAAGGTCTTACTGCTTTGAGGGCCAATATTCCATTTGGCTTGAATCCGTAATCCAGCTGGAGGTGGGTGTAAGAAGGTTTCATGCTGGAGACAGATGAAGTACCATAGAACTGCTGGTCAGTGCTGTCCTATCTAGGTGAATGTTTTGTAAGTCAAACTTCTCCATAGAATAAGTAGGAACAGATCATCACCTGTGTTTTATTAGTGTGTCCATCAGTAACTCTAACTGGGTTCTTGTACTCAGATTGCCAGTGCAGTTTACTTCTCTCCCTAAACAGGATCACTGTGAAAATGTTTAAAGTTGAAAGAAGTGATTATGTGCATGACCACCATATATTATTCACCATCAAAATCAATTTGAAGACAGAAATTATATCTACATATAGCATATATAAATAGTGATTTAAAGGAGATTGCAGAGTCTTTCTCTTTAATTTCTAGGTTGTATATATTCAATTCACAGTTGCAGTAATCCTAAAGCAACATTAATATACAAAATAGAAGTCTCTATGCTTTAGTTTCCCATATTATGGAGCTTACTGATGGTGGTTATCAATTCTTCTTGGAAGTACAGAGTGGAATTTTCAGGTTCACAAGGCCTGTAAAGAATCACAGGCATACTAGCAGCCACTTAGACGTTAGATAAATTTGGAATCTCTAACAGAACTTCTGTTTGCTTTTTGTTTGTGAGATACTTTGGTTTGTGCCTTTCTCTAGCTGAATCTTTTTAGGACATTCTAAGGGAATTTGCAGATAGGAAGACTGCATTTTCATTTTGGGGCAGGAAAAGTACACATTTAAAACATTTTGTTCTAGTTGTACTGCTGGACTTATGTTTACTAGTTCTTCATCAAATGTACTTTTCTGTCTTTAGGCTGGCCCAGAATCACAACAAACTTCAGTTATATACATGTTCAAAGAAATGGCTGCAGTGATCAGGCCTCAAGATTGATTCTATTTCTAAAAACCTTATGAAGACCCATACATCACCTTATATTTGTCTCAATAAAAAGAATGTGTTTTTTTTCCTTTCACTCAATTTTCTAGCTTTCAATTTTTGAAGTTTTCTTTTTTTGTTTCTTTTTTTTTTTAATTATTATTATTGTTTTTATCTGTAACTTGTGTAGTGCTTTAAAATACAATTTTCTGTACTCATTCATCCATTTTCTGGTCCCTTAGGGTTTTATTTTTCTCTCCAACTTTTTCTTTTTTTTTTTTTTTTTGCACAACTTTGACAAATACAGTATTAGAAGTTTCTTTTTAAGGAATCTTCCACTCTAGCAACCAATCAAGACAAAAGAAAATCTATATTTTGCAGATCATTTACTCTGCCTACACTGTCTGCTCACAGAACAAATATAGAAGAAAACATTGCTACTGAACAAATGCTGAACAGCATAAAATAATGAATCTTACTGAGTACTGACATTTGCTAATGTAATACCCTTCCTACTGTATTGAACTGCTCACCCAGTTAGTTGATTTAATAAGAATATAAGGAGACGTAAACACACAAATTTTGAATAGCAGGTATTTAGGAACGTGAGAGACTAAAATAAGAGCACTGAATTTCATGTTGACTTTTTAAAATTGAAACCCTCTTGTTTCAGCTATATTTGACAGTCATTATACTGTGGAGTCTTTCCAAGAACAAGCTTCATGTGGAATATGATGCACAGATATATTCAGGGAGCAAGGAATTCATGTCGAGTATAAATAGTAGCTTCAGTAGACTAGAAAGCCTCACTCAAAAAAAAAAAAAAAAACCAAAACACAAAAAACCAAACACAACAACAACAACAAAAAAACCAAACAAAACAACTCCCACCAATTAGCAAGGAAGGAAAATTGCATGAAAAAAAGACTAAATAATGTCTGTTTTCTCAAAAAATAATTCAAAACGACAGAGTGAATCCAAGAACGATGGTATTTTTCATAATAGTATTTCAGTTTGTTTCCCATGCAAGGGAATAATTAATGTATGGGTCTATAAAAGCAGTTGGTTTACAATATTAGTTTAATAAAATATTTCTCTTTTTTTTGTTTTATTTCTTCAAACTTGTTTCAGTGTGATCTCTGATACACTCTCTTTTCTAGTCTTCCCATGAAACTACATTACTGAGAAGTGAGGCATTTGTGCCATTTGTCTTCATTATTACCATTCACGATTTGTGCACATTTAATATCTGTTTTTATAAGGGAATTTTTTTGTAAAAATTGACTTCCTGAGTTCTTAAAATTTCTGGGCAGTTCTGTTAAAAATGCCCCTGTCACATGAAAGGGAGGAGGGAGACAGAAATGCAAAGATTTCTAGTCTTAATTGTATTAATACAAAGTTAATAGCTATAAGCGCCCTCAGGATAATCAAAACTTTATGAGCCCACCACTGCCTATTGAAACTAGGATAGAACACAGGCTGGAAAGATTTTTGACTCCCTACAAGCGCCTCACTTAAGCCACGGAGAACTCATCAGCTAAATAAGCGCCTCTAAAAAAATTAGAGCCTTATGAAACCAACACTGCCTAATAACACGGCTAGCACACAGATTGGAAGGATTTCTAACCTCTGCTATGAGGCAACACTTAATAGCAAGAAAAGAACTTTCCTCACGATAGCTCCCAAAATAACATTTATTAATACAGGTACGTGACAATGACTATATGGGTTACTTAGTCGGTGATAACATTTAGCTGCAGGATTGCACAAAATACCTCAAAAGACACTGGCACAACACACATTTTACAGGCCACCCCAGGAGTATACCACTCCCATGACAAACTTTGTGGGAATAAAGAAAGATTTTAGAGTTGAGAAAAAGGGGGTTTAGAATAACAGATGAAATTCTGAGGCCTGCTGTCAGGTGCAGTGTTAGTTCTGTGAAAGGGACCAACAGTTAGCAAAAAAGTGAGATAAGGAGGTTTGGGTCAGGCTGCCCCATGAGAAGGTATGTAGGGAGTGTAAGCTTTCTCACGAGAGAGAAGAAACATCTGCACAGAAGTAGCATCCAATTAAAGCTGTGATGAGTTTTATAGACACTGTGATTCAACCTATAGGATGAAGTTATGGGTGGGAAAAGGTAAGGGATATATTCTGTAATGGGAAGTTAGAGCTTAGCTTTTACCTGTCTTTTTTTCTCTCCATGGAGTTATTTTAATAAACTGTCTTTGAGTGTGACATCTGTAAGCTGTGGCCTCATTAATGTTCAGGCACCACGAACTACAGCGTACTTTTACAAAACTTAACTAACAGAGGATTACTAAACAGAAACACAGCAGTTCAACACCACATGTAAACACACTCAGTAACCCAAAAGAA
This sequence comes from Hafferia zeledoni, assembly GCA_035583235.1. Taxonomy (NCBI): domain Eukaryota; kingdom Metazoa; phylum Chordata; class Aves; order Passeriformes; family Thamnophilidae; genus Hafferia; species Hafferia zeledoni. The sequence continues at coordinate 52,314,667 of JAWWEV010000134.1, read as the reverse complement.
AAGCAACGGGAAAAATATAGCCACTTGGCATTAACACGTATACACCCAGTGAACTATAACAAATTATAATTAGTAAGGCATAGGAAGATAAAGTAAGAATTTGGTTGCTGACCCTTGCAATGTCGATGGAATGGGGGAGGCAGGGTAGCTCATGGGTTGTCCTCCCAGAGGTGGAAGTTTTCTCCCGAAGTTGCAGTTAAACTGCACTTCTTTTTATACTTTTTTTTTTTTTTTTTATCTTCAGGTGGTTTTGTGTATCTGTAGTCAATTTTCTGGGGGTGATACAGATGTCTGAGGGGGGTAGACTCCTTGAGCCTGCAGGGTACCACAGGGTACAGCAAAGAAAGGCTATGCTAATTTAATAACACTCCATTCTTTGATAACACCATTTATCAGTATCCCTCCAGGGGGCTGAGGCGTTTCATTCAACTCATCAAGGCTTATCAGCCCATCACCCCACAGCCCCTAACCTAGGAATACTGAAGTAGTGCCAAGCCCTCACTCTAAGGGGCAAGCTCTTCTGGATAATTATGGAGCCTCTCAGATGCACCCATCAGCTCCAGAAGGCATTTCATGTTCCTTTGGTTTTCCTGAGAGACTGTGGCTGTGACAAATTGACTAAAATTCCAGGGTAGAGAAGTTCCCTTGAGATTTGAAAGGTATATGGATGATCTCTGCATCAGGATATTATGAGGGACTAAAGAAGAGACAGAAGCAGAGAAATTTATTTAAAATGCATTTTGTTTGATTTTTAAAGGACGAAATAAATTAGCATTTTTTCTGCTTTTCTTATAATTTTGAGCTCTTCATTTTTCTCTTTGAGAAGAAGGAGATCCATTTGGAACACATTTTTTTTTTCTCTCCATGTCTCATTCATTTGGCTGCTGGAACAAGGAAAATTCAATTCTGTCAATCTTTTGGAATGTAGCCCAAAGAAAACAACAAAGGTCAAATTTTGGAAGGTAAATAAAAAGAAAGAATATGTACCAAGGTTATGATCTTAAAAGTATGCATTAAATAACTTTTCTTCTGTGAAGTTCAAAATGTTTCCTTAAAATCATAGTGCTTCAATCCTGTAAAATTACTTATTCAGTGCTCACCCTTTATTATGCCTAAGATTATCTCTTTGCTTGTAGATACTGAAAACTGCTCAATAAATATATACTGTTTTTTTGAGAAGCATTCTTGGGGTAAACCAATTTCAACTAAGTTAATAAGAAAAAAGGTGAAAGCATGACGCTGACAGACAAACACTTCTCCATTCTTTCTTCTTTTAGAAAGAATCAATCAAATGACAAAACAAGACTGACATACTGTCTTGTAGCAAAGAAATAATGATGCAATCTGAATGCAATAAAACTGCTGCTCACAAATTTGTTGCAAAGCGCAACGTTTAAATGCTCCAGAAATTTATAAGAAGGAGAAAAAAAGAAAGACACATGAGGGATGCAACAAAATATAAATTTAGGACTTTGGGATTTTTTGTTTGTTTTCAATTATATACAGCAAAGTTAAATTGACTTTATTTTATATCTAAAAGAACATTTATAAGGTTTACAATCACAAACAATGGTGACTGAAATTCATTTAAGATTTTAATTTGAAAACTGTTCTTTATATACTAAATTGACCATCTGGTTCTTTAAAGATAAATGTATTAACTGCATGAATTTACTTCAAACTAGTGTGTAATCTAATTTCTCTAAGAAAGAGCCATGCAAATGTAGGACAAGGAAGACTTTTTTAAGCTTTTTGATTTTTAAGTGTGAAGAATGCCAGGGTAAGGAGGTTGGAAAATTTTGCTAGTATTTTAAACATACCTGATGTTCTCTTTGAGAAGATCAGTTGTTAAACTCACCAGATTTCTCCTGTTTACTACACTGAGAATATATTTTCTTACATTGTAGTCTCTTCATCCATGATATTTCTATATCTATTTATCTGAAAATTAGCTGAAAAAAGCAGCAGAATTTTGGGGGTTTGATCATGGATTGGTTTACATGGCACTGAACCTGCTGGCAACAGATGTAGTACACCTGTCTCAAAGAGGGAAAAGAGTCTTTGCACAGGAGTTAGCAGGCCTCATTAAAAAAGCTTTAAACTCGAGTTGAAGTGGTAAAGGGAGAAAATCCGGTTCATCTGAGACATGCCAAGAAGCTTTATTAAGGTGGGGTTTGGTCTGTTTTCCCAAGTAACAAATGATTGGACAAGAGGAAATGGTGACAAGTTGTACCAGGGAAGTTGTGTTTAGGTTGGATAGCAGGAAAAAAAAATCTGCATCAAATGTTTTATTAAGCATTGGAACAGGCTGTCCAGGAAAGTGGTTGAGTCATCATTCCTGGAGGTATTTAAAAGACCTATAGATGTGGCACTTAGGGTCATGATTTAAGGGTGGATTTGACAGTGATGGGTTAATGATTGGAGTCAGTGATTTTAAAAGTCTTTTCAAACCTAAATGATTTGATGATTCCACGATTTAACTGCTGTTTCTATCATGTTTAGGTGTTTGTCTCTCATTGCTTCACCATATTGGAACATAAATTTTCTCTTTTTTTTTTTTTTTTTTTTTAGGAATAGTTTTTCTGATAATGTGTGTGTCATGGGGGAATTTAAAGGTGTGTTGTTCATTTCTCCAACTACTGACAGACACAAAAATTCATTATGATGTATGACAAGTATAAGATGGTGTCAAATTTAGTTATTAGATAGGATGGGAAGAACCTGTGTGACAGCCATTGACCAAGGGAGAAACAAAATAAAAGACTTCCAGCACACTCCGCCCGCAAAGGCACCAAAAGACCTTTATTAAGGGAAACTTGGGTTTATAAAGGGTTCTAGGGGGTAGGTTCTGGAACTTGGATGGGATTGAGTAGAAGAGGGGCGGAGTGTGTAACTAGGGAAACCGGATAGCCAATGGGACAATGGTCACCAAAGGCCAATGGGAAAACAGGGTCTTGGGAAAAGGCGGGAAAGCTAATCAATGGAAATCAAAGGGTCAGGGCAAGGGCAGGAAAAGGGTGTAGGGAGAAGAAGATAATTAGAAGGACAAACTGGGGAAAGCCTATGAGGGAAAAATCAGGGGTGGAGCACACAGAACTTTTATATCTAAAAATCATACAATAATAAACAAAATTAACTTGAAGCAAACTGCAGTTGTAACAGTCTTAACAGTTTCTCAGGTTGCTTCATGTCCTCCATTTGTCATCCAATGTGCGTCCTCCCACACCTGTGGATAGTAGTTTTCATTCTGAGGTCTGTATGCTACATTTGCTGTTCTGTAATTTCCATTCTACAACACTCAGAAACTTCAGACTCACAATAGTGAGGTCCTGCTCCTGTGCTACTGCTCCGATGTAGTTGAACCAGTTGACATGTCTGGATCCTGAGTGGTGGCCCAGACTCTACACACAACAATTCAGTTTGTCTTGGTTCACTATTTTCTGTAGCTTCAAAATATAATTAGATCTGCATCTAGACTATAAAAATTTAAGAGCAAGAGCATGCTGTATTATATTGTAGGTTAAGCTGCTACGTTTTTAGTTATGTTGTTCTTGATTATCAGTCTACTGGGATGCAGTTTTGTGGTGTCTTTTATTTTTTCTCTTATTTCATGTCACAATGTTGTCAGTAAACTCCTGTCCCTGCAGAAAGCCTGCACTTACATAACTCTGATAAGATTTTTTATTTTACTGAAGTCCTCTTTTGTTTTCCTTCATGAATTTCCTTTGGTCATACTGTATAAAGAAAGTAGCAATGAAAGGATTCATACTTATCTTTCTACTAAATGAAGAACCTATTCTTGTTGTTTTAGTCAGAGAGATAGAATAAGGATAAACAGATATTTCTTGCTTCAGGGTACGTTTCCCTCAGAAATGCAGCTCATCCAAGCACAAAACCTTCAGCCATGTGAGCACAAATGAAGGAAGCAAAGGTACATGTATAGTTAGATAACATTAAATTTTTTTATGAGATTTAGACAAAGCTTTACAGAAAGACAGATTGAAAAATACTGATCGTCAGGGTAAATAAAATTCTTTATTTATCCTTTTCCAGGATCAAATAAAAATCAAGAAAAGAACTGTATTTTACAAATGATTCTCTTCATTCAGTGGAGCTTTTTGTCCAGACCACAAAGCTCTCTGGAGACTCCTTTTGTCTTGCAGCCAGGCTCTTTTCTAAAGCATTGTCTATGGTGCATGTCTAGATGTCCCAGCTGAAGGAAATGAAGTTGCACACTTGGAGAAGAGGCCCAGAAGAACATATGGAGATCATAGTGTAAATGCAAGACAATTTCCTAATTTGGGGCACTATTGGTTTTCATAGTCCATAATTTCATTTTACTCCTAAAATTCAAATTTATAAAATTTTAGTTAAAAAAACCTTAAAGACTATAATTAAATTGGGATTTTAATATATTTTAAATAAATGTATCAATGCAATTCTAAGATACAAATTTTAAAATGTGTAAAATTAATACACAGTTATCTCATACAGTCATACTTGTACAATAACACATTATTATGACATTTCTTCAATGTAGAAGAAGTGATAACATGTTCTCAGTTTCTCACAATACAAGAGAAATAGAATATTTACAGGGTTTATGTATTTCTAAAAGCTTTACTTCTGTTTTTCTATTGGTTTAGAATTCTGAAGCAGCAAGATCTAATTATCTCTAGTATTCTATTTTTTTTTTTTTTTAACATTCTCTTCTCTTTCCTATTTATTTTATCCAGAGAAAGTACACACTACTGGAGAGTCTAAAAGAATGGCTAGAACTTGGTCAAAATGGCACAGTGCTTAATGCCTGTAAAATAAAGGTGTCAAAGTGAAAAATCTATAAAACAAACCAAAAACTACAGCAAAGGATACTTAGATATTCTGGCCACATAAACAGAAATTTCTTATTTAGGAATTTTATTAGAATAATCATTCAAATTTTATTTTTAATATGTCATTATTTTGATCTATAACCATAAGATAAAAAGCCTCACAAACCTAGAACAGTGATGATGAAAAAAATTGCCACAATCTAATATCATGTAAATATTTCATTCTATATACCATTTTACACTTATTTATACACAATATCTTTAAGAACTGAGTCAAAATCTTTATTTTGTTTTGCTGATTTGACATCAGTAGCATTATATAGGTTAGATATTTGGTAAATGACCCAGATTCTTCTAGTTACAAAATCCTTAACCCAAAGAATCTTGTGTACCTATTTCTCCTTTGAGATTTTTTTTACCTGTAACTAAAGTTCCTCTGAGGTCATAGCATTATGCCAATAAAACAAATACTTTCCACAAATATAACCCATCTTCTTTTTTATTCCTATTCCTTTCATGTTTCTACCTCTGTCATGGATTTTATTAATCTCCCTGTGTGGCAGGTTGACCCTGGCTGGAAGCCAGATGCCCACCAAAGCCACTCTATCACTCCCCTCCAAAACTGACAGTGAGAAAAAGGGTTCACAAATTAAGGGCCAGGAGAGAGTCACCACATAACATAGCGGGCAAAATGGACTTTAATTGGGGAAATTAACTGAATTTATTGCCAACAAAATCAGAGCAGAACAATGAGATGCAAAAAGATTTTTAGGAGCACCTTCCCCTCCCTCCTTCCCAAGCTTTACCTCATCAGCAGTACACACATCGTTCCTGCTGCTGCTGAGGAAAAGGAGACCTTCCCCTGCTCCCACATGGAATCCTCACAGGAGACAGCTCTCCACAAACTTCTTCAGTGTAAGTCCTTTCCATGGGATAGAGTTCTTTACTGGGTCCCTTTCCATAGGGTACAGTCCTTCAGGCACAGGCTGCTCCAGCGTGGGTCCCCTACATAGTCACAAGTCCTTACCAGCAAACCTGCTCCACTGTGAGCTCCTCTCTCCACGCGTCTACGGGTTCCTGCCAGGAGTCTGCTTCAGTATGGGCTTTCCATGAGTTCACAGCCTTCTTTTGGGCATTGACTTGCTCCGGCATGGCTTTTCTCCATGGGCTGCAGGTAGATCTTTGCATTCTCATCGACCTCCATGGTCTGCAGGGGAGCAGCCTTCTTCACCATTGTCTCCAAGAGCTGAAGGGGAATCTCTGCTCCAGTGCCTGGAGAACTTTCTTCCCCTCCTTCTTCACTGACCTTGGTGTCTGCAGAGTTGCTCCTCTCACCTATTATCACTCCACTGCTCTCTGGCCATAATTGCATCTGTGCAATATTATTTCTCATTCTTAAATATGTTATCACAGAGGCACTACTACCTTCTGTGATTGGCTCGGCCATGGTCAGCAGTGGGTCTGTCCCAGAGGCAGCTGGAGTGTGCTTTGCTGGACATGGGGGGTTGTTTCTAGCAGCTTCTCACAGAAGCCATTCCTGTAGCCCCTGCACTGCCAAACCTGGCCACACAAACACAATACACTCCCTTAAATATTTGACAAAAAATGTTCTAATAGTCTCCTGTTCTTGTCTGTCCTCATTCTCCTTTCTATATTTCTGCTTCTTCCCTCCAAATCTTCTAATTTCTGTTCTTTCTGAAGAAAAATCTCATTCTAAGACTTTGGCTTCAAATTTATAACATAGCTATCCTCTCAGATTTTTTGAGTGATTTCCCTGTTTCCTAAATAAGTCAAAATTTTCTTCAAGCTAGTGATCCCTTCTGTCAAGAAAATTAAAGACTAGACTAGCCCAGTAACCTAGTGTTATGGTTTCAGCCAGGTGGGCCTAAATCCAGGTTTTACAGTTCAGACTCGGCCTGAAAATTGTCAGGTGATTTGAGCTGGGCTGAGCTAGCTAACAGCTGACTTCTTTTAGCCAATAATATTGTAT
>JAWWEV010000134.1:52262393-52301765 GCA_035583235.1 Hafferia zeledoni | reverse complement strand
GGTGGTTTTTTTTTTTTTTATTTGTTCCCCCCCCCCCCCCCCCCCCCCCGCCCTGGTAAATTTAAATTTAAAAATGGGAGATAGCAAATTGCATTTCTTTTAGATTAGAATAGTCTGAAAGAATTGTTTCAAGAACCTTAACTGGGGGTATAACACATAATTTTAAGTAAAGCTTCTCCAAAACGTGCATCTTAGATATCAGATCCTTGTAGCCTTTTGTTCTACAGATTCCCACCTATTTCCTGGTGCTACTTGCTAAAGGGAACACAGCCACAGGCAGAATATCTGCTTATATTGCACTTTCTATTATATAGGTTTTTAATTTTTCCCATCAAATGTAATAGGTGATTTGAATTGCTGACTTGTGGTGAAAACAGATTTTTAAATTTTTTTCTTAGATACGGGGGGCACTTAACTAGGTATTGAAAGAAAAAAGGAACTCTAGTATCAATGGCTATAAAACAATGAAGTATATGCAGGCTATTTCGGCATCTCCATTATACCAGGTTACGTTTGAACATTTGAGGATTTATAGCTCTGAGCAGATAATTCTCCTTGGATTCCTATGTGGTTAGCTGCATATATCTTTGTGTGAGAAAGCTAAACCACAGAGATTTTCACTGTCCATATGAACTAGATTAAGAAACAATACTGACAATCTGAGAACAGTCTGGGAAAAGAAAATGAATCAATGGATCTCTCAAGAGGCCAAGCAGGTTATAATAGCAATCACTCTGAGCAGTACAAATTCACTCTGATAGAAGGAATACCAGTGGAGAATCATGATGTGATAGTTTCACAAAACAAATTAGTAGATAAAAGAGATACAAAGCTATTGGTTATTATACAAACTTTACAACATTTAAGGGCAGTTGGAATTCATACAGTTCAGCACATTAAAAAGCAAACAACAAGTGAGAATTATTTTGTGGATTACAAGATTGGGGTGTTTTTTTATTTTCTTCAGTGAAATTGACTGAAATTAAGCTAAAATGGAAACAAAGCTAAATAATTTGAATTGAGTCTAATCATAATTCTGCCTTCAGAACCTATTAAAGTAGGAAAAGTAAGAATAAAATACTAATAAACCAGTTCAGTACCTGTGTTACAGTAGTACCTGAACATTGTGCAGAAGGCTGAACCAGAAGATATTATCTATCTAAAAATAATGTATTATAAATTATATTGGTAATGTCACATCTATACATCAAAATAAATCAACATTAATAGTCACATAATCATAGAAAACAGGGCTATAAACTATATTGCATACTTTTCTGATTATTTTTCTTACAAAAAATTATAGTTATGTAATACAAATGATTATTCTGATTATTTTACCTTTCTGTATTGCATATTTTTTGTTGAACATTAGTGAAAATGTATTTTGTATGTGCACATTGGTATGCCCAGAATTTAATATCATTATCAGTTTGAAATATTTGTTTCTCACAAAGGGAAAATAGTCTTCCATCATTTAATGTTAACATCAATTTTTCCTTTGCTTACTCATGCCATTATTCTTGGTCAAAACCTCTTTTATTATGCTAAATTGTGCCTTCTGCTTGGTACTTTTACCTCCAAAATAAATGTTAAATATTGTTTGATTATTTTTTACATTTAAAGAAAAATTACTTGTGAATCTGCTAGATACTCTTTGAATTGGTTTTCCTTAAAGGTTGTTAAAATGGTAGGTTTTTCATTTCCTTTTAGATAGAATAATATTATAATAGAGCATAGCAGAAAAATATTCTTGGGTTAGAAAACAAACATAGAATTATTTATATTGTTACAGAAAAAGAAGGATTGTAATAATAATAATAACAATAACAACAACAATTAAAACAACAACATAATGAAAATAGAGAAAAATTATTAATCAAGCTACATGGAAGACAAGAAGGTAATCAGGAGTGGTTAGCATAGGTTCAGTAAAGGTAAATCATGTTTGACCAACCTGATTGCTTCTATGATGAAACCACTACCTGGATGGATGAGGGGAGAGCAGTGGATGTGGTCTACCTTGACTTCTCAATGCTTTCAACACTGCCCCTCATAATATCCACATAGGCAAACTCAGAAGTGTGGGTTGGGTGACTGGACAGTGAGGTGGATTAAGAACGGGCTGAGTGGTAGATCCCAGACAGTCATGATCAGTGGCACAAGGTCTAGCTGGTGACCCCAAGGATCAATACTGGGCATGGTATTGTTTAACTTGCTCATCAAGGACTTGAATGAAGGGGTAGATGCCTCCTCAGCAAGTTCGTTGATGACACAAAGCTGAGAGGAGTGGCTGATAACCCTGAGGACTGTGCAGCCCTCCAGAAGGACCTCCACAGATAGGAGAGATGGGGAGAGAAGAAACAACTAGAATTCAAAAAAGGCAAGTACAGAGTCCTCTATCTGAGGAATAATAACCTCATGCACAAGTACAGGCTGGGGGTTGACCTGCAGTAAAACAGCTCTGAGGAGAAGGACCTGGGGGTCCTAGTGGACTGCAAGGTATCCATGAGCCAGCAGTGTGCCCCCATGACCAAAGCCAAAGTAATCCGAGGATGCATTAGGAAAAGCATTGCCACCATGTTGAGGAAGATCTTGCCTCTATATTCAGTCCTAATGAGGTGCATCTGGAGCGCAGTGTCCGGTTCTGGGCTCCTCAGTACAAGAGAGACATGGAGCTCCTGGAGCAGGTCCAGTGGATGGTATTGAGGATGACTGGGGGACTGAAGCATCTCTCTTATGAGAAAAGGCTGAGAGAGTTGGGCCTGCATAGACTCGACAAGAAACGACTGAGAGGGGACCTCATTGATGTGTATAAATATCTAAAGTGGGCTTCCAAGAGGATGGAGCTAGACTCTTCTTGGTGATGCAAACCACTGGAACATGAGGCAACAGGCAGAAACTGATGCACTGGTAGTTCCACCTAAGTATGAGGAAGAACTTCCTCAGTCTGCAGGTGACCGTGCACTGGAATGAATTGCTCAGAGATACTGTAGACTCTCCCTCACTGGAGATATTCGAGAACCATCTGGATACAATACTGTGTCATGTGCTCTAGCAGGGGAGTTGGACCAGATGACCCTCTGTGGTCCCTTCCAATTTTACCCATTGTATGATTATGTGATGCTCCTAAATAAAAAACCAACCAACCAAACAAACAATTATAATGTATTCAAAGGAGGAAGACAGGAAAAACTGCTTTGGGTTTTAGAAATTACATAAGACCAAGTAATTTTTTTAATTCCCTGAAAAGGCATGATTCCACAACTGAAGATTAAAAATAATGCAGGAAATTAATTAGTATTAAAATAAAAATTAAATTTAAAAATTAGTAATCTCTTCAAAATATATGGCAATAGAATAAGAAAGAATATGGAAAGGAAAATCTATAGTTATTATTAATCATGCATTCTTGGAGAACTGTGTCACCATCACAGGTGGTGGCACTTTCTATTGTATGTGCCTGCATTTTTCTACTCACATCTTGAATCTCCAAGGGATTTTTTTTTTTTTTTTTTTTTTTTTTATAACAGACTCTATCATACAATAGTACTTTGTTTTCTCTGCATCTCTAAGAACCTGAAATTTGGATGATCCAAATTTTAAGATAAAAAAATCACTGACTCAATGATATAAGCATTAAAATATTGAAACATACTATCGGGTTAACATAAAAAGCTAAGAATACAGTGACAAAAATACCTGAGGAATGTTATGGATCTATCAGATCATATATTTTTTTTCAAATTGTAACAACAGAAATAAATATTGTAACTGAAGATGAAGTAGAAAGCTCTGTAGTTAGTGTCCATCCATTTACAATTAATAGTTGATTCTGTACATACTGTTATTGGTGGATGACTGTCATTCATCATGCTATTTTAAGTTAATTTTTTCCATCCTTTTGTATTTCAGTTTTGGATGTGTTCATTATTATTGAATATTGACTTTCATATAGAACTAATTATAGTGGAATATTATTCCTTTCTTTTTTTGTCAAATATCTGGACTTGCATCAAAGGTCTTGATTATTTTCTTTATGCTTTTTAAAATAAAATAATGGCTTTGAAATTTAATTAAATGGTAGTTTTTCATATTTTCCCACCTCACTTTCAAAAAACAAAGGAGGAAAGTTTTCTTTAGGAACTGATGTGATTGACTGTCAAGGAAGCAGCTGGATTTTCAGAAGTCAAGTAGAACTTCTTCTGAAGTTTGTTATGGGTTCATTGCATGTCAAACAGTTTAAAGAAATGGAAAAAGTGTATTTCTCCAGGATTTTTTTTCAGTCTAAGTAGGAATTATTACTCAGTGTGATTCTACCTAATATATTACTCCTCTGTTTCTCTTTCCATACAGAGTGGTGATGGCCCTTGAAATGTCACCTGCTCTGTCTCTCAATTCTTCTTTCTTTATGATCAAGGTCTTGCTTACAGACTGAAACACACTCCATTGAGGAAACACAAGTAATGCATTGTATTCGATTAGTTTCTCATTCAGTATTTATCTCCACAGAAATTGTAACAATTTAATGTTACATGGACGATTCCAAACTAGATCTAAACAGCATCTCAGCTGCAAGTAGAATCTAACCTCAAATACATAGCTCTTAATTCAGACTCATTTACTTTTATTCTTGCTGACATCTATGCCAGTATTAGTTAGGTATCCATGCCTGAGATAACTTATGCATTTCTTCATTGCCAGGCAGTACTGTTGTGACAGGTACATTATTTCTAAAGTGGTACATGTCCAGATTAGCATTAGCAAGAAAATCAAGGCACTTTTGGGATTTAACGTGCACTACACATTTTTTTAAAAAACTTTATGGAATTCATAAAACAATGATTATTTTGCCTTGTATTTTTTACTCACACCTAAAAGAGCTGTTTGTAACTCTTTCACTGATGAAATTCTGTGATCTCTAAAACAGTGGTCAAAACTACCTATTTGCTCACAATCTGTGGTCTTTTTCACTGTTCACCAATAAATGCCTGTAATATTTCAAATAACTTTCAAATAATTTAGAAAAATACACAATAATATAAATTCTATGTATTCTATATAATTATATCTAGACTATATAATATAAATAATAGATATTATTCTTGAAATCTGTACTAGAATAAATTAGAATTGGAATATTTACAGAATATCTAGTTCTTTTTCTGTCCTCCTATTCTCCTGCTGCATTCTGCACTAATGAAATAGTGCTTTTCTGCTATTTTGGCTGTGATCAAATGTAATTACCAAAGAAATTCCTTATACACAGTTTTAAACCCTGACAATGAAGGAAATAATTCTAACAAGGTCACGCTTCCTTTCTTACTGTAGAAATAAAACCCTGTCAGTATTTCAAAAATAGTATATAATTTGAAATCTTTTACCCTGTGGTATGAAAATGAATTTATTCTCTCTTACTATCCTTGATATGATTAGATTGGCTGTGTTAAACCAGAAGCTACTTGCAGTGAGAGGGAAAAAAAAAATTACCTTTTAATTTTGTTAGGGAATGTTTTTTCTCTTTTCCCTACTTTCTAAGAAACTGGCACAAAGATAAATCATACTTCTTTTCAAAAATAAAACTTGGTTCTCTAAATGTTTATTTTAATTTTTTTCTCTTATCTATGCATAAACAGTCTTCATGATACCTTAATGTTTATTTAGGCTTATCTTCACAACTGTTCTGTAGAAGAATGACATTTATGCTACACAAACGCATAGAAAGAAAAGGGACTTGGGGGTGCTGGATATGAGCTGTCATTGTGCACAAGTGTCCAAGAAAGCCTTAGTATCCTGATCAAGAATAGTGTGACCAGCAGGACTGGGGAAGTGGTCGTCCTACTGCACCTGGCACTGGAGAGGTTGCATCTCAAGTACTGTGTCCAGCTCTGGGCCCTTCACTTCAGAAAGGACATTGAGGTACTGGAATGAGACCAGAGAAGGTCAAGGAAGCTGGTGAAGGGTCTAGAAAATGTGTCTTACGAGGAGCAGTTTAGGGAACTGAAGTTGTTTAGTCTGGAGAAGAGGAGGGTCAGGGGAGATTTTATCACCCTTTTCAACTGCCTGAAAGGTGGTCGTAGCGAAGTGGGTGGTGATCTCTTCTAACATGTCTCAAGTGACAAGACAAGAAGAAATGACCTTAAAACGAGTCAGGAAAGGTTCAGATAAGATAGAGTAGTTAGGCTTTGTTAAAAAAAAAATGCTCAAGGAAGTGGTAAAGTCACTATCTCTGGAAGTGCTCAAGAGGCTTCTGGATGTGGTGCTTGGGTATATGGTTTAAGTGTGATTATGGTAGTACTAAGTTGATAGTTAGATTAGATGATCTTGAAAGTCTCTTCCAATCATGCTGATTCTGTGATTTTAATGAATATCCAGTGAATATCTGTATAACACTTGATCTAAGGTACTGATCAGCCATTAATGCAATTATTTTTTGCTCATCGTCAAACCTGAAAACTTTTCTATACATCTTTCATTTTAGAAGGCAAAAAATTGTGCGTAAAATTCATAAACTCTGTGCATATTTGTGATCATGAAAGAGATTCCCAGAGAGACAATGTGTAATCAGAAAGCAAATAACAATGTTCTTACAAAACATAAAAATCTAGAGCCACACTTACAGTAGGTAGATACTATCAAATGACGTTATGTGATAATTTGTACTAGCTAAAGATATAATCTGTTGAACATAATAATGTTTTTATCATTTAAAATAATTGGTTTTCATTCATGTTATTTCAAATTAATTATTACTTTAAAAATAATTTTCCAGGAGACGTGAATTAATTCTGGAAACATATTGTTTTAAAAAGAATTTAAAACTGATTTAAACTGTTACCTAAAGTTTATGGAAAAAACTTTTCAAGACAATATTATTTGGTAAGGTAGAGAATAGTTCTTTACTTACAGAGTTTTAGGTGTATATAGAAAGCATAGAGAGATATGCACCCTTTCCCTATGTCTTGTGTTGAGCTGGCAAAATGCCAACTGCCCAATACAGATTCAGCTTTCTTCCTTTTAGCCGAGAAAAAAGAAGGGAAAAAACCCCCTTCAAACTAGGCTTATGCTGAAACTATATATATTTATACAGAAAAGAGAAAAAGTAATACTACAATATGACACACACAAGTTAGAAGTAACAAGAAATAACTTCCCACTCCCCAAGAAGCACAAATTCCACCATTTTAGCTACAAATTATTCTACAGAACTCAATCTTTAGAAGGACAGATTCAAGCAGAGAGAAAAACTAAGAACAAACATTTTACTTCCCTAAGATAACATGGTGGTGAGCCGGTGATAGACCTGGGCCTCTGGTCCCTCCTGGGACAGCATGGTGTGTCTTGCTGGGACCACAGCTGTGAAGCAGCTGACCAAGCCACTCCTATACATTGGCTCTTACCCCTTTGGAGATGATGTCATAGTATGGTATGGAATACAGTACTATTGGCTCGAAGAAGTCAGCTGTTAGCTAGCTCAACCCAGCTCAAGTCAGCCAACAGCCTCAGGCCTACCCTGAAATATAAAGCCTAAATTTAGGCCTACCTAGGTAAACCCATAACACTCCAATACCAATCTTGTGCTCTTCAAGGAAGTCTTGAGGCTCTTCATGGCTCGCCTGGGGATGTTCCCCCTCCCCAGTATGTGGACGTATGCTGCAGATGAGCAGATGGGCCGAAGATCCCACGCACACCTCTTGTAGTATATGGGTATTACTAATTTATAACACTGCTTAACTGTTATATCTAAAGGTTACCTCCAATCTAAAAATTGTTCACTTCCAGTACCTCTCTTGGATCTGCCCCTTGGCACACTTTCTTAGGATTGAATCAGGGGTCTCAAGACTACTTACTTTATCTATCCTCATCATCATCACAACACTTCCCTCATTGGAGCTTCTCCAAAGTTTCTGGGCCCTCTTTCTTATTTTGACTAAAATAGTATCTTATTATCCTAGTTTTGGTACATGAGTTTCAGTCAAAATGTTTTAGCTATTATCTTCCACATGACACAGAGGTCCCGAAATGTGTCACAGAGGTAGCTGTTAGCTACTTCTTCAAATATAAGAAACTACACAGATATATAAAAATCTGTAAATATATAAAATTCTAAGGCAACAAAGCAGTAAATGTGTGTTGTCAACTAATAATGCCACTTTTATATATAAAAATATTTATATTTTCTATGATTATAGGACAACCAGTTTTGCTGCTTATGTGTTCAAAAATTATTATTTTGGGGTCTTTTTGGATTTTGCCTGTTGTTCTGTTTAGATGTTGTTTTACATTCCTCAACATAAAATTTGATCATATGAAATGGGGGATTTAAAAATTAAAAAAAAAAAAGGAGAAGAAAATAATCTAACTCATATATAAGATTAACAGAATATCTTGTTCAAAAGGGTCATGTAGGTCTAACATCAAGGTAAAATACCAAGTCAAAGTAGATTCAGTAATGAAATCATTCTGTAATGTACAGGATGATGCTTTGATGGGAAACACATAAAACCAGTTTGCAATAAAGAAAGTAAACCCTTCTTACCTTTTTCCTCCTTCAACAAGAGTAGGAGAACTGGAAATGCAACCACAGATCTAAGGAAACTTTGAAAAACTGTTATAAATGACACTTGAAATTTGGCCTTGAGGTTTCTATTAATTCCCCTTTTGAAAAACAGCAACCCTGCCTTTCCTCATTTTGCAATCAAAAGACAATATAGGAACCTCAAGAAAGAATTCATACAATTGGTGACCTGTTAAGATTATTATAAACAAATAAGAAAACCTAGTGTGATAAAGCATATCTTAAATTTCTAGAATTTACTATTTCTAGAAAGTGAGATTAAAAGCTAGAATATTATTTGGGTTTCAATATCCAATTTATTCTTTCTGAGTTATAATTAAGTTATGCTTTCAAGAAAATATTCTAGTAATAATAATGAAAACAAAGGAAACAAGGAAGGGGAAAATATAAGTAAAAGAAATTGAAAAAGGAATGGCTTCTAGATGAAATGTTTAGTATGCATTTTATTGGTTACAAATTAGCAGCATCTATCTCATTCCTATTATTTTTTATAAATGTAGAAGTTCCATTCTACTCTCACTGAATGCAAGAGGACTGAAAATTCCTAGAGAAACAAGGTCTGACAATTTTGCTTATAAAATATCTCTTCCTTTACATCTCTTTTAAAAGAAACACCTGCAATTAATAGAAATGCATATTTTCTTAGAGCACTAGAAGGTAAATTCATGGCTATTTTTTGGTCCAGTTCCTTTAAAGGAAGAGTACAGATGATCACAGAAGTATTTTACTTCAAAATGCAGATAAAGGAGCTATTCTATTTTTTTTCCTTGTTGCCCTCTTTTTTGCTACTTTAATTGAAATTAACTGCAGTAGCTCTGATCAATGAAATGTATTTTCAAATGACCACTTTTAAAGTTATCTGAAATACTTTCATTTGTAGGGGAAGGAATACAGTGGAGCACTGCAGTACAGTTGGGAATCTTAGGTGTCATTGGAAAAGAAAAGTACTCGTATTATACTATTAAAACATAATCCCAGAATTAATCTTACTCCTATTGTTTAAACTAAGTAACATAGAATTAACTTTTCTGATTCTTCCCTGAATTAAATTAAGCAATTTGTGATCACTGCAGTTTCATTTTGCAGTCACTACTAGAATCAATGAAATGTGGCACTGCACAACCAAATTGAAGATAATGCAGAGGAAAGGCAAACTTAAACAAGAAAAAATGAAGTACCAGAAAAACAAATGAACAGCATCACAGTTTTTCATCTACTTTTGTCCCAGTTCAGAATCAGCAGGGAAAAAAAAAAAAAAAAAGGAATTGTCGAATTGTCTGAAGATTCCAAAGGATGTTGAGATGCCCGCCTCCAAGCTTTGGGGCAGCAGCCTATTTTCTTCTGCTCTGAATATGGGTTTTGTCCTCAGGTAGCATGTCTGTCTACACTTCCATTCACATATATATCCATATCTTTCTACTGTGGTCAAATGTTTCAGGACTTTTGGGCATGGAGTGTGAGAAAGGAATACATTATCATTTTAATGAGGTTATTTTATATACGAACTAGAAAACATGTTTTATTTGTTAAATGGTGGCTACTGTGTTATTTTTGGTGGGACTGTATAAGCACTGAAAGATTTTTGGGTTTATTGTATTTGTAAGAAAACCTTTTGGCTGTGGAACCTGTCTTCTACATTTTCCAACATGTCTCTCAACAGTGTCCTTTCTATCTGCAATTACTTATGTCTTATTTTAATTTTCTATTGTTGTCTTATTCCTTTCTTGCTCTAACTTTATGTTAACCCTTTTACTTTTTGCAAAAAGAAAACAAGAATAAACAAGGATAAGCAAGAAAAATAATGTGCAAAGCTCATAGGATTTATGCCCACCATTTGTGAAGTATAAAGTTCAATAAGGCTAAGATTATACAAGTGTTAAATCTGTTGCTTCTTCTGGAACTGTTCTTCTAGATGAAATGCAATATCAGACTTAGACTGTGCAGGTTTTTTTCTCTATGAAATATAAGTTTTGACTTTTCCTCAGTTTACAAAAATGCATTGATTATATTTTATGAAAAAGAAAATCCATAGTTTTACCCTTTGGAAAGCTTGTTCCTCTTTAGTAGAACAATTAATAATATGCATTAATACTTTAAATACTTAGTTTTTCACAAGATTTATATACAATTTAGTTTCTAAGTGTCAGCATGGTCTTTTTACAAACTATTTTGTGGCAGTCCATATTTCTATGTTACATGCACAGGGTCAAGCCAAGCACTAGGGATGGAAAGGAATTTCATAATTACAGACAATTTCTAATTCCTATCTGAACACATCACCTTTATTAAAGTCTTTTCTTTCCTGACAAAATGCTGAAAATGTATGAGTCCAGAGAGGTGGTTGGACAACACTAACTAAAATTAACAAAAATTATGATTCATCTTTTCTTTGGGATCTGTGCAGTAAAGGCTTCTCCATAAATAAATAAATTAAAAAAAAAAAAAAAAAGGCAGGGGGAACTAAAGGTAACTCTAATAATTGCCTTAGCTTAAGTAGTAAGTAAAAAAACCCAAACAAACATTAAAAAGTACCCCTCTTTTGTTTCTTTTGTGAACAGAGGAACATATCGAACTTGAAGGATAGTCTGAGCCTTTGATCCAGAATAGAATAGAATAGACTGCTGTCACTTCATTGCATATTTATTAGAACTATTAAAATTCATGAACTTAAGATGCCCTGATATCACCAGTGAAAGTGTTGAACCAATGAAGGGATGATAAAAACTAATTAAACCCATGCAGGAAAAATCTATCCAGAGCACCCAAAAAGGTTGTCCTACATGTCTAGTGATGCTATGGAAAGAGAATATTTTAAATTGTTCTTAGGAAGCAAGCAGCAGCATTCTGTTCTCACCTCTTAATTTCAATGTATGTCCTTTCATATACTTTCATATTGTTTCTTCTATTTTCTTTTGAGCAAGAAGACAAGGAACAAAGAATTCAATACACAGCTCCCTTCTGTAGCCTCAAATCATCCTCAAGACATGGTGACAGGGAGTTTATCAATGTTTATCACTTTGTAAGAATTATATGTTTTGGTTTTTTACATACCTCCATTATTTGAAAGGAAAATAGTGTTGAGCTTCACGGTAGCAGAAGTTGTTCTGTCAGATACTAGAAAGAGTGGTCAGGAAAGGAACAAATTAAACAGAAAGATCTATAGAGGACTTTAATAATCTGACATTAATGTATAAATGCAGATTAAATGCTCTTTTAAAAATCTCTTTTAAATCTATTTTCTTTGTTTTATAGGACTCACTAAAAATTTCTCACATTTTCTACTTACAAAAACTTTAATTCCTTCTCAATTAATACTGAATAAGTTATTCAATTACTTTTTTAATTTGCAATCTACTTGATTATAAATTATACATGAAAAGATGATTCATTAAATATTTTAGTGCTGGCCTTAACTTATATAGAAGAGCCTGACATAAAAGGTATTTTATAATCAGTGGTGTTTCATTACCTGTGGTCTGTTAAAGATTTCCTCAAAAATACACACTGATAAAATTAATAATGACAGAAATAATTATCATATATTGTTTTTTTGAGTTACATAGACCATAACTGTAATTTTTTAATTGGTCCTGATTATTTTTCCTCTGAGGAATTAGGAAAGAGTCCAGGTGAATAACTTCACAGGACTTCTTCCTATAAACTGTCAGTAAAATCCTAAAGAGTTAAGAGCTGCGATCCCAATTTTTTGAAATAGTATTTCCAAAATCTTTTAGGGGATATTTATTTGTTCCTACCAGTCTCTAGTTTACATAATACTTAATTTATAGAACATATTTTTATAGCAGATTTTCATTTTTAATATTCAAAATACTGATGTTAGAAACTTATTATACTACATACTCTGTAATGCAGTTCATGCAAGAACGTAATAAACAGATCACTCTAAATATTATATAATTGCAACATTTCAGCATCTTGATACCATTAATAGGTATAATAGTTCTTTTCTTACCAAAAGACAGAAAGGTTTTTAATATTATTTTTTTGTTCTTTTTTGTGCATTTGTTTTCTGAGATCTCCCTTTTTTCAGAAAGATCCTCCTTTCTTCACCATGCAGAGCTTGTTTTTTCTTCAGAAAGGAGCAGATTCATTCCCTGAACAACTGTACTGTTACTTGTGGGCACAGATGTCCCTGTGACTGAAGGTCAGCAAGACTGTAGCAACCCCAGCTCAGTGGGAAGTGAGAATTGGCTATGTGCTGAATATTTCCTTCCAGGTCAGATCTGAACTTCACATCTAGCAAGCTGTGGGAGACTGAGCCCACTGTCTGACTAGAACAGGCAAGGGATGGGGGACTTCATACAGATCAGTAGTTTCTAAGCATGATATACATTGCTTCATTGTCATTTAAGAAGATGTGCAAGTGGTAAATAAATACATTTTACTATGGGACCCTGATGAATGTGAAAGTCTCTTTTCTACTACAAGACCAAATTTTCAAGCTGTGAATTCAAAAGTCTTGACTTCAGCTCAGACTCAAGTCTATACTTTGTGACAGAAATTCTAAATTTCATGTATGACATAAAGGGTGAGTTGAAGGACAGTCTAGAAACCATGAAAGCTGAAGCTTGAGAAACAGAGACTGAACTTCTGATGATCCAGAGACTCATGTGACATGTTCTAAGGTCTCTAAAAGCCTTTAGACTTTAAGTAGTGCTCTTAGACTCTGCACACTCTTCAGACTCCTCTCTTAGAGGATGTAAATTTCTGCTAATCAGGTCTCAGCTTTCAAAAATGCCTCATTTTTCCAGCACCAATACTAAACAAGCTCTAAAAACTGTGGGAACTGAAGCTTAATGGCCAGAACCTAGAAACTCAAGAACTCGGTGTTTTGAGACCAGCTACCTTTTTTATTCTCAAACTTTTTATTTTCTTCTTCCATTTACTTTCAAAGTTGGGGTGAGGAGCAATCTCTTCATTCTGGAGTGGATTTTTTTTTTTTTTTTTTTCAGTGACATGGAGTTTAGACTTCAATAAATTGAAATGGTTTATTCCTTAAGTTTCATGCAGGACTGAAGCACAATGGTGCTATTCTACATTGAGCATAGATAAGTCAAGGATCAATTTTGGCATTTTTTGCTTTTCTCTAATCAAAGATTACCTCATATCCTGGAGTGTGAAGGTTCTGTCCTTGTTTAGGTACTAATTTGCTCAAGTTACACTCGTTTCAAACCCTAAAAGTTGATTTGAAGGAAATGGTTAATTTCTGTCTCAATTCAAATATACTGTTTTAGAGCTCTTTAATAGTGAACTAGGACAAATAGAAAAAGACAAATTCAGTAACTTAAATTATGCAATGAATATTCAAAAGGTAAATTACAGGTCAGTTTTAACTCTTTTATTATGCTGTTGTCCTTGTTGCTGTTCTCCCTAGTGAGTCACTGAACCATGCCTCCATGCTGTAGATAGAGCAAAGTCTAAATACAGTCATGCCCTTTTCTTCAATTTTAATATGCTACTAAATATTTAAATACTTGTCTTCAAAAATACTCTAATTACTTTACACTTCACAATAGGAAATTAAGCCATTTACAAAGGACAAAGTATTAATTTCCATAGTTTATTGTTAAAGAGAACATTGTTCCCTGCTCAGAATAGGTCTGCTATTTTCCCTCTTACCATCCATGTAACCCTGTCAGGATGTCTTCTTTCTTTCTTCTTCTTCTTCATCTTCTTCTCCTTGGGTCCCCTTTAGACATATTGTTTAGGAAGGACAAAGACAACTTTTTAAAATTCTGGTTATGTTCTTGGGAAATGTCACTTGTTTGGCAGGAATCCTAAACACCAGCACAGCTTGATCCCCCTGCACAGCCCGACACACAGCCAGGCCTGACATCAGGAAGGTTTTAGCATGACAGGCATAAATTAAGCTAAAACTTAGTTGCAGAATAATGGATAATGTTTTCTAGAATAGACAATCTGCTAATCAGATTTTTATGTCTCCTTAGTGGATCAGTTCCCCCTTCTAAACTTGCCTTAAAGGAGATCTGAAAAAAAACCCCAGACTTTGAAAGGTTAATTGTTTGGGGTTTTTTCTAAATTTTTGTTTTGCTTGTTTATGGGTTTGTTTGTTGGGGGGGTGGTGGTGGTGGTATTTATTTATTTATTTGTTTGTTTGTTTATTTAAATCTGGATCTAAGTTGGTGAGACTGCTCGGGACTGTGTTGTCAGTTTAGCAGGTACGTTGAGGGATCTCTGTACCGTGTTCTTCTGTATGCAATCAAAACACACAGAACAGACCAAAATAATGTTCTTTATGAGCAGAAACAATAGAGAAACAATGTTGGTTCCTCCAGGAAATTATGCATTGTCTTGTAATACCTTTCACTCTCTTTACATATATAGCACCACTATATAAATATTTTTGAGTGCACAACCATTTAATTTAGCAAATGAAAGATTCTGTGGGTATGCTTTTTTCTTCATCTTATCTGTTTGTGATGCTAAATAAAAAGCACTAATTTAAACTTTTTTTTTGTTTTAATTATGCACATATTTTAGCAAGAATGCAGAAAAAAATTATTTAAGAGAAAAAAATTGCCTTAGGATTCTTTTTTTTCTTTTTCTGATGTCTTTTTAAAAAAGTGTCAATAAGTGCTGGAAAACCTGACTTTACATTCTCTCTTATAACTCTTTTGTTTTCCAGCCTAAGGCATGTTTCAAACCAAAAAGTCCTTGACTTTTTCTGCTTTTTTTAAAAATGAAAACATGATCTCAAGTGTTTTGAACATACCACAGAGTTGTTATTTCTAGTACATTGATCCCTCTACTTTTGCAAACTAATGGACGTTCAAGTATATTAGGGAATGAGAATCTCAGTTGATGCTAATGGATAATACAGGTCTTACTGAAGGACAATATTAACTGAGAGTACATGTGATTATACTTTTTTATCCTTGTTGTTCCATCAGTAAATTAATTCAAAATGATGACCCTGTGATTGTCTTGATTAGAGGACATTACAGATATAAACATTGTGTAGATCATAAACCTAAAGGGAATTTGTATCTTGGTTACATAGATGTATCTCATAATTGTTTATGAGACAAAGCCAAAGGATTAAGTGATTTAGAAATTCCATACTGCATGCCTGACACTCCTGAACAGACAGTATTAAAAAGTTAGTATTATTAATACTGGTAATTAGATAATTTTCTATTTTGTTTAATTTTACTTACAGTATAAACCTGTGTGCAGCCTTGACATGTGTTTGAGTTTTCAACAAATTGGTAGGCTGCTTTAAACTCCTTTTTAAGTTATCATTGTAACAGAGGATTTCACTGGGCAGTAAAAGGAAAAATTACTCACTTTGCTTGATTGCAAGAGGTTTTTTCTGTGTCCCAGCCAGCCCACCTCTGCACGGTACCCCGGGTTTAGCGCCAGATACCTGAATGTCTTCTCATAAAGTCCAGGCTTCAATGGTTAAAAGAATGTTCAGAACCTTTATTCAGGGGATAAACAAACTTATATAGGGTTTTGGAGGGTACACGTGAACTGAGAGCGGGTTTGGATAGGTCCAAGGGGTTTGTTCACGAGGCAGAGGGGTTCTCACATTGGCTGGGGGCCAGCCTGCACGAGGGGTTCACAAGCCGAGCAGCCCATCCCCGGCGCCAACCTGACACTGTTTACAAGGCGTCTGAGGTTGTTTACCTCTTCTTCAGGCTGCCCCAGGGTCACACTGACCTTGCCAGCCTCAGCTCCTAACGTGGGGTCGGGCAAATGCAGGGGCTGAGGCCAAACCTCTCCAACAGGGCAGCTTTTAATATTTAGTGATAACCATGTCATTCCACATGAACTAATTAAGAATTTGAAAGACTTCTTCAAAGCAAACGACTCATAAGAAAAAAAAAAAGCAGGTGCTAAAAACAAATAAGTGAGGAGAAAAAGTAGGGAACTTAGGCTCAGCAGCTTCTATTTTATTTTTTGTGCCTGACTGAAATTTCTCTCATGAACACATGCCTCACTATTACATTTTCAAATTGGACTTCAGGAAGTTAAATGCTGTATTCATACCTACAACTCAGTGTTCAGCTATATTAAACAGTTTGGTTTTGAAGTAAATGGATTCTTTGAAACTCAGCCTTTAGAGGTCATAGTTTACTAAGTAATTTCTTCAAAAGGAATACAAATATGAACTTAATCTAGCTAGCAAGCCTAAATGAAATGTCTACAGTTTAGGAGAACATTTATATTACCTAATTTTTTCATTTATAAACTCTGTGAAATAAACAGGAGTAGGAAAAACTGGTTTTCTTCTTTGCAGAAACAACAGTAATATCATGATCTAGGAAAAAAAGAAAATAAAAATTTGAAATACTCTCTACCAAAATGCTTCCTAAAGAGTGGAATAGGTAGTCACCAATGAATTTCTAACTTTTTGAGTAAAATAGGGTTATATTACCCATGCAAGAACTAAGCCATCATAACTGTATTCTGTGCATTCTTCAGTGAAGCTGAGCAGTGCCTGGAACCACAGCTATGGTCAGCATTTGGCCATTAGTATCTAGGACAGTACTTACAGAAAAGGAAACACAAAATGAAAACCCAACAGGGGTGTGCTAGACAAATCCAAAATGAATATGCAAGAAGTAGACTTAGGCTTTAAAACCAGCACTCTTCAAAAAGATAGTGAGATGGATAATACAGTAGAAAGTGAAGTGAGCAGATGTAACTTTTGTGCTTCCAGAAATCCCAAGAGAGTATTTGAAAGTGCTTTCTTTCTAAAGTGGATTCCAGTATTTTTTACACTTAATGGGAAGGATGACAACTTACTTTGAAATGTAACAGATCATCAGGAAGCAGGAGTCACAATAATATTGAGAAGAATGCAAAATTAGACAGAAAATATTGAACAAAGGTTTCCCAGGGGGAAAAAAAAATAGTTCTCTGAAAAATAAAACAAAACAAAGCAAACCAAGAAAACCTTCATCTCCTTACATAAAATTTCATGTAGAGTGGAAAAAAGTTAAGAGAGAGTTCAAAGACGGAGTATGGGTGCATATTTAGAGATTGATAGGAAATCTAAGCCTCAGCTTTGTCAAATTCAGATCAGTTCACTGACTTGTCACATCTCTGATGGAAGTCACTAAGATAAATAGTACTAGAGATTATTGTTTTTCTGTTTTTCTCTCTCATCTTTACATTATAGTTTTTATTAGTATACACACATGAAATAAACACAATTATAATAATAATTTTTGTTCTTTTCCAGACTAGTACAGATTTCAAAACTTGAAAGTTTGTGAAATGCAGTTCTCTGTTTTCAGCATGTCCTACTCCAAAGAAAAAAAGCCTAACTTTTCAGCTAAATAATTTGTCAAGAATCTGCATTTATTTTGCTTTTGGATTTCACATATCCAGGAAACCAAATGAAGAATATGAGTTAACCTTTTTTTTCTTGGGGGAATCTCCCATTGTCCTGAAGTCACACTTCTTCATATATTCTGTTTGTCTATATTTCTTGCTATAAATTTGGTTTTCCTTTCTGGGAACAGTTCTAAAAGAATGTATGAAGAGTTCTTCAAATTTGATATAATGTAAAACCTAATGAATAGTTAATTTGCAGATAGTATATATTTTTTATGCCCTCTGGACTAAGTAATTACATAAAGAAGGTGGATGAGATATGATCATGTTTCCGTCTTTGACACCATTTTTTGAACAGAAATAATGAGGCTTCATCTTCTGAATATCTAATATCTTTGACGATTTGAGTCTTCATAGGTAATCTAAAAATACAGTACCAGTGGGGGAAACAAACAAACAAGCAATGTGGGAATAGAGGTGGAGCATCCCTTTTAAATCCAAGTAGAAGACAATAGCAGAGCTTGTTTTTAAACTTGTACCTTACAGATAAAGGTGTTAGTATTCCTTTTTACCTTCTGTAAAAGCCTAGAAGATACAGAGGCTAATATGTATGTCTCAAACACCAACAGCCAGATAGCTGTGGAACCAGCCAAGGATTGTTGGTAAGAACATGGTGCAAGAACAGGGTGTGGCTTGAGATACGAAGGTAGAAACAACACTCTCCCTGGACAGATGTCCTTGTTCTGATTCCTGGAGTGGCACACTACAGTGCAGGTGCAGGAATGAGGTCAAGAAGCAGGCATGGGCTGCAGTAGGGAAACAAGACCACCAAAGGCCCCAAAAGCTCTCCAAACCTTTTTCAGAAAGGTCTAGAAGGACATACTGTGCACGATAACAATAACCTCTCTGACAAAAGAAACAGATGGTTCCGAATCTTCAAACACTCACGACTGTAGTTCAAGCAATTGTATTACAGAGTTCAAGTAAGAAAATTTGCAATACAACCTGTCTTATGCCTCTTTTCTACTGGCAATAAGCAGAAAGAAATTAATTACCTAATTTCAAAGATGCATAACTGAAAACAAACACAGACTTCATTATAGAAAACAGGCCTCTCCTCAGTGATGGTTAATTCCTTATTATAATTTAAGGTTATTATATAAACTATAAATAATTTCTGTTTCAGTATGTTTAAAGTTACATTCCAGAAAGAATCTAAAAGGCAGAGTATTTTTCTTAATAGAAGCTTTATCAAAAGATATCAAACTTCAAGTGGCATCAAGCTGAGAAAAAAATATTCAAGAATATCAGAATGGGAAGTGGTTACAAATCATTGAAAACAAGGTTTAGCATGGAAGAAGTTATGAAAGGCTTACTAACAGCAGCAACAGTGATGTATCTGAAATTAATTAGAATGAAAACAAAGCAATATGCAAGCACCAGGTAGACGCTTTCTTTTCGAGAATACTATGCCCTAAAGCAATCTACTATAGAACTGTCCAATAAATGACTGCTTAATAGAGATATAAAACAATGCTCTTTTTCAGCAAACAACTGAGTCCGCAGCCAAGCTCCATAACTGTTGTCTGTTATCATTCCTGTATTAAAAGGCTGAATATACCACCAGTCTCACAGTAAAGAACAAGACAAGGGAAAATGAAGGGGGAAAAAAAAAAAAAAAAAAAACAAAAAAAAACCACTGATGCTGTAGGGAATTTAAACAAATATTCATAAAGTATCATTTTGAAATGATCACTATGTCATGATCTCATTTGAGGTGAAAACTATGTCTAGTACAAAACAAAAAGAAAATTGGCAAACTCTTTTTTTGTTTCTTCATTCTTGAAATGTCATCTACTGAGAAGTGCTTTGCTATTTTGTCAAAGACAAGCACACCTGAGGACAATCACACCTTTTACTGGAGGTTGAATTATAACCTTATAACTTGTCTAGATAAGAATCAGCTGTTCAAGCCTAATTTTCCTATGACTATGCCACTATTATTCTTCTAATTAGCACATTCTATTTGTGGGTTTTTACAGGAAAAAAACTCTAGCAGTAAACCATTTCTTCTGCCTTAGACTGTAAAATCAATTAAAGGGATAAATAAACAAATATATTAAAAAGTATGTGTATCTTATTGTGAGTGGAATAAAAAAATAAAAAAAATAAGACCCTCTTACAAAATAACAGAAATTGACTCTCTGTCTAAATAGTCCAGCAAATATAGCTGTATGGTTATTCTTCTCAAAAATTCATATGCTGGATCTAATATCTCTAGGAATTTGAACATCCAGGTCAGCATATTTGTGTAAATCCAAATCGTAAATACTTAAGAGTATTATGGACATCTTCATAGGTATCTATCTGACATCCAGATTCAAATCACAGTGTTTGAGAATTTGTACATCTGGTTTGAGCTTATTTTCTTATTAGAACTGATTTGGGCTGTTACATTTTGTATAACAATAAAAATATGCATTGTCCAAATTTATGGATTAACTATTTCAGTTGCCAGTAAAATAGTAACAGAAACAGCACATAGCTATTCTATTTCATGTTTTTTTGCTTTCATAAAAAGAATTCATATAAATAAATAATATTTTAAAAGGTACTTACTTCAGTGTAAGATAAAGTAAACAGGGAAGAGTTCTGTATATGAGGACAGTGATATTGAACTTGGTGCTTTCAGAAAGATCAGCTGAGGAACTCAACCCAGACAAGAAGCTGATCTAGAAAAAGGTAATTAAAGCATTTGAAATAGAGTTCATTTAGCTTTTACAGAGTTATTTTAGGTAGAAACCTTCAATTTCCTATGATCAAGGTCATAATTTGCATAAGACAGGACAGAGAATTTATGTAAAAAACTGTGAATGATACACAAGTGATACTTGTAAATATGGTTCTTTTTTCAGATTATTATATTAAAAGATAATTCTGCTAGAAGATTTTAGATGAGGTAGGAAGTCTCAACCGTGTGATTACCTGCTCGTGCAACTAGAAAATGGTCTGTAGTTATCATTGCTCAGAGTTGTGGAAAAGACTAACAGGATCAATGCTTAAAAAGTTTTTTAGGACTGCAAGTAAGGGAGTTTATATTGTGTTATATCTAGGCCAAGAAAAAAAATCGTACAATTTTAAATTCTTTTTTTCTATCCATAGAAGCTTATTTCTTTCTGTTATTTTCTACTATAAGCAATTACTTTTGTTTTAGAGATTAATGTCCATGGACCTTAACTGCTATCATATTTGTAATACATTGATATGTTGTTCAGTCTCCAATTAAGATTGTTAAGAAGTTGCTAAATAAGGTACTTCCACTAACCTGGTTCTTTGCAAGACAACTACCTCCAGTTAAAAGTTGAAAGTTACCATTGGCACATCTACTGGAGTTTTCATTCTTTGAAACAGCACTGACATCTAAAATAATAATCTCTGATATGTATCATTTACCATTTTTAGCCTTCTAAAAAGTTTAATAGGAAGTGTTTACAGTGGAAGGAGTCTAAATTCTTAAATTGATGTTAGAGCTATGAGGAAATAAATTTTTTATTAGAGAAAAAATATTTTGGGGTTAGTTTTTCAATTTTAATCTAGAAAAAACAAATAGGATTGTAACACACAATTGCAATGAAGATTAATATTAAGTTTGTTCATCCCCTATATGCTGTTTTTCAGTGATGGCTTTTTACAGTAATTTCTATTTAAAAATGAAAGCCATAAAAATAAGTATGCTCTGCATCTGATGAATATTCTAAGATTATTAGTGTTTTTCATAGTTGCAAATATCTAATAGGAAAAGGAAGGATATTTGGTGGTCAAGATAATTATTTGCTAGCATTCTTGCTATTATTTTAGATTTTCCTCTCAAAGACAAAATAGACAATTAAATAAATTTTTAACCACCATGACAAATACGATCTAAGATGGATTCTCTCTTAAAATAGTTTGTTATATGGAATGAAAATAAAATTGGAATTTGAAATAAAAATAGCTCTGATGAAAGAAATAACTTTCTTGGAGCTACTTTTTACCATGTAATACTCAAGAAGTTAAAAACAAACAAGCAAACAAACAAAAGCAACAAAACAAAACAAAACTGTACATCTTTTCACCAATTAGCAGGTCATTTACTCTGCCTAACATTTAGAAATTATTTTTCCTGGCCTGTTTCTCTCTCCTAGCATGAAATTTCAACTTCTCCTGAGGTTTCACCTCTGTGAGAAATAAAAGCTGAAATCCATTCGCCCATACACTAGCCTGGTTGACTGATCTGTTTATTACTATTAAATGCTTGGGATTCTCCATAATCCAAACTGAAATCCACTGACGTCTATGAGGATAAGTGCCTAGAGTGGAGATACAATGAGAAAATCAAAATGTAATTTTATAAATATTCTGTGCACATAGAACAATTACTAAAATACAAGAATCAGGATATATAATAAAATCAACATGACATTAAGGTCTTTATTGTTTTTTCAATCACTTGTAATATTTTATTTTCATCTTTTTTTTTTAATATTTTAAAGCTTTAGCCTTTAAGGATCATATTTTCAATCTTATTTTAATAACTATTCTGCTCAGAAATGTGTCTTTAAATAGCAAATTGGTTAGTTTGTTTTAGTAGAAACAGATGGCAAGCATGAATTATGAGCAGCTCGAGAAAGATCAGCCTTTGAGGTCATGTGCAAAGGAAGGTTTGGTTCTGATTAGAGTGAGATGAGGCCATGTTTTATTTCCAGGATTTGTGGTACCGTGGAGCAAGTAACCTGAAACTAGGTTAATAAGCTGAGGAGTTGGTTCCTGCTTAAAATCAACATTTCAAGCAGTAGATTATCAAACTGTTTTTTGGTATTTGGGGTTTTTTTGGTTGGTTTTGTTCTCCCCCTCCGCCCGCCCGCCCCAGGATCAGTAGGTCTTAACGTAATATATAAACATGTTCATAAATAGGTTACCAAATGAAGCAGATATATTCTGACACAACTCTCTTGCTTCTTTGGAGGATCAGAGAACTATCTGCTCGCTTTTAGCAAATGACCAAGACAGAGAATATGATTAGGAAAATCAAGAAGGTCTCTGCTGTAGGCAAGTGAATATGATTTTTGCCATTATTAGGCCAAAGGCTTTGTATGGACTGAAAAAACAAGGCCTCCGTTACAGCCTGGGCTTGCCTTGCTCTATGTTGGTTTTAGCTATTCTGAGGAATTCAATGGTTGTTCTGAGTAAGGATTTGAGTCTGAGTAGAAGAGCAAGACAAAAAGTTAAAATCAATCTTCTTGACGTATTTAAAGTAAAATAATTTAGAAAAAAAGAATAACAAACAAAACCCCCCTGAAAATTATTAAAAGTTACAGTTTATTCACCCAGCCAGAGATTTTTGAAACAAACCTACAACTTGTTTTTTGTAAAATATAACCTGTCCTTTTCAAACAATAAACTTTTAAGAATGGAAGCAGTTCAAAATATCTTGATATAGACATCCAGATAACAGGGTAGTCAATGACAGATGTGAATAGATTAGCATTTACACACTAAATAATGTATTTTCATTATGGAACATAATCAGTGATATCTATCTGTTTGTCTGTACACACACTCCCACTCCCCACCAAGGAACCATGCCTTATTATAGAAATATATGTATCCACATCCAAAGGAAGTTTATTTGTTTGTTTGTTTGTTTGTTTATTTATTTATATAAAAATTTAGGTATAAATGTATAGATATTAATATATGGCGATATTTATGTATCTATGAATATGTTATATATTATACCTGTACTATTTAGGTAGTGGAGAACTGTAGATAATCTTAGAACTCATCAGTGAAGTCAGTTTGGGATATACATATTGGCATGGCTACCATATAGAGAATGTTATTTTTTAGGGGTATACTAAACAGAAAACTACAATCACAATAATTTAAAAATTTCAGCTTTTTAAAAGCTAAAAAGAAAACAAAGTTTTATTGAATCTAGTGCAAGCAACCTCAGAAAAGAAATTGGTATGTCTTCATTTTGTCTGTTCAGCTTTCTTTTGGATGTCATTCACGTAATTACAATTGCCATATTTTCAGTCTTCTCAATCTTCAAGATGTGTAGTGATGTTTTTAATTTTTTATTGCCACTAGTGAGTATTCAGTGACATATCTTCCTTTAAAGAATTCTGAATGGACTACAGTCCCTTCCAGTTTTGCTCTGTGATGCTTGGTTTCCCTTTCCTGTGGAGTTTATACTGCTGATGCTTCAGTACATTAATTTCCATTGGAACGGGTTTACTTCATAACTATATCTTAATGAGTTTTACAATACTGTAAAAATTGCATGTTATCAAGGACACAGCATACTTTTTTCCTCTTCACAAAAACGACATATATAATATATCAACGGTACAAATGGTAGAGGTCACAAGCATTTTGTCCAAACTGTTTTATCCTGAATTGCCAGTGTCACAACAATCCATAAGATACTTTGGATTTAGACTAAACTATTGAAGTTTAAATACATGCTGATACATGGCTATTTTAAAAACTTCTATGATGATATATATTACCCAATCAACTGCACTATTTTTTAGCCCCAAAAGAGGAAAATAAGGACAAAAAGAGCCCAGGATTTGGTGTAAGGCAGTCTGCTTGTGAGATGAAATACAAATTGAAACTGACTTGAAATGTTTCATAATTTTTCTACACAGAAAGGTGTTGTTCTTTGTTTTGCTGGTTTTGGTTTTTTGTATTTCAATTGAATTGAAATCAAACACAGCCAGATGCATTTTTGTTTTAGTTTTTCTTAATTGAAATTTTAAAGTCAGAGAGATCTCTCTGTCTTTGATCTTGATAAATCTAATGTCAGTTCAAAATTTCCAGACAGTTTAAAATATGTTTAAATGTGATAAATGCTTCACATCTAAGCATGAGACGGAATACAGATAATAAAGCTGAACGTATCTATATGCTACTACAGTTCCTTTGCTTTTTGTAATTCTTCAAACAAAAGCATGATTTGATGGAACACAGTTTAGACTCTTTATGATTCATCATATGGAAAAAGAACATTCTAAAATTTGGGGATTTTAATCATTTCACTTTTTGCTACACATCAGGAGTACTTAATAATTCTGTCCAAACTTTTCTAGTTATTGTAACTGGTTTTATTATAAATCACTGTGTTTAAGTTCTGCGATGTAGTATATTCATGAGTTACAACATCCTGACCAAAAGCCCAGCACTGCAGGGAAAGTCTGTCTGAGGGTTGAGGTAGCATGGAACAAAAAGTAAATGATTGTCCAAATTAGGGAACACCTTAAGCTCTATTTTATGATAAAGAACAACCAAGATTTTATGTTAATTGGTTAGAGGTTGAAGAATAATCAGAACTTGTCATAATATACAGATATTAGAATAGCATTAAGGAGTACTGTTGATTTTGGTTTGGTTGGTTGGGTTTTTTCCCTAACATTTTTATCTAAAAATTTAAAATAATTAATCCTGAACACAAACAATGTAAATCATAGACACAGATTTGAAAACTGTACATTTTTAAAGATTGAAATAGAATTTAACAGATCAAAATTAGTCAAATTTGTTATTCTATTCACAAATGTATAAATTCTTAATGAAATTTTATTACCAGACTGACAATATAATTTAACAGTAGTATTTACATATTACTTAACCATCAAATGTTCAC
The DNA here is from genome assembly GCA_035583235.1 of Hafferia zeledoni. Classification (NCBI taxonomy): domain Eukaryota; kingdom Metazoa; phylum Chordata; class Aves; order Passeriformes; family Thamnophilidae; genus Hafferia; species Hafferia zeledoni. The sequence continues at coordinate 52,276,170 of JAWWEV010000134.1, read as the reverse complement.
ATGTGATAGTTTGATGCTACTATTTGTTGTGAGTTTTTATATCTTTTGGTGGTATAAGCTACATATTGAGACTTCGTGCCTCATATCGCAATAGAGCACTATAAATTGAAAAGTGTGTCTTTCTGTTCTGGATTGTATTTACCAACGTGCTAAACAACCAGCAAGATAATTTATTTCAAATATTAATTAATTTATTTATTTTATTCTTAGAAATAATCTTATTTGGGGAATGGGAGAAGGAGCTAAAAGCTATTTTTTATCTGACTTTTTTTTTACACTTTCCTGTTCATAGTCTGTGAGATTGTATTAGAATTAATCTTCACTAAATAATTCAGTACCATTATAACTCCTGAGGTGCCCTTTTCATAACCTTTGACTAAGGAAAAACATTTACACTTTAATTTTTATCTCTCTGCCTCACAATTTCAAATGCAATGAAGCACTTTAAATCTCACAGGTACCTGAAGTCCTTAATAGCTAATATAAGGAACTAAATGAAAGGCTGTGGGAATTCGTAAGTGTAGTTGCATGTGTTACACAAAAAAACCCAAAACCCCCAAACATTATGAAACACTGTTATACAAACATATGATATATCAAGAAATGGAGCAAAAAAACACTGCAAAAATGCTCAAAGGTAAACATTAAAAGGACAGACAAAGATGTTGATTTCGAGTAAAAAGAAGAGAACTTCTGGAAAGAAATTTTTTGCAAGAAAGGTTTCTAAAATCCACCTCAATTCCAAGCTTATTTTTTGACAGACTCAGTGACCTATGTCATGCATATTGTTTTTGATGTCATGATAAATATATCTTCAACAGAGAACATTTATCCGCCCAACTACTGTATTTGTTGTTATTCATCTGGACAGGGTTTGGTATTAGCGATGAGTCCTCTTAGTGAAAGAGTTCTGGTCAACAGCTCTTTTATTGTAAACAGAAAGTATGACAATGGTTGAAGATCCTTGACCTGTAAGTCTTACCAGCTTTAATTTTAATCAATGTGGTCACCATTACAACAGTACCTCAAAAGCATGATATAATCTGTGTCTATTAATAATGTAACAAATGTTTATCTATAGTCAACAAAACCTTAACTAATCTTACTTCATGAGAGGATAGGAGTAAAATACATAATTTATTTTGAGGTACTTATGTTTTATGTATTATAATTATGGCATATTTTCATTACTTTTCAGGGATTTGATGTGAATCGGTTGTTGATACTTACTTAAAAGAAAACTATTAACTTGTAGGCTAGGAAAAAAGATTGAAAATGAAATTGTTTAATGTTAGCTGTAAATTACCTCATAAATAAAAACTAAAATCATTGTCTTCAATGTTCTTATTGAAGTGATGAATGTTCATTGATTACTCTTCCACATTTTCTGCTTTTCATAAAATGGCTATGAGTATTGCAGTGTGGAGTAAAATAGTATTTTAGTTTATCTGTTCTTGTCCTCCAGAAGATAGAAGGAAACTCCATCAAAGTTCTTAATAATAAATTAAACTCCACGCAAGAGAGTCCTAAGTCTTTGAAAACACTTATTTCTTTAACCTTGCATCCAAATCTGCAACCTCAGACTTTAATGAAGGCCTTTTGTTTCCTTCCAGATATTTCACAAAATACAGTATTCATTCTTTTTCTGAAGTTTTAGTGCCCTGAATTGCCACACTCTTTGAAAGTAAAAAAAGTGTTACTACACAGGTTTGGGTGTGAATATCTAAGATGTGTTTAGGTATTTGTACAAGTTTATAATTACAGTGTAGGCAAAATAGTTTGAAATTTTTATAAGGTCATTGGAACTAGATGGCCTTTAAAGTCTCTTCCAACCCAAAACATTGTATGATTCTATGATTCCATGTTCCTGCAGCATTTGGAATCTAACAGAGCAAACTCCTCAGTGTTAAACCAACCTTAAATGGAGCATTTCAGAGCAGACTGATGCCTTTTTCACGTTTCTTTTAATAATCTCACTCCTCAGCAAGGAATCAAGATGCCTCTGTACAACAGGGTTTAATTTTTATTCAGAGAACTATAAACAACACTGTTTCTATGAATGGATTCTGTAGTTCAGTAACTGCTCTGCACTGACTTGTTTACTTATTTTTCTGATATACATTTTTTGCCATTTTTATGGTGCTAATGGCAGTATCACATTACAAGACAACACATGGATAAATAAATGAAGATTTGCATCACCTGTTTAAAGGCAACAACCTTTCCCCACTGTTTCCTTCATTGATAATTATAAAATCTTTTATCCTCACTGACATATTTTAATAATCAGTGACATGGAACCAATTAAGTTCTGTTAAAAATATTTAGGAATTTTCTCCAGACTGAGGCTCAGAGTTTTTGGTGTTGTATGAACTTGTCTATCCACACCTGAGGTAAGTAGTGGCCACAAAGCCATTGTTAACTTGATCTTGATTGATGATGTTAGGAAAATGAATTCCTGGGTATTTCCAGGATAAGGATGCAGGTGTCTGCAGAATAATTACTGGAGCTCAATAGACTCAGCAAAAATGTGAGTGACCATTTGGCTGAGGTGACCATAATTTCAGCTGTGTCTTCTTCTGTCAGTCTCAAGGACAGGTCTCAGAGTACAGTGCTATAACCTAGTAATTCTCTGTCTCAATTTAAGTATTTAGAGAAGAAGCTAGAAGAAAATAACATAAAGACAAAATAAGTATTTGAGAACACAAAACACATGGAATTTTTGTTGAGTTCACTGTACGTATAGAATTAAAGAATTTTTCCTATGCAACAGTCTAAAAGAGTTATCTTCTCTGGAAAAACACACAAAATTTCACTCACATACCTCAAATAAATGTTGACATTTAAATGTATGGTTTACCCTTAATTTCTTTTCTTTTCTATTCTGTATGCTACTTTGCTGTTCAGAGGGGAAATGGCATATGTTCAAATAGAAAACTGAGAAATAAAAGTGTTAAAGAAATCCATCAAGCAGACTTGCTTTAGATTAGAGAAAAGCAATATTTCTCAGCATTTTCTGTGTTATATGATGTCTTATTACTATCTATATGATGAGTGGACTATTATGGAACCTTGTAAGATAAATTTCCGTTTCCTTTTTTAAGTTTTAAATAAAGATTTCATTCCTTACCATATGTCTTTTACTCTTCTCAGTGTAAAATTGCAAAAAACGTCTGCTATTTTACAGAGTTTTGGAGAACCTTTTAGCAAAAATCTACTTTAGAACTGAGCAAATGACAGAATTCCATGTAAAAAGAAAAGGAAATGAGAGTGGCTTATTTTGTAATCAGCACATGTGGTCAATTTGATGAGGATGTCACTGACGGGTAAAAACTACAACAGCTATGAAAATAATGCATAAAATGGCATTTCTATACACTGTCATATCTACATTTAGAACAGCAGTAAGAAAAAAGAAAACAAACTCTTAAGGTATTGCTTGATTTAAAGTGTTGACTTGTGACTTTAGAGAACAAGGCAAAATGCTGGGAATGAAAGTTTATTTAAAAGGTGATAGGGTTAGTACCCTTGTAGATGCCCTACTAAGTGAGAAAGAAATACAGCAACTGCAATAACGTGGTGGAAAAATGGTGTGTTTATCAGCTCTCTTCTCTTCTGGATAACAATTTTTAACACTTCGAGGAATAACAGACCCCCTTAGGATTTTCTGAAATACCTGTATTCTATTGACAATTAGAGATATGAGACAAAAATGAAATCTTGAGAGGTGTGTTATGCTTCATAAGTTTCAAAGTCACCTTTTACTACCTCAGATTTCTCTATAATTATATCCTGTGTCTTATGTATGCACAGTCTTTTCTCAAGGATTTCAGAAAAGGAAATGGTTACACAATCTGTTTTGCCTTTTCTCCTCAAGAATTTTATGTTGCCTGTGAGTTCCTATTGTTATTTTCTTATGTTCTGGTTTGATGTTAATGATTTCCTGGTATGTTTTGAGAATCTTGAACTGTTCTGGATGCAGAAAATCTATGGATATGTCTTGGATATGTCTTGGAACTGCGAATCAAACTAGTTATTTTTCTGGAGATAGCCTGCAGTGTTAATATACCCGGTAAACAACTAACAGAAGACATAATTATTATCCTCATTTTATAAACAAGTAGCTGTATATCTAACTCTGGATCTAGCGCAGTGACAAACAGTGTCAAATTGATATGATTGATACTACCTTAAATTTTAGTAAAAACATTTTTAAGGGCACTGAAATGACTCAGTTTTATTGGTTAGGTAGCTAGGCTTTGTTTATTAAAATCTGACAAACATTAATTCCATGGAAACCAAAGCACATAAATTTACCCAATTCATTTGCAACATTAATTTCCTTGATGTATATCTATCTGTGCTGGTTTGGGATGGTACATAGTTAATTCTCTTCACACTAGGTTTTATGGGGCTACGTTTTGGATTTGTACTGGAAAATGTTATTAACACAGGGATGTTTTCATTTTTGCTGAGTGGTGCTTGCACAGAGTCAAGGCCTCTTATGCTACTCAGGCCTCCCCACCACTGAGAGGGCTTGGGGTGAAAAAGAAGTCAGGAGAAGACACAGCTGGGACAGCTGACACCAACTGACCGCAGATATTCCATACCATATGGCATCATGTTCAGCATATAAAGCAGGAGGAAGAAAAGGGAAGGGGGGGATGTTTGGACTGCTGGTGCTTGTCTTCCAAGTCTGTGTTACATGTAATGGAGCTCTGCTTTCCCAGGGGTGGTTGAACATCTGCCTGCCCATGGATGAATTCCTTGTTCTGCTTTGCTTGTGTGTGATCTTTTGTTTTACTTAATAATAAACTGTCTTTATTTCCATCTATGAGTTTTCTTATTTTCACTCTTCCCACTGGGGCAAACTGCGACAGCACTTGGATGGTGCTAGTTTCCAGCTGAGGTTAAACATGACTGTATCTTGCAAAAACATAATTACATAAAACACAACAGTTATTCCATGTTTGAGAGTTTTCCTTATTCCTATGTGCAATAAAATGTTATGACCTCTTCTGCCAGTTTTTTTCTGGGCTCTAAGACCCCCCAAAATACATAAAAGTAGTACATGAAAGGCTTCCAGAAGAGAAGTACATCCTAAAATGCAGAAGATATCTGACAGTGAGTAAAGAATGGACACAAAAGTGTGTGTGAGACGAAGGGGCATACAGAGTAAAAGGGTACTGTAAAAGCAGGTTTAGTGACTTTGAAGAAAAAATTATATTTAGAAGACACCGAGCAAAGGAGATGTATGCAAGGTGTGTATTTCTCTGCCCATTTTTTGTTTGCTTTTTTTCTGTAATTAACTTGACTTGATGGTAAACAGTAATGGAAGAAACTCTTTTTTCTTGTCTTTCCACTTCCTAGCTCTACATAGATCTTCAATCAGAGTCTAAAAGTCAGACCTTTAATATTATTTTGGGGAGACTTTTTTCCACTTTTTTTTTCCCCCCACTATTTGCCTCCCCCACACTTTTTTTTCTTAAAGGCTTTATATTGCACAGTTTTATAAGCTGGCTAACACCTCCCATAAAGTGATTTTAAAAATACACATGTATTGGTTTATGATCTCCAGAACAGCATTTGGCATACAGAGATGTAAATTCTCCTTGTTCTATTAAAACATCTGCAGCTTCTCTTTCGTGATTTCTTAGGGCACAGATTTGATGCCCTCTAGCGACCAATCATTTGGTTTAATACTTAAGAAATACACACAGACAGTGGACTAACTACAGATGTGTGCAGATCTTGCACACTGGCATGACACGTTTCTGACTGATATATGTTATGAAAGCTTTTTCATTATTTTTTCACCAGTTAACATGAGTCCAAAATTACCTGAACCTTCTTCCCTCTGTCACACAGTATAAACCAAGAAAACATAGTTAAAACTATGAGCTAAGATAGTGCTAAACACTGACTTGAGGGTTTCTTTAATTTATTTATCTAGAACAAAAGCCATTCCCTCTTAAAGGTTGAGAGAACTGCCATATGCTTACTGTCATGCTAACAACCTCTGCAGACTATGAAAGCTCACTGCAGCTTCCATATCTTAGAGAGCATATTTAAGGCTGAGAATTCTGCAACTACCTTCCTTCACTTTTTTCCCAAACATACTGGTGCAACACACAATACTAGTGCATTAAATGTTCATCACTTCTATGAAGAGGTTATCTAGCACCTTGAGATGACAGAACATGATAAGTGGAATAATCTATAACAAATTTTGTCAGAGTGATAGAGTTTTATAATATAAGGTTCCCTTGCAATTTTTCGAGATATAATAAACAGAGTTTGTTTTGGTTGGGTTTTTTGGGGGGGGTTGGGTTGTGGGTTTGGGGCTTTTTGTAGTTTTGTTTTTTTGTTTTTTTGAGGGGAAGTTGTTTTGTTTTGCTTTGTTTTTTGTTTTATTTACATTTAATTAGAAACACCAGTACATCACATAGCTTAGCCTCTAAATACATCCTCCTTCTAATAATTCTTTAACAGATTTAAATTAAAACAGGTATAATTTTACATGGATTTACTGGGGTATGATCAGCCTGTAATTGCTACAAAATTTGCCAGGGAACTGTAACTTTTAGAAGCAAAGTCAGTGTTGACTCTTTGCAGCATAATGTGACAGATGTTCTTATGATGCTAGAGATGTAGCAAACTATCTGTAAGTAATTTGAATAACTGGTGAAGCAAGATATATCTGACAACACCAGGAAGTTATGAATGCGAGGAGGGGCACAGAGTGACCCCTGTGGCTAAGTAGTAGGGAGGATAGTCTATTGAACTGATCTTTTTTTCCTATATAAAATCCCAGTTATACTATATATTTAAAGAATATGCAATGTAGCTATATTGAAAAAAAATTGTCTTGGGTTGAGCTGGCAAAATGCCAACTGTCCAAGTACAGAGTCAGCTTCCTTCCTTCTCACTGAGAAAAGGGAGAAAGGAAAAAAACCCCCTTCAAACTAGGTTTATGCTGAAACTAACTATATATTTATATAGAAAAGAGAAAATTAAGAGAAAACTACAGTATAACACACACTTACACAAGTTAGATATAACAGGAAATGACTTCCCACTCCCCAGTAAGTACAAATTTTACCATTCTAACTACAAATTACTTCAGAGACTCAATCTTCAGAGAGACAGACTTAAGCAAATGGACTAAGAACAAACATTTTACTTCCCTAAGATAACACGGTGGTGAGCTGGTGCTCGGCCTAGGCCTCCAGTCCCTCCTGGGACAGCACAGTGTGTCTTGCTGGGACCACAGCTGTGAAGCAAGTGACCTAAGCCACTCCCACACTGGCTCTTACCCCTTGGAGATGATGTCGTAATATGGTATGGAATACAGTACTATTGGCTAGAAAAAGTCAGATGTCAGATCAGCTCAGCTCAAGTCAGCTGACACCTCAGGCCTAGTCTAAACTTAAAAGCCTAAATTTAGACCTACTTAGCTAAACCTATAACACAAATGAACACATCCCCCTAAAAAAGCACAAAGCCCACAAAAAACTACCAAAAATTCAGCAACCAAAAAACGCAACCAAAACCAACTTGTTTAGGAATGGTACCTTGCAATTTAGTGCTGTCCTTGAGACTCTCTAAACCTTCTCTCTCTCCTCCACTGTGGTGGACTGGAGAGGAGAATTGAAGGCACATGAGGTAAAGATCACTGGTTGAGATAAGAAAAATTTACTGGAAACAGCAATGAGATAAGAAAATGAACAGCAACAACAGCAAAGTTATTAACAAAAGTGTATAAAAGAGAGAGTGATCCACCTTCAAAAATGCTTATCAGGGTTCGACCAGACCACAGCCATGCGACCCCAACTGCTCCCTCCAGCTCGCAAATGTGTCACACTTACTCAACCAGAAGGAATCTCCTTCTTGGAAGAGATTCCCTTCCCTCTGTCCCCAGTAATGATGTGAGGTGATACAGAATAAGCACCAGGTCCTAGTCATGTCCCAGCCATACCCCCTCCTGGCTACTGCAAAAAATAACCCTATCCTGGCCAGAACAAGGACACCACTTTTTTATGTTGTTCACAAGAAAGATTGTTATGAAAAAAAGCCTTGATGATATGAAAGTGAAATCATTTATACAACAAAGCTCACAATTTTTCAGTTTTTAACTTTATTCTCATAATTTCTTGAGAACTGACAGTGAGCGCAGAGAAAAAAAAAGAATCTTAGCAATGTTGGGTCCTTAACTGTTGGGGCAACTGACATTGGAACAGTTTCTTGACATACCTATGCTGAAATTTATTACTCTGTAGCAGCATATGCAATATGAAAAGCAACTATTTTATTTGAAAGTTAAAGATTATTTATCAGATTGTCTGTGATACAAAGACAGAACTCTACTCTCCTTTTTTATTAAAAGTCAAGAAGTCAGAGCAAGCTTTCTTAAAGATCTATGCAGCAGATTTCTGCCACAGTAGGCAGGAACAGAGCAGTTTTAAACAAAGCAATGTTGTCAGATGCTCAAGGCAGCAGACGGCAGATGATGGTAGAATTAGGTATTGTGTACCCAGGCCTGGATGTTAGTAAAGCAAGAAGCAGCAATAACTGCGGCAGAAAAAGGTTGCTGATATTTTATTTTGGCATATCATGAATAAATAAATGAAAGACTTAAAGGAAAAGAAACAACCAACTCAATGCCTGTTCCCCATCACTGTATGGTTTATTAGTTTTGGTGTGTTTGCTTGAATACTGGCTTTCTCCTTGATCCTTGACTGGTTTTGAACCTCAGAAATAAACCTTTTTATCCTTATTTAAATAATTAGGAATAAGTTCCGTACATCATATCTTATTATTGACAGTTATAAGTTATCTCTAAATCTTATTCCTAATTTTAATCTGATTTTTTATTGATAAATTCTTAGTGTTTTATTAGATAATAAAATATTTACTAGTGATCTATAAAGCTTACAGATGTATTTATGTTATGGAGTTTGTTGGTTTGGGATTTTTTTTATGTGTTACAGTCTTTACCCTTATTTCCAACATACCTACTAATAAACAAAACCAGTAGCCTAGCAGATATGATCAGAAAAAAAAAAAAAAAAGGTTCAATTACCTTTTTTACAACAGGATGTGCTGACTGTGCAAACAACCATGAACCTGAAGTTTTCAGTCATCTGAGGGATTTAATCTTTAACTACTTAGGTACTTGTTTTGTGAGTTTTGTCTATGTACCAAGAATCTCATTTTCCCTTCCCCAACATAATGGAACAAATTAGTTTCTGCTTATCAGACATCTTGATTTCAAGAGTTCTGTTTAAACCTCACAGCAAAAGTATAGTAACTTCTCTGTAACTTAATATACAGAGCTGTTGTATATAAAGTCTTCCTTACTTGCAGATAAAACACTTTATTCAAAATTTGGGTCTAGAAAAAGCTATGGCTTCCTCAGAACCTGTCAGATATATTGGTACCTGCTTCACAGCTGTACAAGTATTGCAACAGACTGACATCAGGAAGACTGAAATCTAGATCACTGCCTCCAACAGAAGAAGGAAGGCAATGATTTTCTACAGTGCATCCTTTAATGAAAAATAATTTCTGTGGAAAGGGATATAGTGCACTAAACTGTCTTTTGGCTCAGTTAGTGTAATCCCCCATTAAGCAGTGTCATTCAAATCATATCATGCCATGTAATTATACCAACATAACCAGCATCATCCTAATTTTTTGGGTTTCACCCTGAATGATTCACCTTTTTCAGCTTATCTGAAATATTGGTCACTGCAGTGCCTATCATCTCTCTCATTAGTATTTCCACTTGTAATTCTATGAAATGCCATATGTTATTAAAATATCTTTGTTAGCCTTCAGGTTGCAATCTGCAGTACATGCTAATAATTCAGAGATGTGACACAGAAATCAGTAGATAAATTTTAATGAAGGGGTGGCATGGAAAAGTAAATACTGATAACTAGTTCAGAAAGCAATGATTGCTCTCTGGTTTGCATGATTGTGTCTGATCCTCCTGCTTGACCATCAGGGTGTAAAAATGAAGTGTGGGATGATCAAAATGTGTTTTACCAGCAATTTTCAGACAATCCCTGTGGTAATTTCTCTGTAATGATGTACTCATCTCTCAAGTAATTTTGTTTTCCTTGTGTGATATATTTAATAGTCTGTTTTGTTTCTTACAAAGACCACTGACCTTAATGACTGCTTTTCTTTGCAATGTTTTCATTAAAAACAGAAAACCACACAAACACCCAACACCTTTAGGAGCTTCTGAAAAAGTCATTAACAGTGATATCTTTGCCAGAGATATCTTATGTTATAATTAAACATTCTTATGAGTCTTTACTCTTAGTCTACCTAGATTTAAGTCTGTACACTTACCAGTTATATACTTCTTTATTATAGTAAGTAGAATGTATCCATTACACTCAATTTTTATAGACAATTCCTATTTTACTGTTTCATATGAACAGTTAATTATGATTGTTTATGTATTTGAATTTCATTTACAGTTACCTGCCACCCTTTACCAATGTAATTTCATAGTACTTATAAGAATAGAGATGGATGACCTAGGTTTGTTAATGTTAATATAAGAAAAGAGAAATGCCCTTTATTTAAAGCAAAACAAAACAGAAAAAAAAAAAGGAAAAAAAAAGAAAAAATAAACCTAAAACAAAACATAAAATACTCTACCAAGCAATAGTAAAAGCCAAATTGCCAAAGGTAATGTTTTCAGATTCATGAGACAAAATTGTGGAAGTTCTTCTGATTGCCATCCCCACATTCTCAGTACCTTTACCTTTTTTATCCCTTGCTGAGTGTAACTTTCAACTGAAATCTTCCCCTGAACATTTACACATCATTCAAATTCTTGTGGGAAGGCTGAAACATGCCATTCCCTAAAGAGATCAGTATTTGATAGTCCAACTCCCTACCCAAAAACTCATTCTTTGAAGTTCTTCACATACTAAGTCCACTCAGGTTCCAGAACTTCAGTTCCAAAGGTATCTCACTATCATTTTTAGGAGTAACAGCAAGCTTTGAAACAAATTTTGTGAAAAAGAACTTATTGGATATCCAGTCCTTTTCTGTTTTGTGTGACCTTGACAGAAATAAAATGATCTCATGATCTTCTGATTGCCCTTTCATAATCAGAAAAGTCTTCATGTTGTTAGAATGCAAGACTAATCTTTTAGCTTAACTCTGAAATATTGCATAGGTTAATTGCTAACATTCTCTTTACTCTTGAGGATGTCTAATGCCACTATTATGGATGGACCAATAAGAGCCACAAAGTCAGAAAAGAAAATGTATTTTACATATGCAAATAATATACTTTGATTGTCCCTTATAAGGATTAATTAATAGAAAAACCCTGTGAAGATGGAATTTATAGCAGTACCTTTCTAACAAATATTTTCTATTTTTTCTATTATGAAGAAAAATATCAATTTTTAAATAGTTTAGTGATAATATATTTGATAGTTAACTCTTCAAAGAATTATAGTATCACAGCCTACTTTTAATAATGAAAAGGAGGGCTAGGATTGGATATTAAATACACTGAACTCAAAATTATATTTTTACTCCTTAGTAAGGCAAATATCTCATTTGATCAGAAATGAGTATCAGAAATGTTTCTGAGCTCCAGATATTCAGTGCAATGAAATTGACCTTGAAAAGTGAACTTTCAACATTTAAAAAGTTATAGAGTCATTCCACATTTACTGTTCAAATAAAGAATATATTTTAAACAAAGATAATGTATCCACAACATCTTTCTGAAGTAAAAACAAACAAAGAAACAAAACAAACTTCTTTCCTCCTGTTTATTGATTGTTTGTAGAATACTGGATGACATCCAGACACAGGTGCTTTAAAAATAGCCAGGGAATGTTAAGTTCACTTCAGGCATGGAAGCTTCTAAAGAAAAGCAGAGCAGATTTCCATTAGTATGCATGTGAAAAGTGAAAATTCCATGAGTGAATCAGGAACCCTGGAGTATGCAATATATAATTGGAGTACATGGAAAGTTGAAGAAAAATGTAGATATTAAACACATACTAAAAAATGAGCCATAAAATGAAGTATTAGTTTCTAAAAAGGAAAAATTTTGCCTTAACAATAAGAAGTCAATATTTGACTGAAAAAAATTTAGGAATAGAATCTGAAACACTGATTAGAAATATATATATATATAAAAAAACAAACACACAAACAAAACCCAACCAAACCCAACAATCTAAAACCTGAGCTCCACTATGCAGTCCTGTTGCTGTCTGTCTGATTACTTACATGAAGGCAGGCATAGGTGTGTATTTAAAAACTCATGTCACCATTACAAAGTTTATATTTTAATACAAAGGATTTATTTTACACCACACTTTTTTAAATGTATGTTTTCACCTCCAATTAGAAGATATCTCCTAATTTGAAATGCCATGTTAGTGAAGCATAGAACATAATTTCCAGAACAATACTTATTGTTTGCATATTAGGTATTCAACACCAGGATGCTGTTGTCGTGTCATAATTTCCCCTTCCTAGTCTGCCTGAGAAAGACTGAAGGGTAAGCCCTGAGACTCACAGGAACTTAAGAGGGGGTATTACACTAGAAGCCTGGTATACATACAACATAGAAGAGGAGGGGTGTTTTTACTACTTCATCTTCCTGTGAATGAGGCTTTCCCTCTGAATTCAATAATTTGATCTATTAAAATTATTTTAAAAAAATGTATATTGTTCAACAATAAATTCTTAAGTCCATATTTGGAGTATTTTGTTTTGCCTGTATCAAGATTTTAAGTGCAGCTTAACATTTACTTGCAGATAACATTTACTTATCAAATATGTAATTAGAGATGTTCAGAAATCATTCAGGAAGTCAATTTTTTCTCATGAAAAGAAGCCAATAAAATTTTTTTGTGGATTATGTGTGTCTCAATTATATGAATTAATTAGGTTCATTTGGGGAAGTCAGCTGTGAATGAGGTGAGTACAGCACTACACTCTAGTAGGCCTGGAAGTCAGTGATAAGAACATTACCAGTGATGTTATAAATTTTGGTTTTGATAAGCATTTTCATGGCACTCTGTCCATATTTTTCAATTGTACCTTCAATAATATAAATGCTAAAAACCTACTTAGAAATAAAATTAATATTTAATTCTATATTCTCAAAAGTCTAGAGAGGCATTTTATCTCCACCCAAATCCTGGGTATTGTAAACATTGCGATGGTCATCAGTGTCTACAGTCTTAAGCCAATACAGACTTTGTAGAAACTGTATAGCAACTGTTAGTTTTTGCCTGAGTTTGACATAATACCACAGATAATTGAATAATTTTCATAAAAGTGGAATGTAAAGACAAAACAAGCAGGATATGCTTACTAAAACTCATTAGAAAACTGTCTTTTAAAGTAATTTAAAAATCACTCTACTGGAAAGAGGTGAACTTAAACCAGGTATATAAGGCTGCTTGAAACACTGTGTTACATACCCTCTGTCATGTTCTAGGAAGAATTGTGTTAGTAATTACTTTTTAATATGTGCAAGTGATGTGTGTACTATCGAATTATCTATATTGTTTGTTCTGGTTTACATTTTAACAAGGAAAAAATTATCAATAATTGCCGCAGTCTTGGTCTCTGAGGTGGGGACCAGACCAGCGACGGGGGTTCGTGGACTGCCTGCCGAGCCGGGTGGAAGACAGCTACTTCGGCTTCAGGTCGAGTTCGCCCTCCCCACGTTCCCCAAGGAAGGGACAGAGACGACACGAACACCTGGGATCCA
>JAWWEV010000134.1:52202908-52262293 GCA_035583235.1 Hafferia zeledoni | reverse complement strand
TCTTCTCTTCTCTTCTCTTCTCTTCTCTTCTCTTCTCTTCTCTTCTCTTCTCTTCTCTTCTCTTCTCTTCTCTTTTTCCTTTCAAACATACAGCAGCTTAAATTAGACTTCAGTAGTGTGTTCCATTAATACACTTTACAATTCTCCATGGCACTCACTTTTCTGAGCAGCCAGTGAATGGAAAGCAGTTATATTTACAGAAGTGGGTCATAAAGTTTCCATATTTCTTTAAGAAAAATTTCTGTTGCACACTTTATTGTGAAGTAAGAACATTTTGATAATTAGAATGGCAACTGAAAATTTTAATTAGCTCTTGTTTACCTTTGTATTGGAATAGCTTATAAGTAATTAGTGGATAACTTCTGTAGTGGTAAAAAGACTCATCAAGTGAAGTTGTTAAGGTTACGCTCACTACCTTTTTTCTATTTAAATACTTTATCTAAGAAATATGAGACAACCCAGAACTTTATCTCCTAATGCATAAAAAGAAATTGTTCTCAAACACTTCACTACAACTTGGATAGTCTTAATTATTTTTTCACAAAAATTACTGATGAAAGCTAATTAAAATATTCACTCTTATGCTTCCTGTCTATGCTTACAGTCAAACAGAATTTAAAACAGTTGAATGCAGAATTATAAGAAATCTATTCTCTGAGCATTTCTGTTGCAAACTAGTTATTCCTGAAAACTATAAATGAAAATATGCTTAGAGAAATGGATCTAAGATATAACAGAAGTTTTCATGTGTCCTCCTGTAATATTAATTTTGATTTGTTGGATTTATTGACTGTTCTTTTTAAATCTAAACATCATCATAGCATCTATAAAGTAGTAACAAGTCTTTCTAAATCATTTATGTGTTGCTTGCTTTTTTTTTTTTTTTTTGCTAAAAGTAGATTGCAGTGAGAGAGAATGTATGTATTTCATAACTCTTCAAGGAATCAGGTACTGCATATTAATGTCATAACTATATAAACTGCTGTACCATGGAATATACCACTCAAGAAACACACACAAAAATGCCATTGATTTACTTCATATTATATGCTATCATACTTTATTTAGTCTTAATTTATCATTTTGCATTTCTGTGATTTTTAGTATTCCTATGATTTCTATAAAAAAAACAGCAGGACATATAGTACATAAAAATAAACATTGCAAACTTAAAAAAAAAAATCTTTAAATATTTAATCTATTTTACTGTGGTTATAGAGAAAAATAGTGGATAACACATAAAGGCAAGCAGTCTGTCTGTACTACTATTTTTCTTTGAAAGTAATGATATTTGAAAAGTAATTTTATTTGCATCAGTCTTATTCTAAACATATGTTATAAAAAATAGTAAGGTCTCAGAGTGTTACAGTTCTTAATTCTTATTAATACAACTTTGGGAAAAATGTAATAATTTATCCCTTTTATTGGTGTTGTTATTTTTCATTTATAAAAGGGGAAAGAAAAATACAGTAAGACAGAATAGAGGTCTGCTCCTTTTACATGTAAACATTTTATTCTGATACCTATAAAAATTGCTGTTTACCCCACCGTCCTCTCAGGATCCTCTCCCTATAGCTGTTAGACCATAGTTAAGCTAAATAGGAGTAAGGTGAAAACAGAAAACAGAGCTTGTAAAGTTTGGCAATATCTGTACCTTCTGCACAGGAAAAAAAGCTTGGCACAGTACTTCTATCAGGAGAGATGGTAGATGTGTAGTGGAACTTTCCATATAAAATGGCTAAAATCTGAAATCAGCACAACCTGAGATCTACCAATCTATGCTGTTGCCTAAAAAGTCTGTGAAAAAAAAAACCTTGAAGCCAATTTTGTAGGAGATCAGAGATCAGATAAACAGGCAGTGACTTTACTGAGCTGTGCTCAACCAGGAATACATCGATGTGCGCATGGGCAAACTCTAATTTCCATGGCTTTTATAACATAATCAATCCAATCATTACTATACACATATTCAGTTCAACCTTTTCCTGCTCCAGTTCCACTCCCTCAGGATTTGAGTCAGGGGTCAGTGGGATCCCCTCTTCATCGGACTCCTCTTCCTCGGACTTCTGAAGTTCCTCCAGTGTTCTGACTTCTGGGTCACTCTGCCCTGTGTTTATGTCTCCTTTTGATATTCTTCAACCTTCTGCCTTGAAAAGAGACTAAACAGCTAAAGAATTCGAGCTATTAATATGGGACAGGAATAACAATAGAAAGACATTGAATTTAAGCTGCTAGAAATATTAACACACTAGATCTGCCTTTGTTACAGCTACTGTATTCCTAAAATCTGTAAAATGTGAAAAACAAAAATCAAAAACCCTTCCTGCATCAATGCTTTTTGTACTATGGGGTGCTGCACTGAAATATGCAGATCATTCTGCTTAAATGTCAATGTTAAGCTAAATGAAGGTAAAATGGAAAACTAACCATTAGATTAAAAGGAAAATAAAAAACAAAACACCACTAAAAACTAAACCAACAAAACAAAAGCAGAATGTGTGACTCATTCCAAGTGAAATGCAGTAAGCAGGATTTTCTAAAAGTAGTCCAGTGTTGTCTCTTCATTTTATTTTTTTTTAATAAAATGTCGGAAGTATGATATGAATCCTTCCATGTAATGCCATCATATCTATTCCTTCTTCATTTAAAAATGTTCTCTGATAGCCACTGATTCAGTCCAGCATTTCAGTCTTAACTATCACATGCTATTTTATGATCAATGTGCGTTGCAACTACAGGGAAAAAACACCAGTTCTTCAGGAAAGACACCTTGTTTTCTGTACAGTGTTCATTTAGAGGAACATATAAATATTAACAATATATCATGGGGTAAAAATCAACCAGTTAATTATTTCATACATGTTGATTAGAGAAATTAGTTTTTTGGTAGTTATATGACTTGTCTTGAGTCTTGTAAAGACAGAGTATCTTCAACTACATTCATGGCCCTGGTGTCTAAGAACCAAGGCAGATAGTTCAGTTCACCTAAAATCAATGATTAGATGTCAAATTTTAGGTACAGCATAAAAACCAACTCATCTCTAGGTAGCAGAGAGAGAAGAAGAAACACCAGAGTAGACAAAGGATTTCAGAAGTCAAGTCATCCAATTGCAAGACTTATGTCTTTAATAGATGGAATGTATCACCTACTGAATGCAGGAAGCCACAATGACTAATTGGTAATATGTGACTAGTTTTTACACTGCCAATGATTGCTGAAATGAAGCTCAGCCCATTAGAATTAAAGAATGTTGCTTAAGAGTAAAGAAGGTGTACTCTGTAGTCAGTATATCATACCTAGAAAAAAAAGTAGAATTGGAGAGAGAAGAAGAAGGGAAAATGTATAACATTCTCTGCATAATACATTCACCAGGGATATGTGAAGTAGAAAATGTTAAAGAGCAATTAGTTTAACAGAGAGACAAGAAAGGTTAAGAATGCATATGGATTTCAATCAATTAATCACCCTTATGTGACTTGTACGAGTTGGCACTGGAGATATTTCATGTTTCCTTTGACATTCACAGTGTCTCACTGAGGAGGCCTTTCAGCATAGCTGAAAAGTGCTGAATTGGTTTACTGACATATATTCCCTCATCCTTGCTTCATTATGATTCTGCACCTTTTGCATTCCTATCAGATTGTTGATTCAATCTAGCAGAAAGCATGGCTCTAGAAGAATATTCTTTGGTATCTAGCTACTAAATGCTAAAAAAAGTCTCAACTGACTTCCATTTTTCTGCATCAATGTAATAATTTTTAGGTCAATGCAGAAGGTGTCTAGGAACTTCATACTGATGCCTCTATAGGAGAATACGAACAGGCTGTAATGATCAACAAAGGTCAGATGCATGAAGTTCAACAAGACCATGTGCAGGGTCATGCTCATGGGTCACAACAACCCCATGCAGTGCTACGGGCTTGGGGAAGAACGACTAGAAATCAGCCTGGTGGAAAAAGACCTGGGGGTACCGGTCAACAGAAGCTGAACATGAGCCAGCAGTGTGCCTAGGTGGCAAAGAAGACCAATGAAATCCTGGCTTATATCAGAAATAGTGTGGCCAGCAGGACTAATGGAGTGGTGATCCCCATGTATGCAGCACTGATGAGTACTGTGACCAGTTCTGGGCCTCTCAATACAAGAAAGACATTGAGATGCTGGAGCATGTCCAGAGAGGGGAAATGAAGTTGCTAAAGAACCTAGAGAGTAAGTCATGTTGTTTACTCTGGAAAAAAGAAGGCTCAAGGGAGGCCTCATTGCTCTCTAAAACTACCTGGAAGGAGGTTGTAGTGAAGTGGGGTTTGGTCTCTTTTCCCAAGTAAAAAGTGATGAAAGGGAAAGGTTGCACCAGGGAAGGTTTAGACTGGATATTAGATAAAAATTCTTCACTGAAAGGATTGTTAAGCATTGGAATAGGCTGCCCAGGGAAGTGGTTGAGTTACCATCCCCAGAGACATTTAAAAGATATGTAGATGTGGTACTTACAGACATGGTTTAGTGGTGAGCTTGGTAGTGTTAGTTTTGCAGTTAGGATCAATGACCTTAAAGATGTTTTACAACCTAAATGATTCTGTGATTCTACATTCTTTATAAACTAGATGTGGTTTTGAATGATGACTGAGATACTACCACTCCATCAATGAAACAATGGAGCACTGTTATTTTCAAATGTGGTTTTGGATGCATATGCCTAAATTTCAATTCCCTTAAATTCATCAGAATAAAATTTCTAAGCTTTCCTTTAGGAGAAAATGTACAAAAACTACAGATAGTGTCTCTATAGTCTCCATTTTCTTCAAAGTTTTGGAGTACCTGCCTACTTTAAGGTGTCAGGAGAATCATAGCTTGTTTTTTTATAACTTAGGTAAGTCTTCTAACTGAACTAGGTCCTTGAGGCTACAAAAGATTGGTATGGTTTTTGGTTTTTTGGGGGGGTTGTTGTTGTGTTTTTTTTGGGGGGGGGGGGTGTGTGTTTTTGGTTGGTTGGTTGGTTGGTTGGTTGGTTGGTTGGTTGGTTGGTTTGGGTTTGGTTTTTTTCCTGTTGTGAGGTTTCTGCAACAACTATCACTGACTTCAAACTTCAGAAAAAAAAACTTTCTGGGTGGGCTTTGCAATGCCATTAACATAAGTCTATTCCATTGCACTAGCCTCATTATTTTTAAAAAGGAATTATTATTCCTATGTCAAAATTACAGCATCATACTATAATACATGCAGCAGTATTTAGTTCATCAATTTCTGGCTCAACAATTTCTTAACATCTTGTCAGTGGCCAATACTCTCTTAACAAGTTGTTTAAATATTACACAAAAAGACAGTGTACTGTCTTAATATTAAATTTGCTTATTTAAAGTTATTTGGCATTGCAAAAGACTTTGATTTGTCAGAGTCACAGAAATGTAATAGATCACAAAACAAGCAAATGCAGTTGGATCACTATACAAAGCTGATTCCCATCAACAGTCTAAAATATGCTCACCGTCATGATAGTGGGTGTCCTCAGTCATTAGGAAGGAATACATGAGTTGAATACAGATGAAACCCATTGCTCTCATCAAAGTTAATTTTTTGTTGCTCAGTTTTTATATTCATTATTGGGCTGAGTGATGTATACATTTGCCCCATGCTGGTCTGGCTTTGTCAGAGTGACATTCACACTTTTTTTTTTTTTCTTTTCTAGTAATTAAGAGAAGGTTGTTTACACAACCATTTCATCTGTTCATCTAACATAGCCAGCTGATTCACTTAACTTATACAGCTATTTATCTATAAGAAGTACTATCGCCTGGTCTCCTGATCCCCTTTGTGTTGTGATTCATTTGACTTTCTTTATAACAGTTGCAGGCACTCCCTATTTTCCTGCTTGAGCCTCCGAAGTACATCATCTGGATTCATCTGCTCAGAGCCATAAGCCTTATGAGGAGCAGCTGAGAGAGCTGTGGTTGTTTAGCCTGGAGAAAAGGGGGATCAGAGGGGATCTTATCACTCTCTACAGTTACCTGAAAGGAGGTTGTAGCAAGGTCGGGGTCAGCCTCTTCTCCCAGGCAGCTAGTGACAAGAGGAAATAGCCTTGAGTTGTGCCAGGAGACATTTAGATTGCATGTTAGGAAAAATTTCTTCACAGAAAGGGTTGAAAAGCATTGGAATGGGCTGCCCAGGGGGGTGATGTAGTCACTATTCCTGGAGGTGTTCAAGAAATGGCTGGATGTGGCACTTAGTGCTATGGTCTAGTTGACAAGGCAAAGGTCGGTCAAAGATTGGACTCAATTATCTTAGACCATTTTCCCAACCTAAATTATTCTATGAGTCTGAGCCTTTTTCCATTGTTATTGGTTGCATAATTACAAGTTGCTGAGTTTTATCTGTTTTTACAAAATTCAACATATTTATTGATTTTCCCAAGTTGATTAACAAACAGGATATCAGAACTATGCAGGTTTCACTACCTCATTTCTGAAGAACACAAAGTCCTAACTAGTATGGATTCTTTTAAGAGTGTTTATAATGTGTTATAAAGAAATTTGAATGAGATGTTTGTATTACTACAAAAAATGTAACACAAAGTTGTGATAAGGAAAAATTAATTGTTTCAAAGGTTAACATAGTGGTTTTAACATAATGGTTCAAAATATTATCTGAGATTGCAGATTTATGTGCCAATAATGTGCTGTTTGTGTAAACTGTTTGGGCTGGATCTTGACAGGAACGATAACTATTTCCCCCATGGCTTTATTTTGGAGAGGAAACATTCAGTTCAGTAACTACTGAGTGCTCAACTGCTCAGTCATGCTGTCTAGAAAATTCCATTTCTGTCAGGACATGTGTCAGTAACTGTCACAGCAACGAGTAGCTAGAGGGATAAAGGCATCAATGCTTAAAACCAAAACATTACACACAATTATCTTATGAATTTCTGTAATATATTTTAATTTTTTGGTTTTGCTGTTTCAGCTTTTAACTGCCATATGAAACTTTGGAAATGCCATAATAGTGTTAGAATTGATGATAAAGAGAATACCCATTTCAAGGTAAACAGAATAAACATGAAAAAATATTGCTATGGCTTTATGTTACTAATGACAAACAGTGTAAATGGCATTTGATTTCTCAAGGTATTACATTTTCAATAGGGAAGATGGCTAAATTGCTGCTAAAACTGGTATTATACAATCATAAAATGGTTTGGGTTGGAAGGAACTTACAGATTGTCTGTTTTCAACCCTCTCACGGATACAAGAGTATCAGAATACAAGGGTTCACCTATTGTAACATTTCAATCAATATAATAGGTTCCTATACAGAGATAGCTGAACCATAAATAAACTCATGAAAAGAAATTAAAATATTTCTACTTTATATGCATTATGTGTTTATACACACAACAGTTCATCCAGTCCTGTTTCTATCAAATTTCTTTGCTTACTGATTGACAAGCAAGCTCTGTGTACCACTTAATATATTATTACACTTTGTTCCAGACCAAATGCAATGATTCTCATTTTTTGTCAGCGCACCTTCTCCCAAACACAGTTTGATGCAGCTGGTTAGAGCATGGCGCCAATAACATCAAGATCATGGCTTTGAGCCCCATATGGGCCATTCATTTGAATTGGATTTAATGATCCTTATGGGTCCCTTCCAACTCAGAATATCCTGTGATTCTGTAATTGAGATCCCTTGCCCAAAGAAGTTTTCCATTGCCTATATACCTACAAAACAAAAGCTTCTAGACAGAAGTATTAAAAGTGTGTATGCAAAGTTGTAAATTGCAAAGCCAAATAATTCATTTTTTGTCCTTGTACACCTAGAGAAAGTTAGAGAAATATGTATTTTGTATATTCTAGATCAGAGTAGTAGTATATATTGACTTTGCTGGCTATCACTGACAAGTGATACAGTATGTATGGATGCGGATACTGTGACAGTGTTAGTTTCTTGTTCCCTTGAACTCCTGCTGTTGGTCACAACCAGACCAGATGTCCTGACTGATATGTGCTCTGTGCAGTGCCTCTGTGTTGTTGGATAGACAACTTAAACTAAAACTTAATATCCTCATGTTATATATATCCCACTTAATAACTAAATTTTAGACTTTATAGGGCTAATTGTTGTGGTTCAGTTCTTAAAACTACTGAACTCCCAGATTTCCCTGTGACAAATTCCTAATCTGTTACAATGAGAAGATGCACATCATAACTTTAAAGGAATATGCTAAATTACTCTCTTTAAACCCATCTGAATTAAATGTTCCTGGAAAAACTTTCCTATTGCAAGTTTTCTGGGTAAAAGCTGTGTCCACATAGTATTTTTGTCATTATTTCTATTAACATTATTCCCCATGAGAGAAACTCAGGGAGTACAAGAGAACAATATCACAAATACAGAGAAATTCTGGGTCCACTATATTCAGTGGGGCCAAGTTCTCACAGAAGACTTTGAGCATGAGAACACTCAGCAAATCTCTTGCTTACTCTGTAACCCTTCAAACATAACAATGTATGCTCATCTATTCACATAGATAATAGAAATCTTAAATCTCAAAATTTAAAAAAAAATACTCTATCTTATCAAATATTCTATCCTTTTCTCATAAAACATTAAGGTTCTGTTTTGGACACATATTGACAAATATGCAGCTTTAATCAATGCTGTAAAACTACTGCACAATGAAATTATAAGAGAAGAAGACCGTAAGATCCTCCGAGGCTGAGTTTCATTGCACACTTACAGTACCTTTCTAATTTGCTGGGTCAGCTAGATGTATAATCCAATTTATTTCAGTCAAACACTTAAAAGGTTAGCAAACACTATTTAAACTATTTCAGCTCATGTGACCCTTTTTTTACTAAATCTCTGAAGGTTTCATTCAAAATAAAAATGTTATCAATTCTGAAGGAATAGTAATTTCTATTTAGTATAAAAAAACCCAACTGTGGAAGAAGACCCCAAGTTTATCAAGTGGCAGAAATATTATAAACGATGGATTGATGAAGATGTGGAGGTCACAAATTCTAGTAGTAATGTTTTGCACAAGATTTATAGTGGTTTGGGCACAGATACACTGTATGTGGATACTCTAGCAGTGTAAAATGGCATTGTAAATATGTCTTCCCTATTGTATTTTCCCTTAGTCATTCCTGTCCCAGTTTCCTCTTCCCATAATCCCCTAAGGTTTCTTTCCTGCTACTCTTTCCTATTGGTTCAAGTTCTGAATCCCCATTGGCCTTTATCTCTGCTTGTTGATTGGTTGTTCATTTATTGGCAGTTATGAAATTCCACCCTTGCCCCCCATTGGTCCGTTTTTCAATCCTTCCCTCCCCAATGGGAAGCTCCACCCCTTGTTCCAGAACCTTCCCTGCCTAACCCTATAAAAGTGAGGCATTCCCAATAAAGTTGCTTCTTCTGTTGCCACCGAGCCTCCTGTGTCTGGACTTCTCTTCTGGGTGCAGCACTCGGTGCAGAGGGAGCCTCCCTGGGCTTTGAGGGGCTGAGACTGATGCGCTAAAAGAGCTGATATCACTAGAGCTGATTTATCACTTGCCAAACTAAGCCCCTCAGAGCTGCAGAACTTCACCAATATTTGGTGGACTTACCATCCACTGTTACCCAACCAACAAACCCCCCCAAAAAACAAAACACCAAAAAAACCCACAAAAAAACAACAGAAGGAATGACAATCTCTGTAGATTAAGGAAGAAAAACAAAAATTAAAGAACCATCAGTATTTAAGTATTTATGTTCAAGTTTATATAATCATCATTGGGTTGAATAAAACAAAAATAAGTTGCTGTCTCCTTTTGGCATCATGGAATTGAATCGTACAAAAATAAGTGATTTATCAAAACCAAGTCTCTAGAAAAAACAAATATTGAATATTTGTTCAAAAGGCTGAACAAATTATTTAGTCTTACTAACAGGGATGACCAAGAATTTTCAAAGATTTATGCTTTTCAGTCACAAAATATTATCTGGTCAAAAATATATGATTTAGTAAGAAATATAGTTTTCAGAGTGATGCATTTTGATAAATTTTTCACCAGGAAAATCATCTCATGTATAGGAGTGAACATCCTGAGACTCAGACTTGTAGAGGAAGGGTGAATAGTGCAATGGATCAAACATTCATTTGAGTCATGGATAAGCAGGGATCTGGAGATTTTCCACATTTAAGTAATTGTCCACAAAACACAGAGAGAACTAATTAGATTTTAATGTATTGTGTAATATTTTTCTAAGTTTTTTGGGAAGCAAAAAGCCAGTTTTACCATTTCACTGAAATGGTACAGAGGAAGCCTAACATGATCTGTGTGTTCTTTATAGCTGTTTGCAGTAGCACAAGCACCTGCTGTTCTATTTGTGGGATCAGCAGGGGATCAAGCTGTATAGAGCATCTGTTTCTTACCTTTACCTTTTTTCCTCCATCTGTCTCTTAATCCAATAGAAAAATGACCTGGTGAAACTCTGTTAGAGAAGCTCCCGGTGAGTCCCAAGGAATGTAGGAACATTCTATTTACTGTTTTCCTCCTTTTCTTCCAATTTCAATAATTCTAGCAGGTGTGTTCCTCATGGAGCCAGAAGAAGTGATATAGCCTTTGGTTATTTTTTAATGTTGTCATAAACTAGAATCAGAAGTAGTTCCAAGAGTTAAAAAAGCTGCACTAAGTTTTGCCCAAGAACTGCTTGAATGGTTTTGTTTGTTGTTCACTGCAGGTAAATTTATTCTGGTTACATGTAAGGCTTCACCTTGGCATAAGAATATCTAAAATGAAAACAGTATTAAAAAATTGAAGTGTTTTTTTTTTTTTTTTCTCTTGTGAAGAGCTGGACAGCAGAAGCATACAAAAATATGGGATTATTTTAAAAAGAATTATGTTTTTAAAAATCAGAAAAAGTAATAAGTTGGGTTTTCTTTTTTTTTTTTTTAATCAAAGTTTAAACTTCTGTCATAAGGATTTCCTGTATCTATTGAACATTTAGCTGTGTTACTTGGGATGTTAAGATTAACAATAATAAAAGTATATTATCAGTTGCATAGGTAAAAGGAATTTTTCTGAGTATATAGTATAGCACAACACAGACAAGTAGAACGGTACTGAATTCCAGGAGGTTGTATGAATAATTGCCTGTTTTACCTCATCTTATTGTCTATAGTCTTACCAGTTTATCACATTCTGCTTTAAAAACATTTTCTAACTTTTAAAATTTATATTTTTGTTGCAAATGATGTTTGCATATTTCTGATTATAAAAAACTCCACAATAACAAACAATAAACCAGCATTCCAAATAAACTGATAAACTCATCCTTGAAATTTCTTTAAAAAAATTGTAAAATTTTAAATAAGGTGTTTCAGGGAATGAAGACAGACATATTCACACATACATATTTAAATGTATTCATTTTTTCCTTGATATACAAGTTTAATTA
Source organism: Hafferia zeledoni (assembly GCA_035583235.1). Classification (NCBI taxonomy): domain Eukaryota; kingdom Metazoa; phylum Chordata; class Aves; order Passeriformes; family Thamnophilidae; genus Hafferia; species Hafferia zeledoni. Next base: position 52,250,865 of record JAWWEV010000134.1, on the reverse strand, counting down.
GTTTCAGCCATGTGGAGGTTTCATAGAATCATAGATAGGCTTGTGTTGCAAGGAACCTTAAAGATCATCTAGTTTTGTCTGCGATGGGCAGGGATGCCACCCACCAGATCAGGATGATCCAGCCTGGCTTCAAACACTTCCAGGGATGGGGTTTCCACAACGTCTCTGGGCAACTTGTTCCAATGCCTCACCACCCTCACAGTAAATAACATTTTTCTATATCTAATTTAAATGTCTCCTCTTATAATTTAAAGCCGTTGCCTCTTGCCTGCCCATGTTAAAAGTCTATCTCCCTCTTTTTTATTAGCACACATCAAGTACTGGAAAGCCGCGATTAGGTCTTCATAGGGCCTTCTCTTCAGGTGGAACAACACCAGCTCTATCAGACTGTCTTTGTAGGAGACATGCTCCAGACCTCTGCTCATTTTAATCTTCTGTATCGGAAGCAATGGTTCTAGGTATGGTCCAAATTTCTCAATTATAGTAGAGAATGGCAATTGAATCTGATTGGTATGGCAACATTTTTTATTTCCTGAAGCCATTGGATGGATACTATATTGGTGGTGTCCTTCTCAATGAGTTACAGTGATAATAATCTTTGGCCACAATCCTGAATCCAAACATGTGGGATATTTAGGTATATACAGTTTACTCTCTGTGTTGTGTATTTTAAGTAACAATTAAGTAATGTGAATACTACCCACCACTAATCACAGAATGATAACCTAACATAGGAGAAACTGGAAGAACCCAGAAAAATTAAATAAGTCTAGCTAATGCCCACTTTTTCAATAATTGCACACCAAAAATTTTATTTAGGTTTGACTAGAAAATATAAGCTTGACTGTAGTGTTTAAAACTGACAACTTAATTAGAATAGCAGAACACAATATAATGTTCATTTTATCCTAAAATGATTTTTTAATATTTAAATCTCATTGGCAAAGATACAAATTGTTAAATGACTACGTAAAGTATCTCAGTGAGTCAAGAAAAGAAGTAACAATATATGAAGAATAAAAAGTTGGTAGATACTAAGATACTGGAGGCATATATGGTAGATCCATCTGTCAGTAATATTTTCACTGAATAAAATGAAGTAAAGAAGGATTTATAAACTATATTGAAGAAAAACTGTTAGCATTGAGGAAGTCAGGAAGATTAAAAGCAGACAGAATGTAACAACTATCTTTGAAAAGATAAACTCCTACAGAAGAATAGATCTAAACCAGATATTTTCTGACAGGTGAATAATTCGCCTATCCTTGGTGTCTGGAAATGCCCAAAAGAATTCATGGAGGTTTCCAGTAAGTACTTGTATGTGATTACATAAAGTTACAACAATATTGTTCACCATATATTTTGCTCTATATATACAGCTATAGCTAGTGAGGTTATTTTTCAATAGATTTTAATCAAGAAAAATATGTGACTGAATTGAACTGAATAGTTGTTTGGGAACATGTAGATTTGTCAAAAACACCAATGAAAATCAGAAAGGCTGATGGCCTGCCCAAGCAGCCAGCTGCTAGCCAATCTGATTTTCTGCCACTGTGCTCAGCAACTTTCTTGCCAATTGGACCTCAGGCTGGTGGGCTGGCTAGAACTGAGGCAGAATGTTTGGCTTCTCATCTTGCCTGATACCCAGCTGTCCTTCTTGGCTGGTATGAAACCTGGCTAATTCCTCAAGTTACCACCTGCCTAGCTAGCTTTTCTGGGGAGTCCAAAGAGTTCCTGAAGTTATGCTGCTATTTAGGATGCTGAGCCATCTGAACTCCTTGTTAGTCACACAGTTTTCTCACTAAGGTAAAGTTCTCCGTTTCTCATTTGTGCCTTAAGTGTCTGTTTTCTCACGAGATGGAAGGTTGTGCTTATGTCTGATTGATTATTTGGCCTGTCATTAGTCTAACTCTACAGGTATCTAGGTGGGGAAAGATGGGCTGGTAGGCATTGATAGAGATTGTTCCATTCCACCAGCAATTCTGGAACGTTGGCATTTTCCTTTCCTGAGTAATGAAACAAGATATTGACATGCGGAATTTCCTGTTAAGTAGATGCGAGTTATAATTTTTCCTTTCCAAGATCAGGGTCATCCTAGAGCACATCACACAGGGTTGTGTCCAGATGATTCCTAAATATCTCCATTGAGGGCGACTCCACTCTCTAAACAATCTGTTCCAGTGCACAGTTACTCTTACAATAAAGAAGTTTTTAATCATGGTTAGATGGACCTTCCTGTGCATCAGTTTCTGCCCATTGCCTCTTTTTCTATTGTTTGGCACCACTGAGAAGAACCTGGCTCCCTCCTCTTGACACCTTCCATTCAGATAATTACAGACATTGATGAGGTCTCCTCTCAATTGTCTCTTCTTGAGGCTGAACAGTCACAAAATATATATATACATATATAAAGTATGAAAAAGGTTTAAAAAAATCTATTTTTTCATCAATATAGACATAGTAGGATATAAAATGATGTCTTGTCAAGCAATAAATGAAACAAATATTTATAATAGAGAAATTATTCTATAAATCAAGTTATTTAATTATTAACTGAATGTAGGATGAACAGCACTTATGAGCTAATAACAATGACACGTGAAGGATTATTTATCAAAATGTTCAAAACCAGCAAATTAATTGCAATATTCCTGATGCCACAAAATATTTTAAAATACTTTTGTAAGTGGACACTTTGCTCAACTAAAAGGTAATTGATTTATTGAGATTTAAAACAAAAAAAAAAAAAAAAAGAAAAAAAGAAAAAAAACAACAGGGCTGTTTACTTTGGAAATAAAATACTTTGTTTATTCAATGGAATTTTCCAATTCATTCTTTAATCCTATCAATGACATTGCTCTTCAGATACATGTATTTTATACATTTCTGCTAAGAGGTGGTAGCAAATAGATGTTGCATATTATTTGTATGTTATATTTGACATTAAATTTCTCTCTTACTAAGGAAGCAAAAATGGAACATGGGTTTCCTGTGACCTTCTGTGAATAGTGCAGATGTTGAGGAGTCTACATTAGCTAAAGTTTTCTATCAGTGGAAGCTTTCAGTTCTCTTTAAACTTCCTCTTTCTTTAAAGTTTCATCTTGAAACAGGTGTTAGACAGTCAGGGTTAAGAATACAGAAAAAGACTGCATAGGGTTATAGCACAGATTTTTCAACAGCTATTTTCAAAACAAGCAAAATGTATAGAAATCCACACCATTAATTTTGTAAAACACTTAGAGAATTATGTGTAATGGCCTAGAGAATTAAGCACAGAGTTTGTGTCATATTCCAGTGGAAAGTATAGTACCACAAACCTTTGGTACATAAAAAATGGGAACGTCTAAGAAAATATTCTCCTTCCCTCTTTTTCCAAACGTCTAGAACTTTCTGAAGAAAATATTAATTTTTTCAGATTCATTGTTATGGGATTCTTTTTCCAGAACACTACTGGAAAAGAGCTTTAAGTCTTTTCTGTAATTTTAAAATATGGATTTCTGTTCCTTTGTATATATATATGTGCTGTTACTGAGAAGTCACGGTCCTGGAGGAAATTTGCATACCATTGTTTTGAACAAAAAGGGTATGGCTGATGTTAACATGTTAAGATCCAATTAGTGAGAGATGCCTCTGCTCAAATTAAGGTGCAAATGAAACCATATGCTGAAGTCAATAAAATGGATTTTGTTGAACAATGAATTTGAGGTAGATAGAAAGAAATAGAAAAGGGAGGAGAGAAAGAGTGAGACTGTTAGAGAGAGATCAAGCAGTAGAACAGCATTACCCATGGATCCAGTGGTATCCTCTTGGTCATTCTTCACCCTGGGCTTCTCAGTGGTGGGAGGTTCCGAGGTCATTCAAAACTTTTCACTATTTATACATTTTAGAAAGCAAAGGAATTATTTTGCTACACAGTTCTTCTTTGGTTGGTTAAATGGTTCACCCATTTCTAATACTAATTAGTCCCATGCTGTTTTTTCCTTCTACCGAGTCAGTGGGTTTCTTGGGTCTGTGGGCTGTGCAATCGTGATTGTGATTTCCCTGTGCCAGAAATACCTTTTGCCCAGTCAGACATTCAGTAGTTATTTGCTGACTCATAACAGCAGAACATTTATACAATTTCAGTAATTGCCGTGCTTGGAACAAATAATTCATGTCTAAGTAAGTTTTCCATAAGTGAAATTCTTTTGGATGATGGTGAATTAAGAAGGAAAAAAGAAACAATGACATAAAAGGAAATTTTTTTATAGGCTTAAAAAAGCCTGAATATAAATATTGTTAAGTTTCATACTAAAAGAAGAACTTTTAACTGCATATATCACAATAACTCATAAGAATAAATATTTTGTTTCTACTGGTTCTACTAGAGTAACTGAACATTTCTAGGTTTGGGTTTTATGTACAGCTGAAAACTGAAAGGTTTTTGGAACACTTGCTTTTGGAGTCCAGGAAGAATGACTATGTGATCTATAATCTTTTCCTGTGTAATGCAACCTCAACCAATTTACTTTCTAAAAGTAGTTTGATTTTTCCCTTACTGTAGTGCTATCAGATAGCAACATGCTCTCTGGGGACTCCATTCATGCTGAGATTGCACCAAACAGTGCTTGCACTGCTGAATCAGTTTGTAAGCAATCTTGCATCCTACAGATCTCCTTTAGTATTTTTCCTTTGATCACTGCCTAATGGGAAACATAACACGTTAAAGAATAATGAAACTTCAATGTAATTGCATCTTTGCTGGAGAGCTGCTGGGCACCCTTTAACGACCTCTAATGAAATTATTCTAAAAGACCATGTTTAGTCACATGGTCTATGGAAAGGATACATAATAAATAAGATTTCTCTTCAGTGTAAGGATATGTTCTCTGTCAAAAAGTTATTTAATACCTTTCCAGTCTTTGTGCACTTCTGCTCTGTTTTCTGTTATATTCACAATTTCTAATTAGTAGTTATTTTATTCTGTCTTATACAAGGGGAACTTCTACTGTTCTTTTGTACTGGTTTGGTTGGTTGGTTGGTTTTTTACTTTTGAACTGTTCAGTACATGCATTAACACAGTTTGTCATCAGTTTGTCATTACATAATGACAGTAAAGATAGTCCTAAAAAGTATGCATCCATCTCTAAGCCACAACCATTTTTCAATGAACTATGTTTTGATTCCTGTTATTCATTATTTTTGATATAGTTACTACTTTGGCAAAGTATTACATTACTAAAGTAATAAATGAGAAAACATGTAGTTAAACATGTATCAAAACATTTAATTAATGCTTATTTGTTTTATTATAAGTCATAAATGACATGTGAATTTCCAGACAAATTACATGGTTTTGAGTTCAGTAACAATATATGCACCATATGTAAAGGGAAGATAGCTGATCTTTAGTCAATATTCTGATAATTCTCAATAATGATTATATAGTATTGTTGATTTAAGGTAAAGAAAAAAACAGTTTACAAGAGACTGTTTGAAAAGTAGTTATTCTTTTTCTCTTCCCTGAAAATGCAGTATAACCATGTTCAAAGTAGACAGTTCTCAGTGCCCTTGGGTTTTTTATTGTGTTTTGCTGTTGTTGCAATAAGTCTTTTAGAGACTGTTTGTTACATGTTACAATAACAACGCTGTTTGCTTTTTTTTTAATGTCCCATCACTTTTTTGCTTCTTCTTTCTGGTATTGTCTGCTCCCAAACCTGAATTTTTCCTTCTAACTTCTGAAAGTTCACAAAGTGTATATCACAGATGGTAAAATGTCAGAAAGCATATCTACATTTATGATCTTCCTAATGGAAAATACAGGAAGAAAAAACTTTTAAAGTGAGTGAAAAAGTAAATTCCCTTTTTCATATTTGATGTCTGCAGTTGTGGGAAAAACATTTCTCTTCAAAGCCAACATTTCCAATGAACCTTTGAGAATCTGACTCTTTCATTCTTCCAGCAATTTTCTGAGGTTTAATTTTAGTGTGTATAAATCTCCAGAGCTAGCCTGTCTAACTATGTGTGGATGCTTGAGGACATCTCAAATCTGAAAAATCTGAGTGCAGGATTGCAGCATTAAAAGTATTGAACTCTTATCTGCTCTAAAACAGGTCAATGGAGTTTTCTTGATTTTTACAAGCAGAAGATGTAAATTGATGAAGTTATTAATAAAGAAAATACTGTGTATGTTCAGACTTAAAAGAAATACCATCCATACCAGTAAATTACTTTCTATGAGGTTTCATCAGCTTTTACACAGCTTCCTCAGATGCTCTCTTTCAAACATTCTGAGAAAACAAATCTTCAATTTGGCTATTAGAAGTTTTTATCTGACTTAAATTTGTCTGAAAGATTTTAAATCTGGGACATATGTTTTTGAAAACACATATTATTAATGCACAAATTTATGTATATAAATATTATGAACATATATTTATATTTTTTTATATATACATACACATTCATGCTTTTTCTGTCTCTCTTGTTTAGTTAATATAACTGCTCTTTTTAAAAGTAATTCATAGAATCATATAATAGTTTTTGTTGGAAGGGACCTTAAAGATTGTCTAGTTACAACCATCTTTCTCTAGACCAGGTTTCTCAAAACCTCTTCAAACGTGGCCTGGAACACTTCTAGGGATGGGACACCCAAAACTTCTTTGGGCAACCTGTTGCAGTGTCATGCCACCTCAATGTAAAAAAATTCTTTCTGTACATGATCTAAGTTTATCCTCTTTCACTTGACCTGTCACCACAGTCCCTATTAAAAAAGTCTCTCTGCATCTTCCTACAAGCTGTCCTCACATACTGAAAGGCTGCTATAAGGTCTCTATAAAGACTTTTCTTCTACAAACTGAAGAATGCAAATTCTTTCAGCCTTTAATTTACCATTCCCTCTATCCACCCCCAGCCCACAAATATGCATCTTCCTGAGATTTCCAATTTTTAATACCTTCATGTCTTTCCACCTGCCATTGATTACAGTTACTGTGATTGATTGACCTTGGCCAGCTTCCAGACATCTCCCACTCTTACTCCCCTTCCTCAACAGCAAAAGGATACAAAATCTCATGGCTCAAAATAAAGACAAGAATATGATCTACTATTTACTGTTGCAGACAAACAGAAAACTTGATGAATTTAAGGCAAATTAAGGTAGATTTTGACATTAAGACACAAACAGAAATTTAAAATAATACATTTCCCTACCCCCTTTGCTCAGTTCTAATTTCTAGCTAATTTGCCCCAGAGGGTATGCTTCTATCTGAGTTCAATTCTAACTACTTTAACAACCCTCTAGTCATTTGCTGCTGATATAGTCTGATCAGTTATATGCTCTGTCTCTGAATAATTTTCATGGAGCAGTGATGTAAATGAATATGGACTGCTTGCAGGATGGTAATCATGACAAAAATTTGTACTGCAAGTTTTATTTATGCAGGAAAATATGTAGTTTAGGAAGAGTACAATCTATTACTTAATATCTATAATTGATGTAAACTGATAAAAATGCTATATTACCCTTTAACAACATCCTCTCTTGTCCTCCTCTCCATCTTACTTCAGAGACTGTGCTGATGGGACACTCAGAATTTCCTGAGTTGTGACATGAGGTATTTCTCTATAGCAGGGTGTTCTTTCTAATAGCTATTCATATGTTTTATATTTCTAAAGTAAGGGATTAAAGAATTTTCTGCTGCATTAATAAGAAATACTTGTGGGTTGTTTGGTTTTTTGTTTGTTTTGTTTGGTTTGGTTTGCGCTTTTTTTGTGTTGCTATTTTGTTTGTTTGTTTGTTTGTTTGTTTTTTTCCTGTGCATCTATGTTATGTATTTGGGGGAAAAGGGGAAAAAAAGTCCCCTCAAAATTCCCTTTTTCTTATAAATCTGTTGACAGTTAGTTTCTCAGGTTCTTTTAAAATTAAAATGTTACTGCAATTTCCCTTGTTGTGACATGAGAGAAATGTTATAATATTATTAATGCTCTGTATAGAATTGTATACTTTATACAATTCATTCCTTCAGATCAGTTTTATTGACTTCTAGCTTATAATACATTTTTCACAGAATTTTTTAAAAATAAATCTTATTATCTAAGAAGTTCAGTCATTATTAAGCACAGAAAGAAACATCCCTACTCAAATAAAACACCCAACCAACAAAAAAATCCACCAAAAACCATGAAGATGTTTCTTTCGCAGCTTCTGCAAATAGATGAATTCTTGCATTTGAAAGTAAACTTTCTTTCTCTCTGTGCCCTTCAGTGAATTATCTGAACCTCTTACTTAATTGAAATACATTCAGATGCACTAAGTTACACTTCCATCTGAATCAGTATAATTGAATGCTACAAAAGATTGCTCTCTGATGAAACCATTTCATTTTTCACTGTAATGCATTTAACATTTCAATGCAACTGTGATAGCTCATTTACAATAAGCCTGAACACTAGAACTGTTAGGGTTTTTACTTTGTTTTTGGGGTTTTTCGTACTTCTAGCAAAGCTGGATGGGAAAAAGTTTAGAGTCCTTTGTAAGATATAAATGTTATCTATTCATGGTGAAAACATGGAATAATTTCAAACAGAAAACTAAAACAAATCTAAATACACATTTTCCAGACTAATTGCTGATATAATAAGTCTTTTTTTCTGGAAATTGCATGAAGGGATTGCTTTTTCCAGTTGGGGGCAATTTCCTCATTGGTTCAATTTATCACACAGTCTAGTATAAAACTCGGTGCTCCTCATAGAGGTGTTAACCTGCAGTGTAATTACAATTCTCAGACCTGAAAAAAGACCTCATGGGGAACACAGAAGCAAACCTTTCTTCCGATTGCAACTGCTTGACTTTTTTAATTTTCTTTCATAACCATTGTGTCCATTTGTGGTAGGAGGATCAACCATGACGAAGTTATAAACCAGAAAGATATTTTAAAATGTAACTAGCAAGAAAATGATTAGCAGGTTCCTCTGGAACACCATAATTTAATTGCATTACATTTTATATTGAAGAAAATATATCTAAAAAAGCAGTCTGATTTTTCTCGTCTGAGACCTGATGTCATTGTAATGTCCATTATGTACAAAGATATCTAAACATAAGACTAGAAATTGAGAATTGAAAGTGCAAAAAAAGGGAAGCTTTATATAATAGATATTTTATTCTAGAAACACTTCATTCAAAAAATAAAATATGAGAATACTCCCACCAAAAGAATTATGTAGAATCTTGTTTTCTGACAATTCAGAGAAGGCTACTTATTTTATTTTATTTTCATATTCTAGGTTATTCCCCTTACCCCACCCCTCCACCCCTTTTAAATAACTCCTTTTTCTTTATAAATTGAGTATTAAAAATAACATTCTGAATTACTGTTTTTATTTGAAAAAGGATATGAAATATTTTTAGTTTTTTATGTCTTAACTTTGCTATTGGTAGTGGCTGATGCCTGATCAAAATATAATTCCCTCACAGTGAGAAGTAAAGGTCTGAAAAAGACAAAATGTTACATGTATCTGTTATATGCTCAGTCACAATTTTTCATGATTTGTCAATTTAAAATTTTAAAAAGTATGTCCAGTAGAAAATAAAAAAACAATTTGTAGTATGAAAGGTCAGTGAAAGATAACAATTTTTAAAACACCAATCAAAGAAAGCATTAAATAATTCTCAAAGTCTAATTAAATTCACATGATAAACTTATGGAAAAAAACTTTTCTTAACAGTGCTCATCTTGAGCTAGCATCCATCTACAAATAAAATTATAGCAACAGGATCCTGAGGAATACAATTTTATTAGGACAAGACTCTTAATTTTTTGATTTTCTGTTTTCTCAAAAGAATAAATTCTCTAAAAACACACAGTAAAAACATTTTAGCACTTTTTCTTTCTTAAAAGACAACTTGTAGGAATAAAATTGATAAGCACAGTTCACTGGGTTTTTTAAGTCCAAACTTCCAACAACTTTTTTGTTTTTTTCTTCAGGTTGCTGTTCCAACAGTTCCAGTATTTAGCAACAGCTTAGAAGGCATTGGAAAAGTTTAATAAATATTTCATTTTGGTGTTTCTGTGTTTATCTTCATGAATATCAAAGAATTTTACAAGAAGTCTTTGTTTCATTTAAATTCTTGTTGATTAACAGGTACCAGTATTGACTTTTTATGCACTTATGTGTAAAGCAAAAATATTTCATGGAGGATCAAAGGACATCACACGCAGACCAATAGGATCAGGTGAATGCCATTTATTCAGCTTGCACATGTACCTATTATAACCCAAAGCATTGTTTACGTGCCCTGTTCCTTATGCTGATTGGCTAATTGAGTGTGTTCACATGGGAGGATAACACCTCTCATTGGTTACACACAAAAGTCCATGAATACAATGTTTACATTAAACTACATCAGCATACTTCTTTCCCATAGCTGACCACAGGTGTCTTGCCTAAGCTTATCTCTCCACCAGCTTCAGAGAATGCAAACAGGTGGGATTGCTCACATTTCCATTCTCTGTAAGAAATTCTTCCCTACATATTATGTCAACTAACCAACACCAGAAACAAAATGATGGTAGTTACTGACCTCACAGCAGGAGATTTAATTACTTGAGAAGTTCATAAAATTGATTAAGCTTGAGAATTGCAAAGGCATTTTTGTAAGAATTAATGATAACCTTGTTAACTTTTAGGATGAGTTGATCAGTCATGTTGTTTATATAAAATTTTAGAGTGCAGACCATTAGCCTGAAAGTACTATAAAATTTCAGTTATGATAAACTTCCTAGAAAAATCTCCATATACTTCAATTTGTATTTTTTTCTCTTACACACAAGTATTTATTTTACTCTTTGCAGTCCCTTGTTATTCACTTCTCTGCTTACTTTCATATTCATTACTGTATAATCAATCTGTGTTTATATTCCTAGTTTCTTTCATAAGTACTTACTCCACAAAACAAATTGATTTGTAAACCTTGGGCTTTTGATGTTGTCTTCTGTTATTTTTTCTTACCATTTAGCATATTCTGTGTTCTCCAGCTATATTTCCAGCCGTAAAATTTTACATTGTTTAATGTATCTCTTTACTTTGTCTTTATTTTTTGACATCATAGTGAAATCTGATCAATTTCCCTTTCTTTAAGGTACAACAATAATGCTGGTACTGATGGTGACAGTTAAACCAAAGCATCTTTTTATTTCTCATATCAGGGCTGTGACCAACAATCTGTTCCTGCTGGCATTTTCAATCCTTCTGTCAAAGATTGTTTCAGAATAATTAATCTGAGATTTAACAGAGAAGCACAGATTCATGTACTGCTATATTCTCAATGCTGCGTATTATAGACTACAGGTTTTAACTAGCAATCCCTACAATGATTGCAAATGATTTATGATTTGCACATTTAAAATATTTTATCTATGCACTAATGTTAGTAAAATAACTGTATAATTGGCAAATGCCTATAGTTATAATAATGTCGAACAGCTACTGAGTAGCTCTGGAATAGACACAATGATTATGCCATTTTGCACAGTGTGATCAAAGTTCTGGTAGTTATTGCAGAAAAGGTTTTAGACCATTGGTCTGTTAGGAGAATATGGGCAAAAACAGTCCCAGATTTTCACATCTTAGATATAAATCACAGAAATAAAAATTAATGGGACTAGATTATTCATGTGCTACTGCTAATGATTTTTGTGTTTGTGTAGACTATTTTTCTTTTGTCTTATGAGGGGAAAAAATCAAATGTTAATGTATTTTAAATACTTGCTTCAGATAATTATTATGCACCAATACAAATATAATTAAACATATTTATTTAGCCTCTTCTCTTATATTCTTTGGAATGTGTTATAATAAAATACATTTTTTCTAAATACACTACTAGGAAACAAGTTGTTGCATTTCTTTGATTAGAATCACCACTGCAGATACATCTTTGTTTAAGCTGAAAACTAATAGCACAAAAGCAGTTTTATGCTAGACTTCCCAGTGCTGTTCTCTAGAGCTTTTGACTTCACCACTTCTTTAAGAGCATGTTGCGAAAATCAAGAAGAAACACTTTCATTATTTAATACAGACATTGTTTTCAGGACTATTTGAGAATGTCATGCACAGTAATATCAATAGTGTTTTGAAAGAAATAGGCATATTTGAACAACCAAGAAAGTAGGTTCCAAAAGATGGTTTTGTGTTTGATTACCATCTGCACATTTTGAAGAAGAAAAGCCCACATATTATGAAATATGATGTGGTTTTGTTGGTGCATAAGAAACATAAATGGAATGAAAAATCTCTAACTTATGAGAAGGGAAATTAAACTGCCATCTGACGCAGACAAGAAAGTCATCTGTTCCTTAGATAGTATTTCAAAACATAGAGGGGTTGGTACACTAGTTAGGAGTCATTCTTGATCTGAATTTCCAGTCATGTATCTGGTGCCCTTTCCTGGATGTTCAACACATTCCCAGACCAACTGGCTCTGGGATCAATTATTTCAGAATATGAGATGGCTTAGAAGTAAAAATATGGAAAATCAACTTTATTCTCAGTAACAGCTAAGGATAGTAAACATTAATTTCACCTGATATTTCTGAGATATTTTGTTTACCAAGAAAGAAGAAAAAGATATAAGGCTAGAATTCTGTAATGTTCATGTACTATTGCAATCTTAATTTATTCATGTTAGTATAAACAAAGTACCTAGAACTTATGTCAAGAACTGCAAGTGTGCCTAGGTGGATTATGGCACTGTTTCTCTGTCCTTTCCTCATTTCTTCTATTACAAACATGTGATTTCAGCAGATGTATGCACAAAACTGGATGTCACACACAGTTTCTTTTCCTGCCTCAAATCTTCTCCCCAGACATAAAATCTCGACATAGCCAACATACACACTGGTTTATTCTTGGTTTATGTAGTTTGTTTGTGTCTATTACAATAAAATATGGTATGTGGGGAAAGAAAATGTTCCAGATATTCTTTTGGCTTAAACTAAATTCCTGCTTTATCAAATTGGGTAAAAAGCACTCACTTTGAAAGCTGGAGATGGTTTTATTCACAGTGGTGCCTTGTCTCATAAAATTAATTGCTCAAACATGTTCTGTAGTAACTAAGCAAATCCTTGATGGCTTCTAGAGGCTTTACAATAGCATAGGAAATGTCACACTGCTGTGGTATATTACACTTGTAATAGTAGCATCAGTAGTAATTGAACTATAGCTGTAGTCATTATAATCAAACTGTAAAGATAATGACACCATGGAAATATATTTTCTTTCTCCCCAAGGATAGTTTCAGAGGACTGCTCTACAAAGGGCTCTACAGTCATATCTGAAATGAATGGTGAACTTCCTCCTATAAATATTGTGACTATCACAGCACTGAGCTAAATAATCTATACACAATGTACTATTACTATACCTTACTTATACTCTTGGAATAAGTTTCCTTAAGATGCCTTTAGTGTCTACAAGATGACAAAAGTTCAAGCGTAACATTATCTAAGGGAAGAGTCAACAAAGATTAAAAGACAAAGCTGAACAAAACATGATTTTAATCAATGTCCGCATAGGCTGGAAATTAAAACATTTAAAAAAACCCCCAAGCTTCCCAAAACAAAGGACATCCAATTGTAGAATATGAGTTGAATCAAGTAATTATCTGAACATTTTAACTACATTTGAAGCAGAATCTGTATAGTTCTGCTTCCAAACTTTTATTTATAAAGAGCACAATCCTTTTTTTTTTTTTTTTTTCCTTCAAAAAGTCAGGCTTGAATACATAAAGATAGGTAAGTGATTTTTTTGAAAGGCTAGTAGATGATGTTCAAAACACTCTCAGGCATGAAGATGATCAGTCTCATAATGATTAATTCTCTGTCTGGCTCTATGAATTCTCAAACCCAGTTATGGACACTTAGGTTTATAACTATCACAGAAATCTCACAATTTTTTGCATGCACAGTGGAACAACTTCAACAAGAATGATGAACATTTTTTTTTCTTCAGCCTTGTCTATTTGTGATTAAGTGGGTTTTTTGGTTGTTTTGTGTTTTTGGTTGGTTTGGTTGTGGGTTTTTTGGTTTTTTTTTTTGGTTTTTTTTTTGTTTTTTTTTTTTCCCCAGAGATGTGCACTGATATCATTGCAGACAAAAAAGAAACTCAAAGTTCATACTGTTGAGTAAATAGTTATTGATTTAGCACAGTCAATAGTTTCTATCCTTCTCATTGATGTTCTGGAAGCAAAGAGGTACATACATTGCAGGAGGCATTTAGCATGACATGACTTCATTTTTATTTAAACCAATGAATCTTAGTTGACTTTAGATGAAATATAGATCTAAAGGTGCCCTACTCTGATAAAATTACTTGAAAAAATGACACCACTTCCAATGCGAAAGTAACTTTTCAGTCAAAACTGTTATGCTTATAGTCACTCAGGTATGCAGGCAGTTCTGCAGCATTGTTGCCAATTTTAAATGTGACCTAAATTCCAACCATACTGAAAACTCTGAAGTGCTCTTTATCATCTCAGCTCATGGGCTTGCCCAAGTAATTAATGGAGGGAAGAAAATGAATGCATAAAATAATGTCATTTACCTGGGAAGATGAAAAACAAACAATACCTTTGACTTCAATCTCCTGAAGTGCTAAAGAGGGAAATATCTAAAATGCAATAAAATAATAAGAAAGAATAAAATAAAAGTAACTAACAAAAAGAAGATATATTATACATTAATTTAAAACAATCAACCTATATGCCTAATTTTCAAGGTGATTGTTTTCCTAACTGAAGTGCACAGGTGTTTTCTTTCCCTGGAGGCTGAAACTGTAATAAAGTGGTTTGTACCAAGCACTAAAAATATCTTATTATTAAATATATAAAGCTACCATATTTGGCATCTCTCAGAGTTCAGGCACTAGAAAAGTAGTGATAGCCTAGGAATTTCCCCAGCCATCTTGGATTTTTTGTGCCATACAAAATGCAAAGTAAAATTAATGAAAAAATTTATTGGCAAGCATGCAAAAAAAAATTGCTCAAACCTAACTTTCTCAACTATGTCACAAGTTATCTTGAACATACTCATTATAAATTTAGGCCTTAATTTTCAAAACCTTTTAAAATATAATATAAAAACCTTGATATTTTATGAATTATTATGGTAACATATGTTTTCCCCCTACATTTGCAAAAAAATATTAAAAAAACTTAAGGAGATAACAATGCTTTTTCCTGTGTTAACATATGAAAACAATTACCTACTAAAGAAGTCATACCTTTATCTCACAGAGTAGCTATACATTTTTTGTAGATAGGAGTGTTTATTTGTGCATCCCTGTTATCACTCTTATCATGTCACGCAAGTTAATGATGCAACAAAATGCTTTTGAGGATGCTGTATGAGAATTGCTGTTTATAGGGGAAAAAAACACTGATTTTTAAAATTTTTTATTTTTTAAGGAACAGTGCCTACACACACTTGAAAACACACAAGTTGTTTAAAAAGGAATGTATAAAATATTTTTGTGTAATTAACAATATAAAGGAAAATAGTCCTTTAGCAAATTTATTGTCAGATTCATGAGATTTTCAATGGATCTATATTCTGTCTTTCCATGAAGCACTGATATAGGTTTACACCTGAAGGACAGGTTGCTAAGTCGTGCATTTTATATCCAGGGGCAGCTAAAACTGGAGTCACTTGGTAGTAATTGCTATTGCAATTGCTTGGTAGTAACAGCTATTGCGGTTTATAGAGCATCAGCATATCAATTCATGGAAAACTAAACTTTCTGACCTAAAAATATTCACATATGAAGTAAGACAATTCAACAGTTACTTACATTGGGGGATATTTCTATAAGGCTTATTCTGCCACTTGTCCATGAGATAAGGATGATCTGCATAAAATTAACTGAAAACTGTTACTTACAAGGAGAAATTAATAACAGAAAATCTTAAAGAATCGTCTTTCCATACAATAAACTGCTTTTAATACCCAGTGAAATACTGTTTGTTTTAAAATCACTGAGAATCTGACCCTTCCAGTTAAAAATCTTTCAGACAACGTCCTGTAAAAGTAGGAATGTGAATCTATGTAGTGCACATGTGGATCATATTAAAATCAATCAATCAATCAATCTGATGAATATTTGCTGATACTTATCCTTCTCATATGGTTCACTAATTACTTGTTAATTATTGATTTTTAATCAATATATGAAGTGCTTTTATTTTTATTTGATTTTAACTACCTAAAATGAGCAGTTTTCCTCTGGGATACAAATTAATAGGAAGGCTATGGCAGAAAACCCCAGTAAATCACCCACTCATAGATGAAAAGAAATGGAATTGAGAGTAGAGTATAACAATAATTTTAATTGATTTTCCACTGTAATGAAGAGTGAAAGCAAAGAACTGATAGAACCTGTTCATGTTTCTCAGCATACACATTTATTTTCAGCAGAACCAAATTTCACAGCAGAAACTGGAGAAGAAGTTAAGGGAAGAATCTTAAAAAGTAGACGTGCCCAACCCATTTGAAATTATCAAGGCTTAACGAGCTTCTAAAAGAAAAATACACTTTGTTTTATATTACCGATATAGAGTTGTTGTTTTACCTACTCTCAATATACTTTTTTCTGTAAGAAATCTGACCCAGTAACATGTCTTAAAATACATGCATTCTCAGGATTTCACTTTTGAATGTGTTAACTTCACACTGCTCTCAAGTCTAAATACTACTCTCAAACTTTGTGAATTTCCACAATAGTTTTCTGCAAGTTTTTAGATATTTACAAGTATTTCATCAAATGAGTACCTGATAACTATGGGACCTGATGATACAAAGACTGTACTAAGGTTTTCTGTAGCTCTTTAAATAACAGGTTTTGAATACTCACAACCCAGGGTTATAAGAAGTTTTTCTGAATGTTTTAGTATTCACTTAACTTTAATACTACATAACTCTAATTTTTTTAACAAGTTCTTGAGGACAGGAATCTTCCAGTGATATAATAATAGCAACATTTATCTAAGAGGATGTTGCATATGTTAGAATAGTGCCAGAATAATAATTACATATTAATCTTTCACTTTTGCCAGTTATCTGAGTTTTTGTTTTCCTACTTCTGATTTGTAGGATGTTTTTTTATGAAAGAACTACTAATATCCATGAAGCTGCAAAGAAGACAACAAACTCTTTCTACTCCCTATTACAAATTTCCCTATGCATCATTTACATGATGTAGGATGAGGCATTTGCCTGTGTAAAAATGTGTAATTTTTGTTGTAAGAGTCTTGAGACCTCTTCTGCTGGGACCAGCTCAGCACCAGTATGCACATCCACAGTCTGTCCTGCTGATTATTGAGGGAAGAAGCCCAAAGTGTTGAGCTGTTGTCAGGGCTGAACCCCTGCCTTTGGAGGCCACGGCTGCTCCCTGGAAAAGGCTCTGGAACCAGGCCTTGCTGGCAAGGTCCTGCCCTGCCATCCCTGTGAGCATCCCCCATAGCTCCCAGCATGCTGTCTCCCAGGGGGCCTCCAACTCCTGCTGTGCACAGAGAACTACTTGCTATATCTTTTCCCATAAGTCTTCCTTTAAGTGGTGTTCTCAAGAAATCGATGGGAGTAATGCTTCATTCCACAGCTTTCACTTACATTAATATTCATTTTTTGACACAGCACTGACCTAGTGAAATGCCCTTCAGAAGGTTAATATGAATCTACAAAGCCTCTTTGGGTTTAAGTGCAAAACCTGGGATTATCCCAGGCTAAATCAAGGCTGTGGATTAATGAACATAATTTAAACTTATTAATTTAATTGCAACATTCTGTCATCTGTTCTGTTTGAATTTAGGTTTACTATTTTTTAAAAAATGGTTTCCAGACAGTATATTTAAACTTAAAATAATTATTATTATCCTTACATTATGACTACATCATTGTAAACTACCTATGCAAAGAGAGAATAAAGTATGATTTAGCTTTTCTTTTTTGTCTCTGTGTGTTTTTGTTTGTGTTTGAATAGCTTGTGTGATCTTTCTAGCATTGCTTTCATTCATTTAACACACCAATGTATTTAATACAACAAAACTACCATTTCTACATTTTTTGTCATCTCAGGAAGACTTTCATTGCAAATGAAATTTCAGTTCTAACTTACTGTACTCAGTAAATTAGATACTTTCATTGCCTTTTCAATTCCTGTTCTGAAATGTGTGAGGGAATGGGGTGTGGAAGTAGAACACATTGTATCCTCACTGACTTTGAAAGAGATATGCAAAAAGAAAACCAGCAAAGTGCAAAAGAGGAAAAATGGATTTTAAAAAAAAGAATGCTTTTAAACAATTATCTGAAAAACAAATAAGATTATTAAAGAAAAGGGGGAGGGAAATTATAAATTTAGTGGTAAGCAAGTTCTTATATACTTACCTTAGTAAAATAAATGGATAAATAAATAAATAATAATGAAAGGTTATGACTGAGTTTCAGTAATGCATCAGTCTGGTGTGGAGAACTTCATACTTCCTATTAACTAACTAACTGGATGCATGGAGGAAAACAGTTTTAGTTTAGTTATCTTACAAGTGTCTTCATTTTTACAGCCTCTCTGAGAAAAGTGTGAAGACAGAGAAGAATCTCTGCCTTAGTCTGTCACCACACGCTTTAGGCACAATAGGAAAAGGGTAAGTAAGTGAAACACCTCAGTTTGAGTTTTTTAAACCTTTATTCTCTTTGTAGTGAACTTCTATGGTCTGTAGTGAGCTGCGCTATATCTCTCTTTATGTAGCTGAACAGCCTCAGGCCTATAGGAAAAAAACCATAATTTTTTCATCCCTCGCAGCTCCACCCCCTCCCAGAAACCAGTAGCACTGAAACTGGGTTACAGAACACCATTAAATTAATGGCTAATAGTCTGAAAAACTCCAAAACTTGCATTAGTTGCATATTTAATTGTGATTTTTATCATTTTTATCATGGATTTGCTATTATCTGTTCTAGGAGGTCACAGGTGAATAAGATTTCAATGTAATAAAGGACAATTAAGTATACTTTGTAATTTAAGTTTCATTGTACTAACAGCTATTCAGTACACATTATATGTACACCATTGTCTCCATGGAAACTTCCATTACCTAGTATATTTGTCATTACTTAGTTTCCAGAATACAACATTTATTAAGTGCCCAACAGCACCACAATAACTCAGGATCTGACAGTACTTCCATTATAAAACTCTGTTATGAGAGGATTTTTAATACCTCAATAAAATTTCAATCTTGCTAAAATTTACGGCAGTGTTTCGGCCTAAATTTGAATATATATTCACTGAGCTTTTTTAAAAAATTCAATTATTAAAAATAAATTATTCCAAAATTTAAACAATATTCTGTCTCTTTTTTGGGGGATTAATAATGAAGTATTTCCATTTCAAATACACCAATTTTGTGAGAAATTATGAAAGTTGGATTAGAGCAGTTTCTATCAATCATATGTTTGATGAGTGTTAATTTAGCTAGGTTTGATACAGAATCTGAGTCTGCTCTCTTTATAATCCAGTAATGAAATCTTTTTTTTTTTTTTTTTTTGTACTGAGCACTTAGTATAACTTCAATGTGTCATAACTTTTATGAACTCATCTTTTGCAGTGATTTTTTCCCCATATTTAATTGTTATTTTTTATTTGTTGAACAGTCAACAATATTTTTTTTTTTAGAATTTAGGTTTCTGGTAGACAAAATGAAGGAAGGTATACCACTTTGTCAGTCAAATAAATAAAATAAATGGTATAGCCAAAATAATAATAATAATAAAAAGACAATAAAACCCCCTCATTTAAAATGTCAAATCATCCTACTTCCCTTTTACTTTTTTAACCTTGAGTTTGAAGGACACTAGGAATCAGCAATTTCAGTTTTTTTAAATGACAGCAAGAATTAATGGAATGGTTTTAGTGTGCAGCATGATTTGGGATTATGAGACCAAAAGGTGATAAAAGGACCTTTCTATTGCAAAAGGACAAAGCTGAAACAGGAAGATGGTGCATTTATATCAGCATTAAGAATGCATCCCATTAGTTCTAAAGTTTGTGAAATCACTTTCCTTTGAATCTCTCAGGGATAATTCACCTAAATTAGCATTAGCTTTAGGAGAGAGCTGTGATCTGAATGCTCCTCTCTTAGTTTATTCAAAGGGAAAAACCTAAATTTAATTTATTTAGTGACCTTTGTAGATTTCAAACTTGAATGATTTTCTCTCATTGCACTCCTTGGTAGACTCAAGGCAGGAGCAACTACTTTTAAATGGTGATTGCCTCATTCTCAGAAATAGACATAGAGCCTAAGGGGATCTTTTATGCTTCTCTTACAGTGTAACTTGAAGCATGGGATAAAATGTTTAAAAGAATGGTGGTGCTGAAATATTCAAGTTAGGTTATGAAGATAAATAAAATTACACCTAGTCTCTGTTTTTGAAAACAAATACTAAATTTGGGAGGTGATAAAAATAGAAGTGTGTAAAAACACCCTAGCCTCTGTTAAACAGGTTTGATTTTATAGGAGCAGGACAGAACACATTTGATAAAGAATCGTGGACACCTAATTCCACAACCCTGATCTCCTAAGTTTCCTGCTTCTGAGATCAGTCACTTTTCCCTTGGGAGATTCCATATTTACACAGGTATGTTCGCATGTAAAAAGACATTAGTCATGAAAGATTCTGCTTATGAACAGAAGTATTAACACACTTCAGAAAACATAATGCTTTACTTATGTCAAATATTCATTGGATCCTTGAAATAAATAATCTTCCATCTCTGTTTTCTAAAACATTGGATATGATGAATGTTCAGGGAAGCTTAATGAGTTGAACCCATTAAAAATGCAAAGTTAGCTGTCAAATTACTTTAAAATTACTCTGAAAGAGAAGATAATGATGACATTTCCAGTTTTAAATATCTGTATTCAATTAATTTAATCCTGTTTTAAAGTAAAATGCAGAAGAATTTTTGGATTAGAATATTGCTGTCCTCATGCTGCAGACTAAAGATCCAGTTACTAAGCCTGAAGATGATTTCAATCTTGCTTGTCTCAACAAATTAACCTAGGATTCTTTTTATGACAAATATTTGAAGATGACAGCAGTGGATATAATTCTTTCAGAAAGAAACAGGACATATGTCTCCAGTCTTCCTGAAATACTCTAACTTCAAATGGTAATAAGTAAATGGTAATGATTTTTCCCTTAAAAAGGGTAGAAAAAAAGACCTAGACCACAGTCTTTCACATTGCCTTTCTAGTGAAGACTTAGAGAACTAATTATTTACATGATTACTCTTTACATGAAGAGAACTTGTAAAACTCTCTTTTTACTGTTTGTTTGGTTTTATCTTGTTTGTTTCTCAAGTCCAAACTTTGGTACTATAATTTAATAAGGCTTTTTTAAAGGCTTTACTCAAATCTGTGAACTATGCTAAATGCTAAATATTTCAGGGCTCCAGACTATGATGGAGAAATCATCTTTTAGATTGGTTTGGAACAATTAGAAAAAAATCTAACCAGACGTGAATTGAACAATAAATAAAAAGTCTGGGTCCCATAAAGAGGTGCACTAAACCAGCAAACAATTACCAAGAGTACCTTGTGAGTTTAAGTTTCTTGCATGTAGTATTTGTTAAGTAAATATATATATGTACATGTGTATATGTAATATGCTGTCTAAATAGGAGAAAGAACAACATAGATTGTAAAAATATTTATTCTAAATTTATGTAATGAGGTGCAACAACTATGGTGAGAAATCACATCCTTGTCATGTATGAAGTGCAGTAACACTGGAACAATCAAAGCTTTATTTTTTACTTATTTTTCATTTCTAAGTGGATGTAAATTCTGGTTTTTGGACAAATAAAATTGCAACAATATAATGAAACAGAAAACCAAGGCATTATTACATTACTAAGGACAAGGAATAAAAACAATCTCAGTAAACTTACTGTTAAACAGGAAACTTTGTATGTTTTATTCACTTACAGAATATGAAATGATTCTCAGCTCATAAATCTTGTAATTTTTTCAATCACAGATGTTCTAGCTAAAATTTTATTAAATAGATCAAATCAAATAGCAAGTGACAAAAAATAAGAAACTACTTACTGAAGCCTTTGTTCAGCAATCTATAAAAGCTTGTCATTATAAAAAGGTAGGCAATTAGCTTATTTTCTATTACATCATTTATTGTTCAACAAAACTAATTTGCCTTGATTTTCCCTTTTTTTTTTTAAAATCAAAGCTTTTTTAAGATGACATGATTTTTTTTTGCATGTAAAATTTCTGTTGCCACTCAATTAGTAAAACTATGTTTTCTAGCTCATATTCTTCCTTTCTTACATTTTAACTCAATCTGTAAATGTTGGGGGGGGGGGGTTTCTGTCTTTCCCTACACCCCACCACTATGATTGGCTTTATCTGCAGTATCTATAAATACACCTAACTATTTAGATATGACAATGTTCTTGTTTAAACAATGTATGATATATATGATACGCTTAATTGCAACATTCCAACAATCTTCAGATCTTTTACCCAGGTTCTCTCCAAAAGATTCAGATTGAGCTTAATCAGATTTCATTATTTTGCTTTTAATAAATTACTATTCTCAAAACTACATCAAGGTTTATTTGGATCTGCCTAACTTTCTGCAGTGGATAACAGGATATGTACAAAGACAACACAGACACAGTAAATGTGATCCACCAGAAAAGCCCAAAATTTGATCCTTCATTGCCCTGACAAAATACAGACAGCTGCATGTGAAACTTCACAGTTTTGTTTCACAGATGTGAGTATTTTCTTCAGGTCTGATTCATGTGGGTTGGCACCTTCTATCCCACAATTTCCTCAAAGTTCACTTTGAGTTTCTGGTTCAGAGAAAAATAAAAAAATGCAAAATGAAAATCAATCAAAATCACTGAGTTTCATTTGGTTGCATGGAAAAACTGTTTGTATTTCTGTATGTTTGCAGTGGCACTTTAAAGGCCCCAACCACAAATCCTTCAAAAATAACCCTGTAAGAATAACACAGAATCAGGAAACAAGTAATAAACATTCAGCAAGGGGAATTTTTAACCAAATATCTACAAAGAAAAAAAAAAATCTAATAAATAGTTGTATACAAAATGCCAGGAGAAAGAGGAGATATTAGCCACTGATTTTAAAACAGTGACAGTTTTATTCTTTTCTCTCCAAATAACATGGGGAAAAGTACTTCAGTTTCTTAAGTAATTTTCTGTTGAACTGTAAAGCCCGGTATGGTTTAGATAGCCTCTAGAACAAAGGAAAGTGACTATCTCACTTTATCTATACCTCACCAATGAACATTCTCCTTGGTCTAACAAATGTTACATTTTAATAAATTTATTAAATCCATGGTTTATTGCCAAGAGCATTCTCTATAAAACATATAAGTAATAATGCAGTCTACATAAATCATAATTTCATTATTGAAATACTTCTGAACTGTTAGGTCTGATTTCAGGTGGTTGTTATGATTATATAATTACAGATTTTCAGATAGAAGATTAAAATTACTGTTTATTTTCCTTGCAATCTTTCCCTGTCATTATTATGTTGTACTAATCTTTCCTGCAGTTCTAGCCAGCTTCCATTGATAAGTACTTAGCTTAAAGAGGTTATTATTCTTGTATCACAGATAGTTTTGTAGCCAAATTACAAAGTTATGGTCTGGATGGGTGGAATGCTAAATGGTTAAAATGTAGTTTAGAGGACCTGGCTCAGAGGATAATGGTTAATGAGTCTTATTCTACCTAGAGGTCATAAAATGCTGGAGGAGTCTGTCTTTATCAATTACCTGGGAGAGGTAACTGTGTACTCATTATTTCCAGACAATACTAAATTGGCAGGGCAAAGTATAAAGAGAAGAAGGGGTACCAGTTAATACTCCCCATGGCAGTGTTGCCATATAGGGAAACCTAGAAAGGGTGAAGGAATGGGCTGCCAGTAACCTCATGAAATGAAGCACAGACTGACACTAAACCCTGGTGCTGGACAGGGAGCAATTACCTTGCAATGTCACAAGTAGGGGCCTGAGTAGCTGGGCAGCAACTCTGTTGAGAAGGACCTAGTGGTGCTGGGCACAAGCCAGAAGTGTTCTCTGGCAGCAAAGGCCAGGAGGGTCCTGGGCTATTAAAAAACCAACCAACCAACCAACCAACCAAACAAACAAACAAATAAACAAACCAGTCAGACAGTTAAGAGGAGTGATTACCCTACTTTTCTCATAGCACCTTGGGCTGCATTTAGGGCTCCGTGCCCAGTTTTGGGGCACCCCAGTCAAGAATGATATTGATAAACTGGGTGAATGCAGCAGAGGGTTGTCAGGAGAGGCTGAGAGAGGTGAGATTGTTTAACCTGGAAAAGAGAAAGCTTTGAAGGGTGCTTACAGCAGACTGACATCATCTAATGGAGTGGCCACCAAACAGACAGAACCAGGCTCCTTCACAATGATGGCAAGAGCCTGTGAAGAATTTGCATAAATTGAAACAAAGAAATGGTCCAGCTGGATAGAAGATAAAGCATTGTCCTCAAGAGAACAAGCAAGCAGTTGACTAGGGTGCTCAAAGAGGTTGTCCAATCTCCATCCTTGGGGATTTTTTGAGATCGAAACAGACCAAGTCCTGAACAATGTTGTGCTATCTCAGAGCTGGTCATGTTTTAAGCTTGAGACTGGACAAAAGGTATGCTGAGTTCCCCTTCCAACCTCTGCTCCCTTTCAACCTGAATTATTCTATGATTCTGCTATTGTTCAGGATTTTCAGATGAAATATTATTCATGCTGGAGTTAACTGCATGTCTTCCTTTGATTTCACTGGGGCTAAATGCAAGAATGGTTTTATTTTATTCCAACATGTAGCATTTCTGTATAAGCAGAAACCAACCCTCCCCACTCTCCCCTTCCCATGCATTTCTATTTAAATACTTGATCTGACAAAAGTAGACCCTGTGGAACAGTATAAGAAAAATTAAAAAAGAAAAAATCATTGCACATAGAAAGGCAAATTTTTATTAGGATGGTCACATAAGTCAACAGCCTTTTCAAACAGTATATGCATTGGTTTATTGGACATGCCAAGGTCTCTGTAGTATCTTGCATTTTTTTGTAACAGTAAGGTGGCTTCACTGTATGACAACCTCCAAAGCATACTTTCAAGGTTATTAAATAAAATTACTTCTGTGGGGGCAGGAGAAAACTGATAAAAAATGTTATGTGCCCACAGGTTGCAGCCTTTTTTTTTTTCCTTAGATTCATTTCTTATTTAATTCTTTCCCGATGAAAATAGATTCCTCCAAATGATGTGTCTAGAATATATAGGGTTTATAGCTTATTAGAAAAAAACCTGAGGATTTGATATGATTTACTAATTTGACATCCTACAAATCACAGGTTATGTTTACAGTAACAGATGATCATATACAATTAATACAAAGTTGAATTAGAAAATGGGTATTGTTCCTTTTTTGAATACAGATATGCCAGATGTACACCCAATTCTTCACATACTTAGCACCTGACATTTCTGTGATCATAAATTTTATACTGCAGTTACAGTCTCCTCCTGAAAGTCTTGTTGTAATGGGAATAATCTTTGAAATGTTTTGCTCAACAAGCAGGTATTCAAAGATTTAAAACTGATAGGATAGGCAGGGCTGAAGTATCTACCAGGCATCTTCTACAAGTGAGTACTAGATAGCAAACAGCCCATAATCAGCTGATGAAGAACACATTAGGTTTCAATACATAGCACAGTATTACATAAAAGGATGATAAGAATTAATTTTTGTTACCATCACACAAAAGCTTCTGACAGATACTCTATATAACTGACTCAAAGCTACCTATGTATAAATGGCATTTTAAAAAAGGTAAAAAAGAACTTCCTCCTCAAGAAGGATGAACTTGTCACAACAGCAGTCACTAAAGTCCTGAATTTTGTGATTTTCCTTAGATTGTCTTTTCATGGCCATGGCTTCTGACATTCTTTGATTTTTGCTTTGGTTAGAGGAACGAGGTGGTATAGAGTTGTACACTGCAGGCTTTACAAGGAACTCTCAGATAACAACCCTTAGGACTGAAATGAAGGTGAGTAGAGAGCAGAGTATCAGCTTCAATGACAAGGCAGTGAAGGCATGATAGCTCAAGGTTTATGGATTCATGAGGCAGGTTCAATATAGTAGACTACTGTGACTCGCAGGGGCAACTACAAAATATAAAGGATGTAGACACATATGACATATTGAAATCCAAACATGTTGTTTTCTATTAATAGACTCAAAACCAAATCAAAAACATCCTAACTTCATGATACTGGTTATATAAATATGAGATGGAAGTAGAAAAATTGCAAAGTCAATAGATTATACAAATATTTGCAAAGCTGGACTAAAGCTGAAATATATATTGAATTATTTCTAATGCTTTAGTCATGTTTGCCTTGACATTGTTAATTCTGATCTAAATTTCATGGACCTTCACTTCAGCATACAATTTATTTTCAGTTGAGCTTGTCTGTGTTCTTGAATTCTCTAGATGTGTGTTTCTTTAAAATTGATAGATTTGCAGGTACATGATCAACTTAGAGTTTTAAAAAATGAACTTGTATCCTTCAGAATAAAATATTCAAGATGTTGTTTTAAGAAGCTTCAGAAGTTAACATTTTTTTACATAAAGAAAGGTCTATATGTAATTGCATTAAGTAAAACAGTAATATTCCTGTACTTTTGGCTACTTATGTAATTTTATATCCTCAAAGTTATATTTACGCAACTATTCATAAATAAAAGCAATGATTATGCTTTTAAAATTTTGTTTCACTATTACAAATAGATCATCATGGCTTGACTTTGCAAACAAAGATTTGGGAAGGGCTTTACCCACCCTTGCTGCAAGCATGCTGGTGGCTGAAAAGGCCTATGTGGGATACAAAGTCCGGTCGCAAAAGGCACAGCGGAACATCTCCTTTGGCGATATTGGCGAGGAACGGTTCTTTCTGCATTGTGCTTTCTCCTTGAGACTGACTCTGCGTGCATTCTCACAGGAAGCAGCAGTGTCATGAATGGTGTGTCTCCATGAATCCTGATTGGAGGCCAGAGTGGACCATTGGTGGCAGTTCATATGGACAAAGCTGAGGTATTGTTTCAGAGATTAAAAATTGACCACATTGTGAATTTCAAGCATTAGCATATGCTGACATTAATACTTGTCTCATATTAAACAGATTAAATTATCTGAAAAACAGCTCTCTCTAATCATTCTTAAAATTAGAATGCTGAGCCTATCAGAATACTCAATATTTCAAAGTTTACCAGTTGTGTTGGGTTAGCTCAAGTATCTGATGTTTGGGAGCTGGACATAGAATGATTTTAATATGATATTATGTTTAATAACTGATATTAACCAGGAAAATTTCTTGCATATAGCAAGGGAGTACATTGAGTTCAGCACCACACTAAAAGAAAGTTTAAGACTAATGTGTAACTTAGTTCTGAGCGCTAGCTTGTGAAAGAAATCCTTTTTATCTCTAAAAGCTTTAAGTATATCACATATGAAGGATCAGTTTTGTTTATTTTATGTTTGTGCCCTGATATATCAAACTTCTATTTAAAAAAACTGAGCCAATTATACAGAGTACTTAATAATCTGGGGGAGGGGAGGGATGGAAGGTGCGGGGGTATTATATGTACAGTTTGTCATTGAATTAAAATCATACTATTGTGTAATTTATTTATTTTAAGTTGTTTTGTTGGGGTTTTTTTAACTCCGAGTCACTTAACCTTTGTAACTTGTTCAATGAGAAAATCCAGTGATCTGTATCACCACACACAATTAATTGTTGCCTATAATAAATGAAAATGCCATCACAGCTTAGCAATTAGTGCATAGATCATCTTCAAAGACTAACACTCTTCTCTGTCTGCAGCATTTACCTTTACTCTGTGACTTAAATTTTATTCAAAGTGAATGGCAATATTCAATTACTGTAGTAGTGTATTATGGAAAATTGTCACAATTTTGATTAATAGCTCCTATGGAAAACAATTAATATGGTGTCCTGTTGCTAGGTCAAATACAAAAGATAATTTTGTGAAGGAAAGAAATATGTTTATCAGCATACCTTTTTTGATGTTTTAATCTGAAACACCAAGTGCTTCATTCACTGTAAAAAGTTTTCTTGACTACATTAAAAGTAATTTATTATACAAAAAAGAGGTAGCAAAGAAATTTTCACTGATAATATGAGTGAGGAGTACAGGAAGCACCAGTGCAAGAAAAAGGACAGTTCTGTCAAGTTTTACAACAGGAAAATTTTCATATGTGCAGAGCCACTCACAGCAGTAGTCAAAACTGATTAAACTACACAATGAAATAGAACAATTGAAAACACAAAGAGTGACATAAAGAGCTCATTCCCTCTTCCTTTAAAATGCTGCCAAAAAAACCCCACTTCCCACTGCTAGCAAGTGCTAAAAGAAACACAATTTTTTTTCTGCCATAATGCCAAGAAAGAAAAAGGAAGAAAAATGAAGGTTCATTCTCTACCACTCTTCTACACCACTGCTTTGTAGCTTGTTGTTTTTCAGTATCTTTGTTTATTGTGGTTTCAATTCCTTCTTGAAGAGAGGGTTGGGGGTTTTTTTTGCTGTATTTTTATAGAGGTTATATCAAGCCACTGTTATATTACCATTTTCAAATGGATAAGCAGGTATGTAGTATCTCTAAGTTACAGTGGAGGTATTTTTGAGACTTCTATTAGTGTAATACATTCTGTTTTCTTTAATCTTTATAAATCACTTATTTTAAAAATACAAATATGCAGGATGACATATTACAGGATGAATATATTCATGAATACTTATTCCACATGATTCTAGAAATCTAAATTGTGTGCCTGAGTTAGGAGAAAAGTTCCCAAAGAAGAATTTTTAATTAGTTGAACAAAGCAGGAACTTAATACAAGCATTCTTAATAGTCTATCTTTCTCTCTCTCTCTTTCTCCCTCATTGTTGTGTACCTAAGTACTCAATAAACTACCTTACTACACAAATTATATTATTAAAGTTATCAATCTTAATCATTCACATCCTTTCTGTCTTTTTCTTT
The DNA here is from genome assembly GCA_035583235.1 of Hafferia zeledoni. Lineage (NCBI taxonomy): Eukaryota > Metazoa > Chordata > Aves > Passeriformes > Thamnophilidae > Hafferia > Hafferia zeledoni. Next base: position 52,221,706 of record JAWWEV010000134.1, on the reverse strand, counting down.
AACTTCATTTTTATGGATATTACTTTTATCATACACTTCCAGTACTTAAAGGGGGCCTCATGAAGGGCATGCAGTGATAGGACAAGGCTTCAAACAGAGAGAGGTTGACTTAGATTAGATATAAGGAGGAAATTATTCACTATGAGGGTGGTGAGACATTGGAACAATTTGTCCAGAGAAGCAGTGGATGCCTCATGCCTGGAAGTGTTCAAGGTCAGACTGGATGGGGCTTCGAGCAACCTGGTCTAGTGGAAGGTGTCCCTACCCATGGTCATTTCCAACCCAAATGATTCAATGATTCAATAAATTTTATAACAAAACAGTTTTCTGTGGAGAATGGAAAATCCTTATTGTCTGGAGGGCAAAACACAATGAACTATATTTTGAAATATATGACTGACAGATACTTCAAGTTAGTGGAAGGCAAGAAAAGAGAAAATAATTATCAAATGGTTCAAGTTACAAAGTGTATAGTAACCATTTCAAATTATAAGAGACTAGATGGGAGGGAGAATGAGTTTCAAAACCTACAGCTAAAATATAGCAATTGGTTTATAATCAGGGATGTATAAGTCTGGAATGTTTAGATTTAAAGATCTCCTTTCTTCTCAGGATTTTGAAAGTATAGAACATATGTTTAGATTATTTTCTGCTATGCTACACATGTTTTTATAAATTATCTCTGCATTCTTTTATTTTTTTGTGACATCTCTTTTTCTAAAATTGTGACACTGAATTTGATCTGACTGTACAAGTATGAGTTTCAGGGACTTGGAGGTCAGACAATAAGTAATCAAAATAGAACTGGCAAAATAAAGTGAATTTTTTTCTATGACATTTGGCATTACTAAAAAAAAAATTAAAATGCCTTATATTTATTAGTGTCAGAAATGAGATCTCTGTATAAAGAGATTCATCACTTCTATAACTGCATTTTTACTCTTTTGCATTTGACATACTCAAGTTTGGAAAATGTAATAAAGCAATCACTCTGCTTATATTACCTGATTTTATTTTCATAAGCACTTGTATACTAGAGAATTCTTGTTCTTACAAAGTGTGTAGAATCCAACTATGCAGGATCTACTTGGATGTTTATGGTGCCAAAATTTTATTCTAGAATGAAATGTAAAATTTTTTTAATATTTTAATGACATTTTTCTGTCACTATTTCTACTGTTAGAATAGACACTTCAAATTGTCTAATATTACCAATGGAGAAAATAGCAAGTGTTACTCTGTAACTTTGCCCATCTTAAAGTTCATTTAGCTCCTTTAAAAATCCCTTAATTAATATAAAAAATCTAAAAAATAAAATTAATAAAAATAATAATTGTTAATACCTGGTCAAAACTATAAAATGTAGTTTTATTATATTAGTTAATTATAAGTTAACTTTTCTTATTACTGAGAAGAACTTTTGTTGATTCATAGATTACTATAGGAAAAGCTACCTCTTTTTCAAAACTGGCCAGTTATGATTCCAGAAGGTTTCATGTGGATTCAGCTTTGATCTTTGTGAATTTAGTGAAATCAATTTTCTATTTTCTGTATAACATAATTGCTTTCTGTAAGTTTCACAGAAATTTCACAATTCTATTAACAGAATTTCCTATTGACTCCAAAATTGGTATCTTTCAATCTTTCAGTAAAACAATGTTTGACACTAGAAAGTTTGTTTGTTTGTTTAGTTTAAATGCTGTGAATCTGCATTTCTTTCAAAAGCAGGAACTTAAAACAGAAAAGTATTTAAAATTTAGATATAATGGTCACATCATCTTTTTGTTCCTCTTTCTTCTAATATGTATTTATGTTCATTGCAGATGAATTGAACTCTAAACAATACATGTTATTCCTGTAAAATATAGGTTGTGCAGTAGAAATTTTTAGCCTGAGCTGCCCTGTATTGGCAGAATGGAAGTGATGAATAATGCATTATTCTTCATGTATAGCAAAACTAGTAAGCCTCAAAAATATGTAACTATTTTATTATTATTCATTTATGCATGCAGTTAATCATAAACTACAAAGGATGGTTAGTTTTGAACCCTTTAGAAATTTTATGAGGTCAATTTTTAAAGAATTATTCCTCTGGGCTGTAATTAGTATTTTGTAGCATATGCAACCTGATGTTATTGTAGGAGGAAACTTGAACATCTGTGTGTATTATTTGAAAGGTTTAATCCCAAAGAACCTTCCTGCTTTGTGATTTTAAGATGCATATTACACAAAAAAATGGGTAAAGCAGAAGGACTCACTGGTGTCTGTTCTGAGTGCTGAGAAATATACAACAGCTTTGCATTTTGCTTCGCTTCTTAACATATTAGAGTATATAGGACCATAGGTTAAGGCTTTACATTGAATCCTCATTTACTTCAGAAATTAATTCATTTTGGGATATAATACAGATTTTTTTTTTAAATCAAGTAAATATACCTGTGCAAAGATTTGCATATACACTTAACATTCGGGATTAGTATATTGTACGCAGAAGTTATAAACCACTGGAAGTTGATTTATTTTCATCTCAGTAAGTTCTTCAGAATTAAAAAAAAATTAAATATAGGGCAGGTACAAATCAGAAATTATTGTTTTGAATAGACTGGCAAAAATGTTATTAATTTTTCATTGACCCTAGGAAGTTTGATAATACTAAAAAAAGAATCATAGTCTGTTTTGACAAAATTGTCAGGGAACTCCAGCAGAATGAAACTTTTACTCATCTTGAGTCAGTCTTTGATATTATCTCACCTCTTAAAGATTCTCAGAATACATAGTATTAATGAACAACAAGTTTTCCTTCAAGTCATCACTTCTGTCACTCCACAGTAGGAAATTTTTTATAGCAAAACACCACTCAAATATTTGATCCTTGGAGATATCATTATGGGGTTCCGTACTTATGTCCCTGCAGAAAAGCATTGTAGTCACAGTTTCCAGTCCTGCACTATGCCTGGGTCTCCACTTTTTACAAGCCTAAATGTTCACTCACCTAAGTTATTTTGGTTTAAATTATTTCCATAAGTTATATAATTACATTTAACTCATCAAGTTATTCCTTTGTTTAATTTTTATAATTAACAGCTTTTGTTTTTTTTTCCCCCAGAGAAAATATTAAGAATTGTAGTAGGTCTTTCAAATAGAAATGATAAAATATTAACCAGATTTCATTTATATGTATTTCAGCAGTATTCTTTTCCAAAAGTCCTGGAACTCCTTTACCTCAACAGAGAGGGGAGATATTAAAGAAACTGAAGGGTCTGTCAGGTGTCTCATAGACTTGATAAACCCAAAACTTGTTGTAGCTTTGACAAAAGGGTACTTAAGGTATTTAACTAAACAATGGGTGCAATTTCAAAATATTTTGCAGAAATTATAATATAGATCGAATATTTAATATCCTGTAGGATCTAACAACTACAAATCGGCAATACTACAGACTAAATTATTCACTTGTAAATCCCTCTGAAGAGAAGGGCTTCTGTTTTCAACTTTTGCATGGAATTATTTTTAAAATAAATAGTTCATATTTCAGTGTTTAAAAAAATCCTATGAATTCTTCTTTTCTGGGAACAGACAATTCTCTATGTAGAATAAAAAGAAGTTGCATTTCAGATTGCATTTATCCCATGAAACAGAAGAAATTTTTGGTAAAATTATGCAATTCATAAAACATTTCTTTTTTTTTTTTTAAGCCATCACTCTTAATATCCTCACTCTTCACACCAGCTTCCAAATACTGTCAGCAGGTAACAAAATTCCTAGATGCTGCTGGGACATTCTAAAATCAATTATTTAATGTGACTAGCATATGTTGAAAAACTCTGTGTATTACAGTACTTTTCCCTTCCTCCTCACCTCTTTTTCTTCCTCCCTGCCACAAAATTAAAACACATTTGTGTCAAAATCATCATGTATCTGAGACAAGTATTATTGACTGTGTTGTGATGAGTGTGTGTATATAAACGCAAGCCCCTATATACATGTGTGGAAAGAGACATTTCTGTGTGTTTTAAGAAATAAAAATCTCTTAAAAGATTGATCAAATATTTAGCACTTCAAAAACAGGCTGCACATGTGTCCACTTTGTTGGAATATGTTGATTACTAAGCATGTGACAAAAGTAAGCAGAATGGTGCTGCTTACGTACTGACTTGTATTTCCTAGGCTAGGTTACAGAGGACAGTTTTATATTCTATATCATTTTAAGGAGCCAGTTCTTACATCCTTCAATAAAAGATGCTCATCCATGTGTAAAAAAAGCTGTGCATTTTGGTTACATAATTGAAGAAGGTGTTGATTTGGTTTTGTCTGCTTGCTCTGTTCTTGACCGAGGCAGGAATTCAGTTTAGGGGGAACTGATTATCTATGAGAACATACAAACAAAGAGAAAAAGTTCAGGTGTATAAATACAGAATTTGTGACACAGATTTTCCATTGTATTTATGACTAGCTGCAGCTACTTTTACAGAGAGATTTTTCATATCTGGTCCCAAAATCCATTCATCTGTTGAGCAGATATTACATAGTCATATAATGAAATTGCAGATTTTATTTATTTATTTATTTAGTTGTAGTATATCAGGACAAGCATATCATCCCCGTAAGGCTTGAAATGAATTCTAGTTATTTTATTTGCTTTTAATTAGATATATGACTTCATTTGATTCACTCCTGGTTTTTAATCCAGTGGAATCTCAGTGGAACACCACTTTTAACTGACATAATTGCCCATAATATCTCTATTGTACCTGTTATATCCCATCATATCAAAGATTTCTAATGAAGTTCTTAATTTGAGAGTCATTGACAAAATAGTCCACAGCAGCACCTTGAAGTGTTGAGCTGTTATAGGAGACAGTAGTCTATATCCTTAGAAGACAAGACAGGTCAAAGAAAGGCCAAATAGCTTTTAAAGATTTCATAGTAAGTAAATACCAGGACAATTTAGGGAAGAAAAACAAAACAAAACAAAAAAAAAAAAAAAAAAAAAGAACCAAGGCAAAGGTTGTAATTATTTTAGAAAGGGAGTTGAAAAGTTTTTACAATGTATCGCCTTTGGCACTGACCAATAACTGTGGAATTAATTGAGCAGATTTGTAAATATAATCAAGGGACATGCATAGGAGAGCAAAAACTTAGAGGAAATCCAGGGCTTCCCAGTCCACCAAAAATTTATATATTTGTATATAAAAAATGTGAATTAGTAAATATTTTACTAACTGTTAATTTTAATTTATTTAAAAATTACCTGTTTGGTTTTGTTTCTTTTTCTTTTGTATTAGTTTGGGAGTTTTGTTGATTTTTTAAAATTTAGAAATCAGAGAAAAGTCTGTTTCCATCCATTTTGACTATGCTTTATTGAGCTAAGTGGTTCTAGGTATCTAAAGAAAATATTTCTTCCAAAAAAGCTTTTAAAATTTCTAATGCATCAAAGCAACTTTTCTGAAATATATCACATATTCATTGACAATGCTGAAATATCAAAAGCCACAGAAGTATGACAGGGTTCAAGTGAGCTTAAATTAAATATTCTGTCAAGGTTTACTGCAAGCCTCTAAAGCAAACCTTTAATAAATCAGCAAGATAAGAACTGATAGTACCTTCTAGAAAGGTAGAACATAAAGAATAAGCTGAAAACAATAAAAGTAAATTATCTATTTTCAGGTAAAGAAGCCACCCAATATGTTTTATGCAAAAGTGTAGAAAAACCATCTATAATTACAGTGAAAGGTTATAGATATATTAATATTTTGTAATTAAATACCTCCCTTCAAATCTGAGAGCTAATCCAAAGAAGTAGAAATTAGTAGCTGTGCTGAATATAATGAAATCCCTGCACTTTTATTCTGGCCATGGTACACTCTACAACATCTCTGGAAACATGTGCCAGTGCTCAGTAACCCTCATGGTAAAGGAGTGTCTCCTGATGCTCACATGGATCCTCCTGTGTTTCAGTTTTAGCCTGTTGCCTCTTGCCCTGTCACTGGGCACCACTGAAAAGAGCTTGTATCTGTCTTCTTTACTTCCTTCCATCAGGGACTTGGATCTTATCCAGGCTAAATGGTCCCAGTTCTCTCAGCCTCTCTTAACACAATAGATGTTTCAAGCCCTTCATCATCTTAGTGGCCCTTTGGTAGACTCTAGTATGACCATGTCTTTTTCTGGGGAGCTCAGAACTGAACACAGCACTCCAGATGCTCCCTAGTGATGAGTAGAGGCAAAGGATCAGCTCTCTCAACATGCTGACCACACTCTTTATAATGTAGCCCAGGATACCATTTGACACCTTTGCAGCAAGGGCACACTGCTGGTTCCTGTTCAGCTTGGTATTCACTAGAATCCCCAGATTCTTTCCTAAAAAGCTGCTTTCTAGCTGATTGGTCCCCAGCATATATTGGTGCATTGTGTTTTTCCTCCCCAACTGTAAGACTTTGCACTTCCTTTGCATAAGAAATTCATAAGATTCCTGTCAGCCCATTTCTCCAACCAGGCTGGTCAAGCATAACTTTCTCTTTTCCTATCCATGCTGGCTACTAACTATTGCCTTCTTCTCCTTCATGTGCATGGATTTATGTTCAAGGAGTAGCTACTACAGCACCTTCATAGGGATTGAGGTGAGGCTGACTAGTCTATAGTTCCCCAATGTAGTTCCCAGGTGCCTACTAAACCACTCTATCACTACACCTTCTTGTTTGGACAGGGGAAAGTATAATGCAAGGCTCCTGGATCAAGATAAGGATAGGGAGAGATCACTCACCAATTACCACCATGGGCAAAACAAGCTCAACTTGGGGAATAATAATCTAATTTATCACCTCTTGAGTAAAATAATTAGAAGTAAAGAGAAATCATAAAACATCTTGACTGTAGCCCTCCCTTCTTACTGGGTTCAATTTCTGGCTTCTTTATCTCCTATCTTTGAGTGGAACAGGGGGATGGGGATAGGAATGGTGATCAGTTCATCTTTGTCTCTCCCTTCTCTCAATCTACACCTGCTCTTTTAGACTTAGAGGAAGCTTCTGGCACCTTCACACAGAGGCCATTCCTGTAGCCTAACCACTAAAAAAACTTTGCATCCAAACCCAATATACTCCAGTCCTCAGGCACATCTCCTAGTTGCATAATCATTCAACATGATCTAAAGCGGCCTCACAATAACATTAGCTACCTCCTCATCAAGCAAAGCTAATCCTACTACTGTCTAGTGCATTTTACTGGACTGACTGGATTGATGTTTTCTAACACAAGCCTGTTCAGTTAAAGTGCTTGTGTTCTGTACTGTTTGTCTCCTCCTTGACAAAATGGATAATTTGAGGGATTCACTTTCTTATTAGATTGATCTGTATTTTAGTCCCTTGGTTGCATATGTATGGCTGTATCAGCAACAGAAAGTTGTCGGGGGAAATAAGTAGAAATAAAAAGGAAAGGGAACTTGGGAGAAGGGAACAGAGACTGAAAAAAAATTTACTAAAAAGGTCATAGATACCAACTCGATAATGTAGGCCCCTTGCTGAAACCAGTCTAAAACCTCTGTGACTGTGAAGTACTCTTTAGATGTGGTAACCATTACACAGTGTACTTTTGGAAGTAGAAATTATTTGATCTTTCAGATGTGTGTCTGAGAAATTTTGAATTCGGTAGTTCATCAGGTTGATCAAGAGAGAGAATCAAAAACCACTCCAAATATTAAGTGACATTTAATGCAGTTAACATAACTGTGATCATCTCAGAATGACCTTTAGGCATCCCACTTCATAAAAATAAAAAATAATAAAAAAAAAACAAAACACAAAAACCAACCACACACACCACCCCCCAACCCCCCTGCAAAAAAAAAAAAAAGGCAAAAACACCCCACAAAACCCCCTATAAGTAGGTTGCTATAGTCTGATGAACACTTTGGCCTGGTTACTAAACAAGTAAACAATATTAATGCTGAAATACTGAACTGAAGAAGACAACCAAACTGCAAATCAGCTATTATTCTGATCTACATGAAAAATTTGTGTAACATTTAGTTAGCTGAAAGTTATAGGTAATTTACATTATTTTTTATATATAGTTCTCTCAGTTGTATGCAAGTCTTTTTTTTTTTTTTTTGGTAGCTGTCTCAGTTTGAAAAATGTCATGATACTGCAGGTGTAATTCTGCCCTTAAGGTCTCTCCACATGAACTTCATGGATGTGTGACTGGAGTTGTATAGGCAAGGTTTCAATCAACAGCATCTAACTTGAAAGTAGCCTCAAGGGAACTAAGTAGTGTTACAGTGCATCTGGCCTAATATATGGCTAAAGTTTTGTAGTCAGTGAAACTGATACACAAACTTGCTAGAATAAGCCATTAAAGATTGAAAAAATATATTTTGTAATTTTCTTTTAATTACAATTATCACTGTCTTAATATATTAGCAATAAAGCTTCAGCAATTTAAAAATTCAGAAATGCTTCACAGATTTTCTATGATCAAAAAATTCTTGCAAATTTAAAAAAAAAGTTATTTCTACAGTAAGACTTAGAGTGCTAAATCTACCACCAACATAAATTCTTTATAACACATTGATAAAAATTCATTTTGCACAAGTTTTTGAGAGATTTCTTTATGTACCAGGTTCTTTGTCCAAACAGATTATTTGTTTAAATGTCATTTGCAAACTGAGTTCATGAATTTGCTCTTTTTCTTGAATGAAAGGATTTTACCATATAATGTTGGAGAAAAAAATACTTTAATTATTTTGTATATTTGTGGAGATAAGTATTCTCATTCTTTTTATTCAGAGGAAATTATGTTCATTAATGGTATTTATCTGCTCTGGATGTATCTGAATGTCTAGCAGTCAAGAAAACCAACAACTGAAAAGCAATGTTTCTGCATGAATGGAGAACAGCACACTCCTTAATAGTCGAAGTGTACTACCCTTCTTTCTTAGGGGGTTGGTTTATTTTCTGTTGTCAGATTCAGGTTTTGATTTGTTGTTTGTTTCTTGTTGTCATTTTTGAAATATCATGTGTCTCTCTCTGTTCTTCTAAATTCAACCTATTATTTTCATTAAAAATTTAAAGCTACAATATACCAGGTCACACAATAGGAAGAGGTTCATATTGCCAAATATTGCCTTTCTCCAGCTATCACTGGTACTGAGTACAATAAAGTCTGTTTTCTGACAGTGCAGCTTCCACTTTTTCTTTGAATATATGAAACAATGAAAGTGTTACTGTACTAATGTTTCATTTAACTTTATTTTTATTGTTCAGTACCTAAAATCTGTTGCACATTTTATCTGGAAATTAGTTTGGGTTCTCCCTCCATACGATGGTTGACATGTTCTGGGTCTTTTTAAGAAGCAAAAGGTATTTAAAGACCCTGTTAATATCCAATGTGTATATTTTTCTGCATTAATTAATTATCAAACTTTTGATAATGTTTTGGTCCCTCTTACACATTTTTTACATAAAGTCAGTTTTTATGGGTCTATCAGAATGAAATAGTTAATAGTTTAAATGTTGTTAAGATCACAAAAAATCCTTTTGTCCAGTAAATAAGTAGCTGTTCATCTACCAAAGCCCACCCTTCCCTGAAGGTGGTAAGAGAAGGTGGTAGTATTGTCCAACTATCCCAGGTCAAAGAAGAAGAATGTATCCACAAGGGTAAAAGATTAAACTGCTGACATTTGACCCCCTGCAGTAACCACCCAGGTGCTATAAGTGAATGGTGGAGATGTCTCAAACAATTGAACAGCTGCTTTGCTAGTGATGCACAGAGGGTGTCCCAGGTACAGAAGGGCCTGCATACCTGAAGCTACAATCTGGTTTTCCAGGTAAGGGAAGAGGTTGGTAGGAGGCAAATCCTGCAAGATGGGATAGTCCTTCTTATCATGCCAAAGTCCTCCCTTACCTGATAACTCAGCTGTGAAAACTCCTCCAGGCAGCACTAAAACCCTGCACACCTGACCTGACTTTTCATCTTGGATGATGAACCAGAATGGGTCATAATTGATACAAATACTGACTGAAAGAAACAGCTGCAGTAACTTAGAAGGTGTCAAAGACTCAGGACATACCCCATGATCCAGTATTACATCACCTAGGAGAGATACAAGGGGCATTTTCACTTAGACTACACATAATATAAACCCCATGAAATGGAAGCTTTTGGACCTTTTTTCCTCACCACTTGATAGTCTGCAACTAGAAGAAGAGGAAGTCCTTGGAATTTTTTTTTTTTCCTACTTAATCTGTTTTTGTGCTGCTCTCTCTTTTCTTCCCCTCACCCATCTCTTTCCTTCCCCTCTCTTCTTCCTCGAACCTCTCATTCACTGTGAAATAAAATCTGTACTATTGGCTTCCGCATATCCTCTGATTTGCACCTTAATTTGGGCAGAAGCATCTCTCTAATAATTTTAATAATTGAATCATATCAGGGTCTTTAAGGGTCTGCCTTTTAATATATTCTAAATTTAGATTACATCAAAAACTTTCTTCCCAGAAATGTCTTAAATACTGACTCCCTCAGAACTCCACTTGAAGCATCCTATTTAGATGTGGTTCCTTGCTAATCCTATACTAAAGGTAAGTCTGTCAACCTGCTATTAATCTGTTTAATATGGATTTTTTTTTTTTTTCAAATCACTAAATAGAACACATTTCAATGAGTCTGTCAAGGATTATCACATGCATCTTTTAGAATGTATATACTTATCATTGCCAACTTAGTCAGTACAATGAATGTAAGCTTTGACCAAATTTATTTCCTTCCCACATCTTGTCAAAATAATTGTAGTGATTGATAGTTTTTTTATCACACTATTGTCTTTTCTTTCATAGGAAATAAACAAAAATGCCTTCTCTTCTTCTATATGGTATCAGGATGTATATTTGACAGCAACCAAATAGCAACAATATGAAATGATTCTGCTATCAAAGGAAATATATATATATTTGTTTATTTTTCATAAAAACTGGAATGCTATTTTTACTGGAAACAGGTTTTTGATGAATATGATTTAATGTATAGATGGATGAATTCAAAGCACAATTTTTTTTTGTGCTCTTGTGGGGAAGACCACCTTTAAATAGTAAAAGCTGCCAACATTTATTTGCAAATAAGTAACTCTCTGTGGAGGCATCTTAACCTCTACTACTGAGAAGAGGAGGAAAAACTAATAATTTTACTTAACTAAATTTTTCATGAACAACTTGAGGGCCTCCCACAGATTGCCAACTGCAACAGCTTGTATACCTTCTGCAAGAAATAAAATAAACCAACCAGTGTGCTGCAAAGGCAGACATATTGTAGGGTATGGGGGCTTTTTATTTATATTGGTTATAAAAGTAAATTACTAGTCTGGAGTGCTGCACTTGGAGCAGACTGATTCTCTATGGGGAAGAAGCCTCCTAAAGCATTTTGCTTCTACAGAAAACATTTGAGCTTTAACTCAGGGGATGAGATGTGCAAGGTTAAAAAGCTTTGTTTTCTAAAAGAGGAATCAATCTAATTTGAGAATAGTGACAAACAAGCTGAAATAAATTAGGTGCTGTGGAAAATACCTGGGCTAGCACAGACTTGGAAAAAATAGGCATAGTCAGAGTAGCTGTGGTTTTGTAAGCATCACTAAGCTTCCTTCTTTGAGCTATAAAAATCACCGAGGAAATATAAAATAATAATAAAAATACAGCTCAGAATTTTTGTCTTTGGTTAACTGTTCCATGGCAGATCACAGATGTGAAAGGGTGCTTCGCTCAATAAATATTTTCCTGTAAACTCTTACTTGTTGCCGCTTTAGGTCCTCAGCCACAACAAGCCCATTCCTATTAGTGAGAAAAACCTCAATTCTTTTTCAGAGGGTAAAGAGGTAGTAATAACAACTTAAATAGTTTAGACAAACATACATATAATATATTCAATCTCTTCTCCTTTATGCCTCTGAATGTATGCAGAGTAGTATAATTTATAACTATTCCATATCTATTAGAGGTATTTATTCAGAATAAAAAAAAAAAATCCATTTTGGATCAGGTTTTGGTTTTGTTGTGAGTTTTTTGGTTTGGTTGTTTTGGTTTTATTTCTTTAATTAGAAAGCATCCTTCCCTTTCAAATTCATAGGCTGAAAAATTTCACTTTTCACAGGAAAATCAAGTTTCTAAATCTAATACTACATTTGAATTACTTGAGTAAGTAATTTAATTCCATTTTTGCTTCTTTCTAAAATTACATACATATCAGCTGTCAAAATGCCCCAGGAAATTACTGTTTGTAAGCATCCTACCTTTCTAACTGTTAATATCTGACTGCAATAAAACACTTCAACCAAATCTATGCATTCAATATGCGTCAATTTTAGTAATTTAATAAAATCCAATCCAGGAACTCAGCCTACAGACTTCCCTGCAAAATTTCAATCTCAGATGTGAATTTTGACCATTTTTTCAGTAGGAGATACGAATGAAGAGTGACAGATATTTTTTGAAACTCCTCTGGCTGCAAAACACTCACCATAAATTAGGGTTGATGGAATTTTACATTTACATATGCAGACTTTTCAGGACTAGCCTCACATTTTTCCCCTCAAAATGGCATCATGTTAAAGTCACTGCTCAGGGATTTGTTTTCCACCATATACTTATGTCCTCTTCTGAATAGTAGAACTGTATTCATTACCATATTCATACTTCTAATAATTGACTCCATAAGGGGAAAATTTCATCCACATTTCTCATTGATATCTAAAAGACTGAAAATTTAAACCTAAATATAAAGAAAATATTGTTCTTGCCATGCTAACACACTCTTCTGGATTTTGCTGAAAAACATTTAACGCAGAAAAGAGATGCAGAAATCAGATATAAAATGAAATAAATTGGCCCCTCTTCCCTTAGATGAAATATAGTTTTAAGTCATTCAAATCTTTGCACATTCTTTAAAGTTGTGTCAATGTATATTCAGTTTGAAAGATAACTTATATAACTGAAATCAACAGTAAAAATAATACTGTCATCTGAAAATACACTTTAAAATATAAGCTGCCATAAGTTCCAGTGTAGACACAAAGAAATGTACACCCTGGCTAGCTGAAGATCTTAGGCTAGTACTTTTGCTTCCAACTGTTATTTAAATTCCAGTTCTTTCAGTCTCTGTTTTGGGTGTTTGAGTAGTAGAATACAATTGAAATCCTAGGAGTCAGACTTGCAAGTTTACTAATTAGAGCTGCATTTAAACACAGAGGATGGCAATTTAATCTGCTTAGAATGGGAAAATAGTTGAAAAAAAAAAAAAAAAGTAAAAGTACATTCATTTATATGAGTATGTTCTTTTAATAGCTGAGGATTCTATGTTTCGTAGCTTGGTTCATGAAAACTCAGTTAGACTGTCACAGTATGTCAGCAGTTACAAACGCCACAGTAGTTGTTTTGTTGTTGTTGTTGTTGTTGTTTTTTAAATGCACTATGTCTGCCTTTCTATAGAGCAGTACTAGAGCACAGAGTCATTGTTTTTCCAGGTTTCTTCAGACTCTCAAGACAATGGTGCACAATCCTTGTTATAACAGATGGTCTTTAGCTGTAGTTTTGCTCTTGGTGGAGCTGGTACCACAGTTGAGGATTTGCCCTGAGCATGTCCTTACAAGACTTCAATGGTCTACCTGTCAGCCATTCACCATGAATTTAATGGGCGTAAATAAAAAGGCTTAAGGCATTCATGTTGTTCATCATATGTGCCAGATGTCCAGAGCAACAGAGCTGAGCCTGCAGGAACCTTGTCATAATATTTAGTATTTGATACTAACATAAGATACCAGTATGCTAGATTGATAAAATATTCAAAGACTAAACTTATTAAATATATCAAATCCCTTATTTTTTATCAAGAAGATTATTTTAACATTTTAAAATAAGAATACAAATAAATATGCCCATACTGCTGTATTTTTATTTTGATGAAGAGAATGTTGTTTGCATAAGTATTAGATATTTCATACACACTTTTATTCAAATATCCATTTCTAGCAATAGTAAGAAGTAGCTAGCATTATACATTTGATGCAGTGACTATACAAGTATAACAATATTCATTGAAAAATACATTGAATCTAATTTTTATACCAGTTTATATAGCCAGATTTTAGGGTGTATGTTAACATCATTCCATTTTTCTCTATATGACCCAGATTAGAAAATGTATATTTTTTAATTTTTATTGAAAAATGAAATTAGAATTCTGATTTTCTGATTCTTCTACTTCGATTTTTAAGCAGTTGTTTGTGCAATTAAGAATTTCAGGAACAGTGTATTGCCCTATTTTTAGTTACCTATTTAAGGGCTTAAAATCCCAGTGTAGTTGGAAGTAAGGGAAATATTTTAATGATTGATTTAATAAGTGGGTGAAACGATTTCTGATTTTGGCTATGTGTGCTGCATCAGGGACTTGGGGAGAGTGCAGGGTTCTCTCCAGACCTCATGTCTTCTCCTGACAGGTAGGAATCCTCTCCACTAGAGTGCAGCACAGACCATTATGGGGTGTTCCAGCATGCTCTCTTACAGAGGTACATACCTGGACTCAAACATCACTCATACTAACATATTGGCTTCTCAATATCAGATTAGATATTGGGAAAAAATTCTTCACCAGAGGGTTATGAAGCATTGGAAAAGACTTGGAAATGGTTGAATCACCATCCTGCGGGTATATAAAAGGTCTGTAGATGTGGCCTTAGGGACCTGCTTTAGTGGTGTACTTGGCAGTGTTAGATTAGTGGTTGGAGTCGATGGTATTGAAGGTCTTTTCTAAAATAAGTAGTTCTATGATTAAATATTCCCTCTCATGTCCCACATGAATACTCACTAGCTTATCAAATTTGCTTTCTTGCTCTTAAAAGTCCCTCTTTGATATTCATATCTGGTACTATGGCTATGAAAATAACCAAACCTACCAACAGGTGTTTTTTCTAAGGGAATATGGATAAGACAACATCATAGTTGCACATAAAGAATAAAACATATGCCTATATATATATGGCGCAATTTTTTGTATGCTCATAAAGTTCTAATGGGAAAGAATATTATTAAATGAGTAGACATTATTGTTACTAACAAGTATTCTCTTTTTTATAATTTTAAATAAGTTTTAAAACCAGAGTAAATAATTTCACTATTAAAGGTAGTCAGGAATAAATAAATATTGCAATTAAGAAATGCTAGTCCAAATTTGACTGTAATTATATATCCTGGTTTGAAACAAAGCCATTTAAAAAAAAAAAAAAAAGCAAACAACAAATAATGAAAAATTGTCTTTACTTTTCATGGCCACTGCAATTTCATTTGTCATTATTTGGAAAAAAAAAAAAAAAAGTCAGCTACAGGACTGAAAGAATAGCACAATTTATACTCAGCTTGTCAAACTGGAAAAAAAAGAAAAAATATTTAAGACCATTACAATAAAATTTAATGATAGAATATTCACAAAAGGCATATAAAATGCAACACATATATTTTAAAAAATGTTTTAAAATTAATAGTGGTGGGGTTTAATGGAATTTACATTTTTGGAAATATTCATATATAAACCAATCTTCTTAATGTGGCTAATACTCATTTCCTTAAGAAAACTTTAGCATAATAGCTGAAAAAACTAAGTGCTGTGTCTTAACATACTTAATTATACTATCTTTTGAGTTGCATTTAAATAAAGATGTGGACTTATATTATCAAATGTGATCTGAAAATCTCTCATTTTTCTTTCAAAGAAAAAGTCTGTAGTTTAAACCTTATACTGAAGAACCTAATTTATTTGTCAGGAAGAACTGTGACTGCAACTTCTTAAAAAGAGAGAGCATCTCCTGAAATTTCCTTGCAAATATATATAGTAGTTATTTCATGTTTAGAGAACACTGTTCTTAGGTTTTGGCCTTGCAAGGAAGTTGGGGTCTAGTTACACAAAATAAAATTACTGGATCATGTTCAAGTCACTTTTATAATTCTGTTACAGACTTAAAAGTGATGTGATTTTACAAAGAGGAGCAGAAAATTGTGTGTCACACTTTAAAACAGTTGAAGGCTGACTGCCAGCAAGAACTGTGATAGAGAATGTTTGACAGGCTCCATGGTTAGGGAACATTTGCTAAACTGTGTTTGCTTCCTTCAGTGTTATGTTTCAGTATTCACAAAGTGACAAGGAAGAGGTGGTTGTGAGGGAGAGGAGAAAAAAATAAAGATTGAAAAAAGACAGTGAGTTCTAACAACACAAAATGTAACAGAGCTTCCATACCTCCTTATACAAGAAACAAGCATTTAAATTTATACACACTTTTGTCTTCTTGCTGTAATAAATACTGTACTGAGAAGCTATTAGTAACTTAGCTAATAAGTCAGGTGATCAGCCTGCTAACACTCAAAATATGTCATCATAAAGAATTATATTTACAGAGAAAGCAGTAAACAAACAAACAAACAAAAAATCATATAACATCTATTTCCATATGGGATTAGCACAAGAACTCTAATGCAGTACACTTTGAACTAGTACTGGGAAAAATCAAAATAATGTACTATTGCATTTTCATGTTACACTAGATTTGTGTTACTGTATTATATTACTTTATTGTATAGTACAATAATATAATATTAATTAAATGATTACTTAACCAAAATTGTGATACCTTGCTTTAAGTATCTTTGTATGTAGTTCACAAGATTTTGAGTCTTTTAATCACTTCCTTGTGATTGAATCACAATAGACACCATAGAGCTATGCTGCCTGTAATTTATTCATGAAGGTAAACAGTAAGTCATCATTGCCACACAGGCAATGAGTAAGGAGTAATTTTACTATTAAAAATCTCTGCAGTAGGGTAGAATACTAAGAAAAAAGTAAAGTAACAAGACTAATTTTTAATGATAAGTTTTAAAGGTAGATCTATTTTGTGATGGTTTAAAACTACTGTACTTATCTCCATAACATACTTTATTTCTTCCAAGTTCCTTTTGTTTTCACCCTCAATCATATGGAAAAGGTTCCCTTCTGCGCTCTTCATACTTAGTCCCCATGCTTTTGAAGTGGTATTCTATTCTATGAAAGGACTATGGTGTTTAACACATTAAATGAGTGGGAATCTGAATTGGTGGGATAAGTATCTGGATTGTTTGGACTAGTTTTGGGAAGACTTAAGCAATTCATGATGGAAACACACAGCATCCAGTACATGAGACAGTGGGCAGTCTGTAGCTGCGCAATAAGGAGGGTGAAGCAAAGCCAACTTTTGAAGACTGTGGATATTCTATTTAAGATGATATGTGTTATTTTTCTGGCAGAAGAAAACTGGGTCTAGACTTATAAAGCAAACCGTCTGCATGTAAAGTTGGTAGCAAATCTGTGCAATTATACTCTGTCTCTCAGTAGGGCTTGTTATTGTAATCTCAGAGTTGCCGGGACCACAGTTACATTGTGCTGATGTACCCTGAAGCACCACGGTACCAAATTCCTGTCCATTTAGAATTCATAGCATAGAATGTCCTCCTGAGGATGTCTCCAAAGTAATTGTTAGCATATATCAGGTTGTTTTGATCAATTTGCCTTCAGATATTTTTAAAAAGAAAGCTGACTAGCTTTTTGTCAGGTGGGAACATTTCCTTATGTGAAAAATACCTTGCTTTTTATAGCACTATTTTATAGTTAAAGAGATAGAAAAGAAAAATAGGTTTAGATATGGCAAATCAGAGCTTTATCAGCAAGAAAAAAGATAACAGAAACTAAGGGAAAACAGTGAAATTAAAACAGGAGCTGTAGAAAGGGAACAGATCTTGTTAGATTTGCATTGATATCCTGAAATATATATTGATAATTAATTTTTTGTATTAATTTGAAGTGCATGAGTTTTACTTACATTTGCCTCAAACAATGCTAGCTATCAGGAAAACGTAAGATCTCAATTTTGGAACAAAGCAAACAAAATGAGGAAGCTATTCAATGAAAGACAAAACCATATATGTTTTGTCTGTACATTTTTAAACTATCAGCAAATTGCAGTATTTGGAAGATAAATTGGATATCTTTGTAAACATCCTTAAATATAGGCTCATTTTACTTTTTTACTAGATGGCATGTGTTATCCCTGGGATACTATTGATATAAATTTTGTGGGGATTTTATCACTCTGTTTGGTTTATAGGTTTATGCAAGACTAAATGGCAACTGCAATACTTTATGTAGAAATGGAAAGTTTTATTTATTACCCTCTGTGCTTTGGTGTAAAATACAAAATTTATTTGGTATATAGAGCCTAACAGAATGTCTTTGAATATTTTCTTTCTTTCAACTGTACTTCTATAGGTTTTTATGTTGTGCTGTGTTCATTTTGTGACATCACCAAGGAATCATTCTCTGTAAAACAGTCTATGAATTTTCTTGGAGTTCACAGTAAAAAGAAATACAGATATCAGCTATAACTCTCATAGCATGTTTTCTAAACCATCAGCAGCTTAACTCACCATCACAACTTATAACAAAAATCATAGCATTTTAAAGGCAGAGAGATGTTATTTGAGAAATAGATATTTTGAAAAATGTCACATGGAAATAGTAGTTTAGCTGTTCTCTTTTTCGAGGGTTACTTTGCTTTTTAGCCTGTGCCAGTCTTTTGGGTGATATTTGACAAGACACTCTCCTTGAACCTTGGAGAAAATTACATGAGAAGCAAGCATTAAGTTTTACATTATTTCAGTTTTATACTCTGGGTGCAGCAGGATGTACTGGCTTTACGCATAAGTGTTTTATTTCTGTGTTAGCAACTTCCATAGTTTAGAGCAAAGG
>JAWWEV010000134.1:52184041-52202341 GCA_035583235.1 Hafferia zeledoni | reverse complement strand
ACAAATACCAATCATTGTCATTTTGATAGGCTCTTACTTGAATAGTTGAATCTTAAACACATAATTTGCAGTAAAACCTATTAGATACACAGATTCTTCAATGTTTAAGAAATAGTAGGACTAAAATTAATACAGTGATATGTGTGTTAGGTGCTCCACTGTCAATTGAGGAAGCATTTAATATTGGAAAAATTCCTATCTATTTATATTCTTTAAATATTTCTATTTTGTTTAAAAGTTTGGAGCATTGTAGCTGGTCTAAAAATATCATAAAAATCTCTCCAAAGGTCAGCATGTCATTTTTGTTCCTTTTGTACACCAAGTGTCTGTGTCCACTTAAGCTGTGTCCTGTAGGTCCCTTGGGGCCAATTGGAGCCAACTGGAACCAGCTGTGCCCAGCTGTGCCTGGCATGGGGCAGCACCAGCCTCTCCTTGCAGAGGATGCCCTGCAGCCCTCACTGCCGTAGACACCCACCACACAACTTCATGCTCTCTAAACTGAAACTAGGATTGTCTTCTGTAGTTGCTACTGCAGTTGTCTGTGTCACGTTATAAGATTTTTAGTTCATGCCATATTTGACTTTCCCATTATTTTTTAAACTGCTAATTTAAACAGCCAGTGGTCTGTCCTCTACACACTTATTCCAAATGCTCACTATTTTTTTTTCCCAAAATGTATCAAGTTACTGAGCTCACATGGTCATCCTAACCAACATGGATACCAAAATTATGGTCTTACCAAAAATTCTAGGTTGCTGCTGCCTTTCTATCAAACCCATAATCCAGAAGGTAGCTCAACTGCAGTCTTTGTGAAAAGATGTTTAAAGGTATCACTAATACATGTGAAAAGCTTCACCATTGGAAAGTAGGGCAAAAGTTCAAATGCTGTAGGATTTTAGGAATGGTAAAGGATCTGCTGATGTTTATTTTTTTGTTTCTAACAAGAGTATTAACTCCTCAAGCCTTAGGTGTGGAGAGCAGACTTGCTACAACCTACTAATTAATCATCTTCTTTTGCTGTGGAAAATGGCTGATCCTTTCCTAATTTGTTAATATATAAATTTTCTTTTTTCAAATTTTATTTTGTAATGTTATCTCATGCAGATTCCCATGGATGAATAACACAGAGGGTTTAAATGTGTAGTAAGCTTGGCCTTCTAACATTCAGCAGGCAACATATTTCCATATTAGTTGATGCCGAGTTGTAAAGCATGCCATGATAATCATATCATTACATAGCTGAAAATGTTACCTTTTTAGCTTTAAAACTGTGTTTCTGACTTCTGACATTCTGATTTATCCATGAAGGAGGACTTGTGTCTTTCCATACATAACAAATGAGACTTGTCATGATGTTTTGTACTCAAAGCAGAAAGGCAAGACTGAACACTGCTGGGTTAAGGCCTATCAAAAATGAGATTATGAATCAAGGGTGATGATTTTAAAGTGTCAGATTTATGGTTTGTTTTGCTTTTAAAGTATTAGTATGCAATCTATATATAAACTATATATAGAAACATAAAACACTGTAAAAAAAATCAAACCTGTGTCTGAATTAAATATATGTTGAAATTATTAAACAAGATGAACTTAAATATCTGCTTTCCCCTCATACTAGGACTTATATTTAGTACATTTATTTTATTCCTCTGCCTATGGAAAATGATGTGAAGCATGACTGCTCTGTTAAACAGATCATGTCTGAGTGGGAAACCCTCCTTTCAGGATGGGCAAAATACCAGCTATTTATGAGAATAATATTACTGATAAAAGCTAATAAGATTACAAGTAATGATAAAGGCAATATCATTCACTGAAATTCCATACTTGAAAACAACTGATCTGTTGTTGATTCCAAGACCCTGCTGCATTGGGTATTCCTGCTACTTTGACAATTTATTTTCAAAGAAAATTAAAATATCTTGGAGATATAAATTTAAGATGGACATATTGAAAAACTAAAATTGAACCCTAAAATAACCAGAAATTAATTTTAATTTATTAGGTTTAGACTCTTCTCTAACATTTATTGTTATGAAAATTCTTAGCAGTTGTTTCCAGCTATATCTGTACACCAAGTCTGAGTAACATCCTTTTAGCTATATAAAGATGTCCCTGCAGACAGCATTTTCTATGGTATTCTTCAACTGTTTTGTTCACCCACGAGACTGAACACAATCATTCTCACCAACATGGACCTGGGCCAAGGTGCATCAGAGGCTAACCAAATTTGTCCAATTTAGTAGAAATCATTTGATTTAACTAGCAGTTGTTACCTTTCTGTTCTTTCTCTTGACAGACAGATTTCGAGCTTTATGATTGCACAGGCTGAAAGCCAAGGCATCACTGATCTACACTATGCTGGATCACCCTGTGTCAGCCCTAGCAAAACAAAAACATTACCATTTCATAATCAAAAGGGTGAGCTCTGGGATAACTTGAAAGGACAGAATTTAAATAAGCATGGTCTTTCCTACACTTAATATATCTTGCTTAAATGCATACAAATTTCTTCTTCAGGAATGCTGTCCAGAAACCAAGCAACAGAAAATATCTCTCAGAATTAAAATATTAAAATAAAAAATGAAAATGTAGTCCCAAAATACTAATCATTAATTAATTGTTCTTTAACTATTCAGTAATTCTGTTGGGTGGTGATGGCCCCTATAATGAGCTAACACGAAAACTAGCAAATAGAGCTTGAATTCAACAAAGGTCATGGGATATCAGCCATAGTCTGATGGATGGGCATGATTTGAAAGATGTTACCAATTAAACAATTTGGAAGCTCCTTGGACTTCAAGCAGAAGCAAATGAGAAAGCATGGAAGATAGAAACATCTCTGAAAGCATCTAGATTACCTATAGCTGAGAGAAAAATAAACTGTCTGAAATTAAGTAAATGAAATTTTCAGATTATCTGGCAGGTTTACTAATAAAACCCAGATTACTTGCTGCAGTGTTATCTTTCTAGTAGAAAAGCCAGTTGAAATAAAATGTAAGTACCAATGAAAATGATTGAAATATAATTTTAAGAAAGTGAGCAGGCCCCAAAAATGTAACTGTTTAAAAAAAAAAAAAATTCATACCTCCCTTCCTGTCCCACACAAAAACTTTCGTGGTGTAACCCAAGACAGAAACCAAGTACCACACAGCCATTTACTCACCCACTGACAGCATTGGACAGAGAATTGGAAGAGTAAATGCTGAAAAACTCATGGGTTTGGATTAAGACATTTTAATAGGAGAGCAAAAGCTATGCACAAGCAAGCAAAACACGAAATTAATTTATTGCTTTCCACTGGCAGGCAGGTGTTCAGCCATCTGCAAAGAACAGGGTCTCATCATGAATATAGTTACTTGAGAAGTCAAACACTCCAAACAAACCTCCCTTCCTCCTTTTTCTCCCTAGTTTATATAATGAACATGATGCAATATGGTCTGTAATATCCCTTTGGTCAGTTTGGGCTGCCTGTCCCAGCTGTGTCTCCTCCCAATCTATCATGCACTCCCAACTTCCTCACCAGCACGGCAGTACAAAGAGCAGAAAAGGCCTCGGCTCTGTGTAAGCCTTGCTCAGCAATATCAATAACATCTCAATATTATCAATCTTGTGTTCAGCACAAATCCAAAACATAGCCCCATGCCAGACACTGTGAAGAAACATAACTTTACAGCAGCCAAAACCAGCACACTTCCCTAGTCTCAGATATTTTTTCTGTTACTTCACAATATCTATTTATTTGAAAACAGCAATTTAACATTGGACAACAGTGACTTCCTTCACTGTTACACAGAGTTTCTAAGTTCTCTTTTCCATTCTTGCTTGAAAAAGCATGTAACAGGTTTT
This sequence comes from Hafferia zeledoni, assembly GCA_035583235.1. Taxonomy (NCBI): domain Eukaryota; kingdom Metazoa; phylum Chordata; class Aves; order Passeriformes; family Thamnophilidae; genus Hafferia; species Hafferia zeledoni. Next base: position 52,198,492 of record JAWWEV010000134.1, on the reverse strand, counting down.
CAAAAAAATATAATCACGTGTGAAATAATATTTAATGTATGTTCTACTTCTAACAAAAATCTACCACAAACTAAACACAGCTAAAGTAAAGCATTTCCATTCACCTACCTTTGCAAATATTATTCATTTACTGTGAGTGTAATACTTTCTTTGTCTTGCACGAATTGCAAATTAATCTGACATGGAATAAGCTGAGACTTCTTAAAAATTCCTTTTCATTTAAGCATTATGTTTAAAAGGGTCACTCTTAATCAATTATCAGTTATTTTCCTGGGTGATGGTCACCATCTCATCCTCGAGGCTATCTGGAAGCAGACATTCAAAAACAGTGCATTTGTTTTCATTGAAGCTAAACATAGGACTTTTGCAGGATTCTGAGTGTTCCAAGCTTTGGATAGGGTTTCTTGTACAACGCTCATAGGAAAGCCAGAAAAAAGATTCAGTGTATGCTGCTAGTCTCATAAAAGCAAACTATGTTGGTTTGGTCTTGTTTTCTTTTTCTTCATTGTTGCAAAATTTAAAATGCTACTGGAAATTCTACTGTGAGGAAGAGTTAAAGGAATTTCAGCAACTTATAATAACAGATGGGTGCATAAACCCATATATTCTGCTTGTTTAAATTTACTTTCCATTAACCTTAGCAGAATATCAGAAAATTGTTGCAGTCAATAGACACCCTTAACAGAGATGCACAAAAAATACAAGGTAAGACAAAGGCAAACAAAACAGTCAAATATGAAGATGTCATGCTAACTTTTTATTGCTTGGAATGGAAACTGCACAAAGCTTAAAGTTTTCATGCACAAGTGAAATTTCACTGACGTTAATAAAATAGTCAAAATAGATAAAGAAACTTCACTCAAAATATTTTCTACAAACATTTATTTCTTTGAGAGGTTCAATGAATAAAGAGGCAGAACTGTTTTCAGTGTCTATAGGCAATTTCTACAGCATCTCTGCAAGAGCTCTTGATGGCATTCTAGACTCCAATACTGGAAGTTTAAAACTAGAAGCAGTTTAAAAGAAGAATAATGGAATATTTACGATTGTTAATATCTAATATTGAGATCTAATTTGTTTTCGTATATAAGACTCGTGACATTGCACTGTTAATTTTACTGACACTACTTGAAAATGGGATGAAAGACTTGCATTATTCTAGTCTTCTGATATTGGTACTGGTGAAAATTTCTGCCATTCATACAATTTTTTTTTTAATTGAAACATACTTAGCCTCTTCTTTCAAATAAAAAAAACAAAACAAATCAAAACAAAACAAAAAACAAACAATCAAACCCCAACAAAACAAGAAAACAACAAAACAAGAAAGCAAAAAACCCCTTAGGTTATTACATACTAGGGAGAAAGAAATAATTTCCAAACAGTGAATAGTTCTACGAATGTGCTGTATCTCAACTGTACTCTTTTATATGTTTGAAATATTTTCAAACAACATGTAGTAAGGCATCTTAGGATAGAGGTTGTATGTTGTCTGGACAATATGATTCTAAAACATTATTTTGTCCTGGAAACCAGTATTATCAAGTTGTTGATCATCATCTATATAACATTAACTCTGATTCTCTTGAATGAGAAATGAATGATTCACATTTTTCACTGGTAAAAAAAAAAATCTTTAATTTTTATCTACATTTACTTGTTTATTGTAAATTAATTCCACGGAATTAGCTCTGAGGAAAGTGGAATAAGACCAAGGTAAGTGTTAAAGACTCAATTCCTATGAAGCAGTTTCAAATTCATCACAAATGCATCATAATCATGATCACAATGTCAAGGAAACAACCCAAGCTAATATTGTTAAGAAAAAATCGCTTGCAGTCTTGTTCTAATTGTCTTTATTGGGCTAGTTCTTTCCCTTGTACCTGAAGGATTGCATTTTATCATGGGAGTTGTTACAAAAACTCATGATGTTATTCAAGTCACTCAAGGTATTTTTAATTGTGTAGTCATCATTTTCATGCTTGCTTGTTAGACTTTAATTTAGAATTTGATTTATTGAAATGCAAACTTTCCATGTATTTTGAGTGAAAATTGGCAGAGGTTGAGTCTGAAATTCATTGCTTTGAGCTGTAACTTCAAATCATTTCTTTAAATTAATGCTTTCAAATCTTACATTTTAAAAAGATGGCAGTTTCTAATACGTAGCATTTTGTATGGCATGTTAGTGCAAACTTCAGAAGAAAAAGAACCCAAAACCTAACAATCAACACTATTACACCTTCCCCACCAAAAACCAAACCAAACCAAACCAAAAAAACCCAACAAACTCCCAAACAAAACAAAACAAAACAATGGAAAGGCTAGTGCAGTTTGTTGGTTGCTTTTTTGTTTGTTTTATTCTTTCTCTATTGATCTGAATTAAAATATATATAGCCTGCAGCATGAAAGTACATTAACTCTCTGTGCTTTCTTAATTATAATCTTGACTGGAAAGCGGAAAAAAAAGTTCTTCTGAGTAGTAAATGTAAGGAACTTGCTAGAAAAAGATGTTGAAAGCTCTCTTCATGGGGTTTTTGTTGTCTTTGAGGCTTTTTTGTTTGTTTTAATCCATTTTGAGCGGGACAAAAAAAAAGGGCAAAACAACAAGAAGAACCCCCTAGTATATTTAGAGACTTTTTGTTCTGAAACTTTTCCCTCACACATTTATGCATGGACCTTACTTCACTTTGTATTCCATAATCCAGAATTTAACATACGAATGCAGATAACTAAGCTAAAAGGGAATAATTTTCTATTCACAATCTATAATTGAAATCATGTCTAAATGTTCTCATAAAGTGGAAGAGGTTGCCTTTCAGTCAGCAGGAACTTGAACTTTGGAGGAAATACTTAGAGGTTAATACAAAAAACTTGTTACATTTATTAATCCTTTTTATCAATTGTTTTGACCTCTTAAGAACATCTGAACAACTTTTGCACCTATAGTCTATCACTCAATATTTAATGTATTTGGGGGTTTTCTAGCTAACATTACCTGAATTTTTAATTAACAACTATTTATCTCCCACAGCTTCAAAATGGCTACTGGATTGTTGTGGCACAAGCTCCAGATTAAATTACTACAAATTTCCAATTGTAAATTTTTTAGAGATAATTGTATCATTCACTGTCTCTGTCTCATCACAATTCTCTAAAGGTATGCTATGCAGTAAATGCCTAAAAGTTCTTCCATGCTGAGTGAACAAAAATGTAATGCAGGTATTTCATATGTTTATTAACGTTGGAAAATACCTCTAAAAACATTGAGTTTAACATTTGACCAAAACATTTGTCAAGCAAATCACATCACTAAGTGCCACACTAGTCATTTCTTGAACATTTCTAGGGATGGCGACTTCACCACTTCCCTGGGCAGTCCATTCCAATGCTTGACAATCATTTCAGTGAAGAAATTCTTCCTCACGTCCAATCTGAACCTCGTCTCGTGCAGCTTGACGCCATTTCCTCTTGTTCTGTCTCTAGTAGCCTGGTAGAAGAAGCTGACGCCCACCTGTCTACAATCTCCTTTCAGACAGTTGTAGAGAGTCATAAGATCTCTCCTGAACCTGCTTTTCTTCAAATTAAACACCAGCTCCCTCAACAACTCATATGATTTGCTCTCTACACTCTTTACCAGCTTTTTTGCCCTTCTCTGAAAATTCTCCAGCAGTCTTCCTTGAAGTGATGGGCGCAGAACAGAACATGATCCAAAGTCTGGCCTCACCAGTGCCAAGTACAGTGGCACAATCACTTCCTTAGTCATGCTGGCCACTATCTTTGATACAAGTTAGGATGCCCTTCGTTTTCTTTGCCACATGGGCACACTGTCAGCTCAAAATTTATACCCTCTGCTTACCATTTAGAACATTCCATCCTTAAAATAATTGAATGTAAAGAAAAATGAATGAATACAGAACTTTGGTGTATTCATGATGAAGAAGACTATCATTGTTGTTGAGAAAGCAAGGTATTCATTGAGAGAAATTGTAAAGAGCAACTAATTTGGTCATTTGCAAAAACATATTTGTAAGCTTTTGAACATGATATTGTGGAAATTATTTTCAACAATATACAATTCTAAAACTAGTAAAAGAGTTTTACTGTATGTAAGCTCAAAATATATGTTACATCACAATTTCTATGAGTTTTATCACTCTTTTTTTTTCCTTACCATTTAAATTTAAATTGTTCAGTTTGTTCAAAAATTCTTTCATGGTATTTAGAGACAAAATGTCAAAAATCCACCTCTGTATAGTTCTCTAATTGGAAACTTTAAAACAGCTCATTTCATTCTTCTACTGCTATAAGAACATTAACACCTTGAACACAGACTAAACTACATGTACTTTGGTAATCTAGCTGTTATTTATGACACTGCCTTCATGTTCCATAAGTGCTTTCCACATCTGAAAGCATTCTATGCAATAAATTCCCTTCATCAGTTCTTCCCTGCTGAGCGAGTAAAAATGCAAAGGAGTTTTGCACGTTAAAATCAGGAGTTTGTTATTGACCTTTAAAGCTTCTGCATCTACCAAAAAGAACTTGGCAGATTTAGCTTTCATTTCCACTTAAATGTATTAGGGGACTTGTGACTCTTTTTAATAGTTAATCTGTAGGGACTATTGTAGGTGACATCAGTGGAAAGGTCAAATCTCATGTGCTATCACAGTGACAGAAGCAGGAACAGAGGAGGGTTTGGCATAAAATTATCCAAAAAGCTCCAAAGACTATAACTATAGTAGGCAAAACTGTGATTTAGGAAGCATAGTTCAATGAACATGCCTCACAATAAAGATATTTTTTTAGGATATCTTCATTTGTGGAGAGACAAACACAAAGACTCTTTCCATATTAAATGTTTTCATGACACTTCAGTTTATTTTGCTTATATGCCATAGTTAGAAGATCATTAGAAATTACCAAAAGATTAGATTAATTTAAAATGCTAGCAATACTTGATCAGAAGACTCCACCTCTTCCTCCTCTCAGAGAGTTTTGCCAAAGATTTAAAATACTGTTTTAGGAAAGGTACTGTCACTAAAAATATTTTGTCCTAAATTGCATAGTTACATGTTAAAGTGATACATGTAAATTGCATGCTGCACAACTAATATTGCAAAGTCTTTCCTTCCAAGGGACATATAAATGACAGCTAGATATGTTTCACTTCTTTTTCTTTAACTTTGATTGTCCATCCAAAAACTCTTTAAAGAAAAATGTACCCCTTGCAACATGTTTTCAGGCCACACACTGAAACATCATTAGTGATGGGTGTCCATTTTTAATCATGGGATTTTTACAAGTATTTATAGGTTTTTCCTTTTTTTGCCCACAAATTTCTAATGTAGTTATGGACCAGATAACTGCTTTTGTTTCTTTGATGCAACTTGTTGTTTATGGAGATTGAAAAAAATTAGCTTTTTTAACCTATCTCCCAAGATTTTTTTTTCTTTTTTCTGTTTTTATCAGAACTAAAAGGCATATAAACTGTCTTTTACTGAAACCAAAAAAAGATTGCAATTCAACTGCTTTTTCTACAACAGGACATACCCATTTTAGCTATATAATGAAAAACTTCAGATTCTACTTATATCACTTCAGAACATTTCGAATGGTATTTTAGGACTTTGCAGTCCAAAACTGAGTATTTCCAGACATGTACAGTGCTTTTAGATGAATATAGATTCTGTGACTTGGTGTCATGCATTCTATTTCCTTTTGTGGTTTTGTTTTTTATTAGGTTTTATCCGGTTTGGGGGGGATTTTTTTTTTTTTTTTTTTTTTTTGAGCAGTGATACACTGCTAATACAAGAAATTGGAATCCTGATTCAAAAAGATTGAGCTTTTTATTTCACACCTATGAAATTTGAGTCAATATCATGCATTTGAGGAGGATTAAAGGTTGGATATGTCAGACAGAACAAGTAATTTCAAGAGGATAATCCTGCATAATTTATGAGAAAAAAATGCAAGACAGATTTTTGTGTATATGCAGAAACAAATAGTTATCTCACTCTATCAAAACAATTGTGATCCCATTCATCAGAGGTGGCACAATGAACATACACCCAGCTTTACTCTGCAGTGTAGCTCTCATGATTGTGATTTTAAATATCTGCATTTTTGATTAATGTAACAATGTTGGCAGTTAATGTAGAGAGGTTGTATAAAAAGTGATTTGGGCAACATGAGACAAGCTACTTGATTTACAACTCCAAAATTTGTTCATGAAGACATTATGTTACAGAATGGGCAAAATCTCAGAATCAGAATATATTGTTTTGGTCAAACACAATCACAAAAGGACAAGAAGCCTACATGAACAAAGACTACATGTTCATCTGTTTTCTCTCTTTGGTTTTATGAAGTCAACATTGTAGGACAACCCTCATATCTTCAATTCATTGTTTTTCTTTTCCTTGGGTGGTAAGCCCTTGCTGACACAAGAATATTTAAGAAATCTGATTTAAGACCTCACGTTGTCCACAGATACAATTTCTTTTGTAGTCAGTATAGCAGTAGCTGGATCTGTGTTTTTCTGGTGGCTATTTTGCACAAAATATTTGATTGCTCTTCTTTCCATTTATTTTCCTTTTTTTTTTTTTTTTTTCTGGTTTGGTTTGTTTGTTTGTTTCTCTTTGGTTATTTTTTCTTCGCTTGTTTGTTTGTGTGGGGTTTGTGTGTTTGTTTTTCTGTATCAAAATTAGCTTTTGTATTTTGTGGCAGAATCTATATTTAGTCTCAAGCAGTCCAGACTAATGTGCTCTTCAGTTTAGCATGCATTGGGGGAATTTATAGAGAGAAACGGATGCATCCCAAGAATTTGAGTCCTCTGTTTCATTTAACAATTCCACAGACACTTCCTGACAGTAAAAACTGGTGATACTGTAAGTAGGGAGTGTTTGGGTTTGGTTTTGGTTTTATTGTTTGGGGGTTTTGGTTTGGTTTGGGTTGGGGTTTTTTTTCTAATATCACTCACATAATTCTATAGCTGCTTATGAAGCATCTAAACTTTCATATTCTACAATCAATCTTAGGCACAGCATATGTTTGGCAATATGTATCTACTGTAGTCCATGACTAACGGGTCAGAGTGCTACAGCACATTGTTATCTGCCTCACCCATTTTCCTGCCTTAGTGCACCAGCAGAGAAATATTTAGCTTTCAATGTTATAGACTGACTGCAAGCCCTAACTCTTTTTTGCCCTGCACTGCTTAAAGTAGGGGAAGGAGGCAGAAGAGTTAGGAATGAAGCAGTGAAGTTGAGCCTGGAATGAAGGGTTGGTGAAGGAAAGGTGTTGAAGCTTTTGTATTTTTCCACACTATTCTAGTTTGGTTTTAATTGGCAATAAATTAAATTTCCCAAAGTTGAATCTGTTTTGCCTGTGGTGGCAATAAACAATCTTTATCCTGACACTTTTTTTTTTTTTTTTTTTTTTTTTTTTTTTTTTTCTGGCTTATTTTCTTCCCTTGTGCTGTTTTGGGATCTTGCTTCAGTTCAGATCAAAATTTTAAGATTATCAGTAAAATGCTGTGGTTCATTCCATGGTACAGGATTTGCTGCAGTAGGTCCCTTATTAAAGAACAGCTTCTTCAACAAGCCTGTAGTCTGAGAAATATGGATTCAGAGAGACAGTAAAATACAGTGTAACAATCAAACGATCTACCTCACCATGAGGCACTACAGTATCAACAACCTAAATGTTCCAATTTCTTTGTAGACATCAAAACCATAATAATTTTTGTGATAAAATAAAATTAAGATGATTGTATGCAAGCCTACTGGATACATAAAAAGAGCTTTGAAAAATTATGATGAGCATGGGCAGTGTAACTACGAAAAGGGGAAAGGGAAATGCAAAAAGGGAAATGCCTGAAGAGCTTAAAGATGGAAAGAAGGTAGAAGAGATTTTTCATTTAACTTCAAAATGGTAAGTAATTTTATTGTAAAATAACAGAACATAAACTGTTTTCATTCCCCTACACACTTAATTTGCAAACTGATATTGTGAAATTCAAAGAAAAATAATTTATTTCTTTATAATTATTGTCTTTAATACTTTTAACAACTATATATGCAGTAAGGTAAATAATGTGAATTCGTCCCACATGAAATATACACTTTTATCTGTGTTTTTATTTTTCCTTCAAAATAGTATTGAGTACTTATCCCAAAAGTTTATATGACCCTTAGTAGGAATTAACTGAGACCTGAGCTAGTGAAATTAGTCATAGAAACGACCAATTAGAAAAAAAAATGCTGCTACATCTGTATCAAGTAAAATCAAGATGAAAGCAAGTCAAGAAAAGTTACAACTTTAATCTTTCCTGTAATGTGTTGAACCATGTATTATATACTGTTCAGACATGTGACAATTTAAGGTGTGTTGCTTCTAAAAGAGAATAGGTATGATTTTTTTTTCCTTATGATTTTAAACAGACTGCAACAGATATTTGAGGATTTTCAAATTTAGAATGAAGTTTCTTCACTTAATTTTTTATTCATTTAATGTTAGGGTTCCAGAGAGTTTGATAACAGGCTAGTATCTGGTTTCCTATGAAACCCCCTTTTAAATTGTAACATTTTACCTGACTCTGTAAGGTGCTAAACTAGGCCTATATCTCTTTTCTGGTGGAAAAATATGTTTGTAGAGTAGTTGTAGAAGATTTCATTTTTGGCTATCTGGAGAAGGGAATGTACACTGAATTTTCTGTGAAATCAAGCTTTTTAGATGGTCAAACATGATGCCAATGATAAGAAAGTCTCTCAAAACTTGTTGGTATTGAGTCAGTAGGGAAAAGAGTGGCAAGTGAGCTTCAAGGTAGATAATTGCAACAATACACTCAGGAGAAGTAATGAAAACCACTTATGTATAATGCTGAACTGGGAACTGGTGCCAACAGATCAGGAAATAAATCTTTGTGTCATTGTTGACATTTGCCCAGTTCTGTCCCTGGGGGAAAAAAAAAAAAAAAAAGAAAAAGAAAAAAAAAGGCAGAAAAATACTGAGCATCATTGAGAAAGCAATTGAGAACAAGAAAAAGCAAGTTTTTCTATAGAAAACCTTGGCAGTCTCACATCTTCAATTACTATAAAAATTTTTGTTCTTTGCATCTGAAAAACAAAGAACAAAAAGTAGTAGAATTCAAGATTGTACAAAGGCAATTGAAAAAGTGAATGTGGTAGCTGCTCTATAAAGAAATACTAAGGGGCTTGTGACTGACTATTCAGTTGAAAGACAAGACAGGGAAAGTGAGGATATGATTGTGGTTAACAGAATTAACAAGTGGATTTAAGAACACAAATACTGAAGACAGTCATTAAAGTAATACAAAATCAGTTTAAAACAGTTAAGATAGCACTTTTTTGCATGGCTATTAGTGTGGGGTTTTTTTTGTTTTGTTTTTTTTTGTTTTGTTTTTTTTTTTTAATCCTTTGCTGCAGGAGATTGTGAAAGCATATAGCATCTGGAAGTGCAGAAAGGGATTAGAAAAATTCATAGACAAAAGATAGGAGAGATAGGAAGAAGACAGGAAAGGGAATTTGCCCTAATTCATCTCTTGTGGACTGTCTGGGGAGGGAGTGGAAAGGCAGTGGAAGTGAGAGGAAGAGACCTCAATGAACAAGATTACACATTCTTCCTAAAAAGCTCATGAAAACACAAGCCATGGCATAAGCATGAAACCATACTTTACAATTTTTGTGTCTCTGTTGCAATAGTTGAAATATTCTTCACTATATGAATAGGAAATAGTACATGTAATTACTTGAATTAGAGTGGGATGTCACTTTTACATAATGTTACTCTGTGTATTTGTTGTCAAATTAAAATATTATATAAGTATAATTTAAGAGAATTACTAATGTGTTTCTATCATTATTACAAATAGAAAAAGAAAATTGAATTTTCTAAAAAACCTCACAAACCTACTGTTTAATGTACTGCAATACTGCAGTTAAAATTGAAATGAAAATTAGGTTTTATTTACTGTTCTAAGCAACACAAACTCAGTTAAGCTTTTCTGAGAAACATACAAGAAATGACAGAAAAGACAAAAGAAATAATGTATATGTAGCTAAGTACAACAGAGGGAACAGTATCAAACTTAATTAATTGCCATTTTGTAACCTCAAAATTTATGAAATAGACAATAACCTCATAAAAAGTTTAACTTTAATGTAGAAGAAAGACTAAGGCTGCCTACAGCTGTTTCGAAAACTTAAACTGAAACATGTGGAATTTGATATATTTAATGTGAGTATTTTTAACACTCTTTCTCTTATTTTTCTGAAGTATTTGTTAATGTAAACTTTACCTTAAAATCTAGTAAAAATTTTGCAAAATATTTAAGGTGAAAAAATATCAATAAGGCTTTTACTCAGGTAGTACAATGCTGTGATTAATTGAGAGACTGCAGTATCATGGTTCATTTGGAAATGTAGTTGAGATTGAATTTATCAAAGATGTAATGTGTGCTTTTGCTTCTCTTGACATCTATGTTTCATTCACTTGCAAAAGTACAAGTGATATGGCTATGTTAGTATATCAACAAGAATATAAATCATGAATAACTGAGATCAAGAAAATCTTACAAACCACACACTGAAAAAAGCAATGTTTAGTAAATTTTATACAGGTCATAGATATATCATCTTTTGAAAGACATTTATAAATTATTCATCACATGAGATGTTCTTCCTCTTGAATTAGATGTGTTGGACTTGAATCAGTTATATTTCTTATTGAAACCTATGTGCTGAGTATCAGAACATAAGCTGCATGAATCATCTTCTCAAACCTGCAAATAAGGAAGATTTCATATTGAGACAGATACCATGTATCAACAGGCAAACCAAAGTAATTTCTTATGAAATTAGAAATGATGCTTGTTGAAACAGGTTCTTCACTTTATTCATATTGATATATTGACTATTTTATGTATGTGATCTCTGGGTTTAGATGCATCACTTTTCAGATTTCTCTTTTCAGTAAATACACTGTCTTTTTAACAACAGCAAAGAATGCACTATATTTTTACACAAATATGTTGTCTAGTTTTAACATCTTGAATCCTGATAAAGGTATGTATGTATAAATTCACTCTCTGACCATTTAGAGAAAGGTATCATCAAAGTATCAACAGATATTCCTGGTATAAATATAGTTTTATGCCACACACAGTTACAATCTCAAAATTTAATCTCTATCTAGGATAGCCTTTTCAAAGTAGAGTGCTTCTGTAAATACATCTCAAAATATGAGGCACTGTAGACCATGACTAACTTCACAAAATTTAAATCAGAAGTATGTCCTTAAATATTATGAAAATAAACAAAAACTATTTCTGTATGTCTCTGATTATTCATGGATGGAAGTAGTTGACTGCTTTTCTAGAAAGAAATGACCCATATAGGTGAAAAGAGAGGAAACTTTTACTTTCCTCTCCTGTGTGTTTATGATTTTTTAAGCAAGTGTTTCTTAATACCTTTTTCAAAAGAAAATATGTGATGTTGCTTTAAATTGAATTGGAAACCAATTATTCTAGTGTCATTTTGTCTTCTTCTATCTCTCAGTAGCAGCCATATATTTCTTCTCGTCTTCATCTTTTTTTTCTTTTTTTTTTTTTTCTTTTTTTTTTTTTTTTTTTTTCCCCTTTTGTCTTTCCTGGCATGTACTTGTTCTATTCTTCTTTCACTTCCAGAATCATAACTGGAGCTTAAGTGTATTTTCAGCTGTTCTATCAGAGACATCATTTAGCCAGTGAAACTATTTTCAGAATGATATGTTAGGTACATTATAGCAAAGTACCTTTTTACAGTATATGTTGGAAGTGTATCTTTTATCAATTTTATTCTAGTAAATAACTAATTACAATCTTCCTGAAATAAAGTGACATAGTCCTTTCTCTTCCTTTGTTTAATTTCAATTGGCTAAAAAGAATATTTAAATGTACAAATTTCAATTATTTTTAAATCTTCGGTCATTGTGGTACACATAGCCGAGTAACTCCATTCCACTATAAAGAAATTTCTGACTTCTAAAAGGAAAGTAAAATTAATAAAAATGTACTGGGTATCTCTGCAAAATGGCTCGTTTATTTTTCTCTTGACTGGTACATAAGGCAAATAAGATCTCCTACTCTAAGTGGTTCTAATTAGCAGCTTTTAATTGGTTTTCACCTAAATAGATGCATTGAGTCTGTTCATTTGGGTCATCAGTCTTGCAGGTTTAAGACAACATCTTCAAGACTCTCTGGCCAGTATCATCCACAGTGTCTTGCTTCTGAATAGATTTGATAACTTGAGGCAAACTGATATTTATAACCTGACTGACTGAACTTAAAAAAATTTTCACTCTTCTGATAGGGCCATTGCAAAATCTAACCTCCAGCAAGGCAGATGTTTGTGAAAAGGTGGGGGGAAATAGTGATGACAATTATTGTGTGGAGTATTAAGGAAAATGGATTAGAAGTCTGACGGGTCATTAAGTTCTGCAGTGCCTAAGTCCAGTAAGAACTTTGAATGTTATTCTTTTTAGATCTAAGGAAACAACATTCTGCTGGGACTTTGGGGTTTTTTGTTTATTTGCTTGGGGTTTTTTGTTTGGTTGGTTGGTTTGGTTTTGGTTTGGTTGGGGGGTATGTGTTTTTTTTTGTTTTGGGATTTTGTTTGGTTTTGTTTTTTGAAGTTAGGTGCAGCATACTGAAAGCTGGTTCATTTTAGCATAAGGATTTCCTCATCCATTTCACCTACCCCAAATTGTGTAAATTAACTATTTAAAATTAAGTAATTTATTTTTGTAAATTAAAGTCTTCCAATTTCTACAGGATTTCTTTAAACAGATGAAACTAGTAAATGCAATACTTTCAATATACTTTCCCTCATTCTGGCACTTCTAAAGAAAGAAACAAAACCGATAAACTAAATAAAAGCAGAAGTTAAAGTCTCCACATAGGGACCTTTCCTGATGGACCACATTTGGAGGTTGCATCTAGCTAGCACATTTAATTAGTGTAAGCCTGCAATGTACCAAAATACCTCTTCTCAAATTAGTTTCAATGGATTTTGTAAGTGCAGTGGCACCAGGGATGATTCTGACTTTCCTGGTTTAAGTCCTCCCATATAGAATCACTGATTCATGTTCTTTGTAAAGGAAAACCAAGAGTTACTTGGTTTTACTTCCAGCATAAAGCACATCCAGTTAAAACCGGTTACTTAGAGCAATGTCCAGTCAAGTTCTGAAAATCTCCCAAGGAAGGAGATTCACAACCACTTCAGGAAATGTTTCCATGTGTGACCATTACCACATTAAACACCTTTTGTATCTTTTATCAACCCAGTTTTTCTCATGTTCCAAGACAACTCTAATGGTCCTTCACTGAAGTTGCTCAAGGGTGTGTTAGTGTCTTTCCTATACTGGGGAGGCCAAAACTGGACGCAGTGTGCGCTGCATAGTGTTTCACAAATGAAGAACAGTGATAAAGACACTCTTTCTAAAACATAACATTTTGTGATTGGCCTTTCTAGCTACAGGGACATGCTGTTGATTTGTATCCAACGTGTTCACAACAATCTTCAGACCTTTCTCTTCAAACCTGTGCTCTATGTTTTCATCTCCAGGCCTTTTTTACTTCAAAGGAGTGGTCCATCACAGATTTTTGCATGTACCTTTGTGGAATTCTACATATTCATTATCAGAATGTATCTCATTATTTTTATAAAATTATATATTGTCTCTAGAAATGGAATGCTGAACCACATTTTATGTATCTTTTTGTAGTATTTTATTTTATGTTTCTTTATAACAAGCAAGTTAAAGTGTGGAAATAAGTATTTAAAACAGATCACTTTGCAAATAACCTGTTGTGGTGTTCCTGAGGGATATTCCTGTTCCAAATTCAAATATATGACAACAATTTGCCCATACTGACCTTCCCAACCAAAAAAAAGCTGATTGATAAATGTTTTTTGTACAAATGGAAAAATGTCCACTCTTACTTTCAGTTGATTTTTCGCTATGAAAAAAGATGAGAGAAATGATCATTAGATGAAATGAAAGAAAGATATTTTTTGGAATAAATTAACCGGTAGACCTTATTGATATGTTACACAAAGTATTTGGTCTGTGTCAACACAATTTTCTTGGGGTTTTGATATTTTAATTAAGCATAAAATGTTCATATTATGTGTGATCTTTTGGGTGTTTATCCAAGACAAGAATTATGTTGTAATGTCAAGATGTTTAAAAAGGATCATGAAGATTATTCAGGAACAGTATTGGTTTTGCTAATATAATGTGATGACAATTTCTCTTCACTTAATATGTGTGGTTATACTAATATATCTTCCCCTCAGCTGTGCTGCTAAGGAAAGAATTTCCTTCCTTCCTTCCTTCCTTCCTTCCTTCCTTCCTTCCTTCCTTCCTTCCTTCCTTCCTTCCTTCCTTCCT
>JAWWEV010000134.1:52157206-52177542 GCA_035583235.1 Hafferia zeledoni | reverse complement strand
TTTTTTTTTTTTTTTTTTTTTTTTCCTTCCCCCCCCCCCCCCCCGGATAAGTAAGAATCAGCCTAACAGCTCTATTGCTGGTATAAGTGAACATGGAAATTATAAAGTAATGCTTATTAGCCCTGTGAAGAATTCTGAGGTAAATGAGAAATTGATATATAAATGTGCTGAGAAAAGAAGCATATTTACTTGCATAAAGATTAGTGGGTAAAAAGCATAAGTAAAAATTTTAAAAACACTGTACTCTAAACCTAAAAAATAACATCATTTTAACAGATTTTTAAAGGACTTTCAACAGAAATTTGGCCACAATGAGAAGTATGAATTAGATGGATATGTTCCTGAAAGTCCCTTCTTGTAGGCTTTTTAATGATATTTTACAAGACTTTGCAAGTGAATACAAAAGAATATTTTCCTAGCAAAGTAGTTTCCTTTTGTGACTTGGAGGCAATAATCAAGGCCATGTTTACAGTTTTTCAAAGTAGCAGAAAATACTAGGGTTTTGCATCCTTTGCTTACTTGGATTCAGCTCTGGAGCTTCATGTATACTTTCAGATATACACCAATTAGCAACCAACGGGCAACTAAGTGACTATGTTGTGGGTTCCTAAAATGACATACGAGACCTTAAGTTCAAAGTTGATCAGGAAAAGAAAAGGGAGAAAAGTCTAAACAGTCATAGCTCGCTCTGGCTTTTCTCTTAGGAAGGATGATCCAGGCCTTTAATAATCTTAGTAGCTCTGTGCTGGACTCTCTGATATGGCCATTTATCTCTTGGAAGCCCAGAGCAGGACACAGAACTCCAGGTATGGCCTGGAGTGCTGAGTAGAAAGGAAGGATCACCTGCCTCCCACTGCTGGCAGCACTCCTTCTAATGCAGCCTGAGCTGCCTTTGCTGTGATTACACATTACTGGCTGATATTCAACATATGTCCACCAGGACCCACAGGTCCTTCCAAGCCAAGTTGGTTTCCAAGCAGTTCAGAACCCAGAATGTCTCCATGCATGGCATTATTCCTCCTGAAATCCTTCTACTGAATTTCTCCAATGCAATAGTTCCTCAAAGATATTTTTCAGTAGTGAAGTCTCAAATGAAAGTAGTTGAATTAGAACACATTGTACTGACATGCAATCAATTATATTCTCAAAGGTTATAATTATTGTCATATTTTAGATAAATTCATGACCCTTTCAGATTCTTAATGATGTCTGAATTATAGTTGCTATACATGCTCTGATTCCTCACCCTTGTTTTATCCATTTTGCTTTGGGTTATAAGAGAGCAGGACTGAAGTGATAGCTCTCTAGAAGGCAAATTCCATTCAAAGTATAAGAGCCTTGAGGAATTTATTTAGGTGCAGATTTCTCATTAATCTGTCATCATCTTTTGATGTAGTAAAAAAAAGCAAAACCCTAAACCCTAAATTATTTATTGAGTCCTAAAAGAGTATTTGCATGATAGAAACACTTTGGAAAGTTTTGTGGTTTTCCTAAGAAACTGGAATTCATGAAATTGCTTATCTGATCAAAACATTTTGTGGCAGAAATGGAAAAGAAATGAATTAAATATGCTGTGTAAAGTTAGAAAGAAGTAAGAGTGATGAAGATATCTTTGTTTGGGTGCCTTTAGGGAATAATCAAAATGAAGAATATATTAGAATAAACACCACACAAAACATAGATAATTAGCAATTCTAGAGATACAGTAATAAAGGCATCCTGTCTTATCAAATCCTCATCTACTTTAAATTAGATAAATGTTCAAATTTTACTGATTTGGATTAGATGTACAGAATCAATTTTCTTGGTGGTTTTAAAAATATTCATTCCTAATCTAGAAATAATTGCTATTTAATGGTTATAATTTTATTCTAAAGTTTACTTCAAGAGTCTATTTTTAATGAAAACAAAAGGTCAATTTAGTAATCTTGAATTTGAAGAATAGATGAGGCAATGAATGGATGCCTGAAGTTTTTATGCTTCACCAGATACAGTGATAAAGGTTACCTTTAGTGGAAATAAACCAAAGTAATTGTGGAATCATTGACAATTTAAGAGAGGAAAACCACAGTAACTAAAGGCCTTTTATCTACCTTTGACATATGCATTGATTATATATTGAAAACACTCCAAAGTACATGGGAGAACAGGGGAGGAGACTTTTCTTCCTGTTTTTTATTTGTGAAAGTGGTTTACTGGGGGTCAAGACTTCAGATCCTACATTCAGCAGCAGACATGACTTTGTCTCTCCTGCTGCTCAAGCTTCAAAATTTGAAATTAAGTAAAATACATCTTCAGTAGGTTCAGTAATGGCTTTGCACAGATAAAATTCAGGTTCCAGACAACTAGCAATTGGATTAGAGGAAATAATCCCAAGCTGCACCAGAGAAGATTCAGGTTGAACATCAGGAGAAAAGGACATGGGAGTGTTGGTTGACAACTAGTCGAACATGAGCCAGCAATGTTCTCTGGTGGCCAAGAAGGCCAGTGGGATCCTAGCTTGTATCAAAGATAGTGTGACCAGCAGGACCAGGGAAGTGATTGTCCCTCTGTACTTGGCATGGGTGAGGCAGCACCTACAACCTGTGTTCAGTTCTGGGCCAATCACTATAGGAAACATTGAGGTGCTGGAGCATATCCAGAGAAGGGCAACAAAGCTGATGAAGGTTCTGGAGCACAAGTCTGATGAGGAGCAGCTGAGGGAGCTGGAGTTGTTTGCTGTGGAAAAAGAAGGCTCAGGAGACCTTATTGGTCTCTAAGAGTATCTGAAAGGAGGTTGTAGTGAGGTGTGGGTTGGTCTCTTCTTCCAGGAAACAAGCAATATTAAAAGGGGGAAAGGCCCCAGTTCACACTAGAGAAGATTCACTTTGCATATTAGGAAAAATTTCTTTACTGAAAGAGTGGTTAAGCACTGGAACAGGCTTCCTAAGGAGGTGATGGAGTCATCATGACTGGAAACATTCAAAAAACAAGTAGACATGACACTTTGCAATATGATTTAGTGGATATTGTGGTATTTGATTGAAGTTAGACTTGATGAACTTAGAGGTCTTTTCCAATCTTAATGATTCTATGAGTCTGTGAAAAAGTTTGTATAATGACAAAAGGATTCTAAATAGTCTTATGGACAGAATGCAGTTCATAAAGTAAATGCATGCAAGCATCTATTCTGATACTTATATGCATTTATGGTAAGGTCACATCACAAAGAACACTAAGCATATTTGTCTGTAGCTATTTGATCCCCACCACACAGTAATTTAGATGTCGATTATAAAATTCAAATATAACAAAATATTTTTTGTTCTTTTCATAGGTCCAAGCTCAATTGTGAGGGAAAAAAAGTTTTTTTTAAATATACATTTTTCTTTTTTAGTTGAATATTTCATGTTATTCTGTTCCTTACACATTAAAAATCCACTTTCCTAAAGTTTCTTTTCAGGAAGTTCGTAAGAAAAATTCTGTGTGCATCAGAGTCATCAAAAACCTTCATATCTGAGGGGAATACCTCTGTTTCAGTAAAAGAAGACTAATCTCAAATCTTTTTGATGTTGTTGGGATTCTTCCCATAACTTAAATGGGTACTGAGATCAAGTTCTAAATGTTTGACTGGAATCAGCAGAAACAGTGAAAATTTCATCTGCAACTGAAGGCTTTGTATAAGAAGAAATATTTATAATTTATATGGTTATTAATATTCAAGCATGTTTGAATTAGATATCACGAGCACAGTAAAATAATTGTGTGGAAATATTTATATTTTTCATTAGCTAATACAGATATATCACACCTTTACACGTGAATGTTTCTTTTTTCCTTGAAGAAATTAGCAGATGTTTTTTCAGTTGTAGCAACAAAGGTTATTTTTAATTTTTATTCTCTATCTGTATGAGTTTATAAATCTTACAATAAATCTTTTTTTCCCTGTAAGATACCAATATCAAATCATGATATAAAATAGCTTAAAAATTATGTAATATTTTCAGGCAGTGATAGGAAATATCATCATATTTTACAATCCAATAAAAAATAGCTAGGTAGCATCTCTTTTATAAATATAACATTGTATCTTTATTGTAATATCATTATCCCGTAAACATCTAAACTCTATTTTGCTGCTAACATTTGGATATAATCCAGAACAATTATATTACTTGGATACATGGTATCAAACTATTTCTCTTCACTGAAGCTACTCTCTGTAGCTACTCTTTTCTCATTTAGAATTCCAGTGTAAAACATGAAAACACTACTTATAAATACCATATTTGATAGTCATTCAAATGTTAATGTTTAGTTAAACTTCTGTTTCTCTTGTTTTTCAGTGTCTGAAATTTTGCATCACGTGCTGGTACTATATACCAGTAGTCCCTCCCACTGTAAGTGAAGAACAGGTTTGAGACTCTTTAGTGAAACTGAACAGCCACAAGTCTATGGGACCTGATGACTTGGGTGCATCCTGGGATCCTGAGGGAACTGGCTGATGTTGTGGCCTAACCAACCTACATCATATTTGAAAACTTATGACAGTAAGACAAAGTCCCCAGGGACTGGAAAAAGAGTAACTTAACTCCTGTTTTTATAAAGAAGAAAAAGGAAGATCCAGGCAACTACAAATCAGTGGGCCTCATCTCTGTGCTTGGTAAGATTATGGAGTACGTCCCCATAGAAGCAATGTTACAGCACATAAAAGACAAGGAGGTTATCTGAGGCAGCCATTACAGCTTTATCCAGGGCAAATTGTGCCTGACCATTTTGGTGCTTTCTGTGACGGAGTGACTGAAAAGTTTGACAAGAGAAGACCAACTGATACTGTCTACCAAGAATTCTGTAAGTCCTTTGACATAGCCCCATTTGACATCCTTATCTCCAAATTGGAGAGACACACATTTGAAAGGTGGACTATTCAGTGGGTAAGGACTTGACTGGATGGATGCAGCCAGAGAGTTGCAGTCAATGGCTCTATTTCTAGGTGGAGAGTTGAGGCCAGTGACAAGTGGTGTCCCACAGGGCTCTGTCTTTTGGCCAGTGCTCTTCAATATGATTACCAACAACACAGACAGCAAGATTGAGTTCACCTTCAGCAAGTTTGCAGAAGACCCAAAGCTGAACAGTGCAGCTGACAGAACAGAAGTAAAGGATGCCATCCAAGGGGCCTGGACAAACTTGAGAAGTGGACCATGGGAACCTCATGAAGTTGAAGAAGTCCAAGTGCAAGGTGCTTCACCTCGTTCAAGGTAATCCCAGAAATGAGTGCAGACTGGGAGAAGAACTCATTGAGAGCAAGTCTGCAAAGAAGGACCTAGGGATTCTCACAGCTGAAAAGCTAGACATGAGCCAACAGTGTGTGTTTGCAGAACAGAAAACCAGCTGCATCCTAGGATCCATCAACAGATGAGTGGACAGCAGGTCAAGGGAGGTGATTCTCCCTCTCTACTCTGCCCTTGTTAGACCTCACCTGGAGTATTGCTTCCAGGACTAGGGTCTTCAGCATGAGAAAGATGTGGACCTGTAAGAGGGAGGTGTCGTTTACATGGACTGATAGTGATAGGACAATGGGGAATCTTTTAAACTGTAAGAGATAAATTTAGATTGGATGTTAGGAACAAGTTCTTTACTGTCAGGAAGGTGAAACAATGGAACAGTTTTCCCAGAGAAGTTGTGAATACCCCATCCCTGGAAGTGTTCAAGTCCAGGCTGGATGGGGCTTTGAGGAACCTGATCTAGTGGGTGGCATCCCTGCCCATGGCTGGGGTTTGGAACTAGAAGATTTCTAATGTCCCATTCAAGCCAAACCATTCTATCATTCTACAGGCAAGTGAGCTATAAGTGACTCATACAGATGGTTGCAGTATTTGGCCTCTGTATCACACAAATATGGCTCTCTAATCTTCTCTCTCTGCCTTTTCTTTGTTTTGGTTTTGTTTGTTTGTTTGTGAGTTTTGTTTTAGTAAAAGTCTCCATCTTTAAGAATGGAAAGAAGTAATACTGTCATCTCAGCATTTGCTCCTTTGGTAAAACTCTCCAGCATACATATATATATATATATATGCATATATACATATATATATATACACATATACATATATATACACATATACATATATATACACACATATATATACACACACATATATATATATATACATATATATACATACATATATATGTAAGATCTTATGGACATGCAGATGCAGACAATTTTTCTTCTTTTTTTTTTTTTTTTTTTAATGGCAATTATAATATACTAAAATGAGTATCCTGAAAAAAGATGGATTAAAAAAAAATCATAACATTTACATTTAGAGAATTAGGAACTATACCAAATTGTACAAGGACTATATTAAAAGTTACAGACAATCAGTAAATATCAGTAGGGATCTCTTGGATATAATACTATGTAAAGAGGTCTATGTAAAGAAAACTTTGGTCTTAATTTTGTAGAATTTTCCTACTCCCAGTCATCAGGTTCTTAATTTGTCATCAATTGATATTCTTTTGAGAGTAAGAGATCATGAGAGTTAACATTCTAAAGCAAATTAAATTTCATTCCCTTGTTACATTGCAATATAATATATGTATGTCAAATGAAAATCTGATAGCTGTAGACCAGCCTGTAGACTAACCTCCTCAGGTTTTTTTGCAATATTCTACATCAGTTCAAAAAAGTCTAACAACATGACA
Source organism: Hafferia zeledoni (assembly GCA_035583235.1). Lineage (NCBI taxonomy): Eukaryota > Metazoa > Chordata > Aves > Passeriformes > Thamnophilidae > Hafferia > Hafferia zeledoni. The sequence goes on along the minus strand of JAWWEV010000134.1, from coordinate 52,170,858 downwards.
TTTCAAAAGTGCTACACAAATACTACTAACTTAATAAAGGTTTGCTGAAATCCCTCAAAAATAAAAGGACATTATAATTCAGTTACTATTTTGAATAGCAGTACTGCAGTGTCTGCTTGCTTTTATTATATACTGGCAGAGTAAATGATGCTGTTACCAAGACTGATCACATTCCTGATAGATTTGGTTCTGCTAAAAATATCTATTGATTAATAACAAGGAGTTGGGAGGAAATGAAAGTAAAATATATGAAAGAAAAAAGAATAAGCTGTTTCAAAGTTTCGTGTGTAAAAACAGAGGACAAAATATTTTTTCACTTTTCAGAGATATTTTTTTCTTAAAATCTTCTCAAAAATTGCCATCTTAAAGTCTGGGATTTCTGATAACAAAAATTTTCTGAAGCATGCATGGAGCATGATATTCTGAATCTCATTTGCAGTGAGACTGCTCCTTAGGCCTATGGACTCAGGGAAGATTGTATTTTAGATTTTATTGTAGCTTCATATTTGCAAAGTGAAGGTTAAGAAAATTCCAGGCTCATGATTTGCTGCTCTTCCATATTGGAAGTAATAGCTTCATATATTCTTAGCTGGTCAAGTGGAAATAAGATCCTTCAATTAAGGAAAAAAAAAAAAAAGAAAAAAAAAGGAAGAAAGAGAAAAAAAAGAAAATGTTACTTGTAGTTAATGTTAACTATAGAAAATAAAGATACTGTGGAAAATAAAGAAACTTCAGAATTACACAATGTCATTTGACTTGCTCTTTTACTCCCATACCTTTTCCTGCTATTCCTAAGAAAAATATCACTAAGAATTTTAATTTGGCAAGATCAAATAAATTGTTAAGTACCATCATTTTAGAATTCATTTAATTTCAAAGGTTCTTGGCATTACTCAGAAACACTGGACCAACAAAATAGAGTTATTTATAAAGCAAAAACAGAATTTTGATACTAATTGTGTCTCTATACTCGTATTTTAGGATACAGATGTATTTCACCTGATCACTCTTATTACAACATTGTTATTAAATTATCCTTCATGAATAAATTAAACACTGTCATTCTGAGGATACCTAATATCTATAAACCCCATGAACCTAAGATTATAAAGAGAGTTTCCAAAATTCTAGATCTCAGACCCTGAGGTTAGCTGAGATGGTAAAAACTTGGTTGTAACAATGCAAGGTCATTGGTTCAATCCCCTATGTGGGCCATTGACTTAAGGGTTGGACTTGATAATCCTTGTGGGTCCCTTCCAACTCAGAATAGTCTGTGATCTTGGATAAATTTGTTATCACTTTGTCTTTTCCATGTCTGGAATATTGTCTTCTCTTTTGATATATGCTGTACTGGATTTGCGTGGAAAGGCTTTGGTAGGAGGGGAAAATACATGGAAGGCTTCTGTGAGAAGCTGTCAGAAACTTGCCCTATGTCTGACAGAGCCACTGCCAGCTGTTTCCAAGATTGACTGGATGCTGGGCAAGGCCGAGCCCATCAGCAATTGTGGTAGTGCCTCTGAGATTACAGATTTAAGGGGGAAAACTACTGCTCAACAGCAGCCAAAGAGGGAAGTGAGAATATGTGAGAGAAATAACTTCTGCAGACAAGGTCAGTGAAGAAGGAAGGGGAGGGGAAGCTCCAAGGGGATCAGACCAGAGATCCCCTTGCAACCTGTCTTGAAGACCATGGTGAAACCATGGAAGTCCACATGTGACCCTACAGGAGAGCAACACTGAAGTGCTGTATTCCTGAAGGACAGCACCCTGTGGATTGGATCCACACAGGAGGAATTTGTGAAGAATGTTTTCCCATGGGAAGGACTCACACTGGAGAACTTTGTGGAGGACTGTCTTCTGTGAGAGGAAACCCACTCTGGAGCAGGGGAAGAGTGTGATGAGAAAGCAGCAGCAGAGATAGTGTGTGATGAACTGACCATAATAACTGCTCCCTATCCCTCTGAGTGACTGTGGGGAAGAACAAGAAAAATCAGGAGAGAAGTTGACCCATGGAAAGAAGGAGAAGGCAGGAGGAGAGTGAACACATTTTAAGATTTTTTATTTCTCCTTACCCTTCTGATTTGATTGCAACAAATTCAATTACTTTTCCCAAGCTGAATCTCTTTTTGCCTTTGACAGAAGTTAGTGAATGATCTCTCCCTGTCTTTATCTCAATCAATAAGCCTTTTGTTACACTTCCCCCCACCCCCCCCCCCGTCCAGTTGAGGAGGCCATTGATACAGAAGCTTTGGTGAGTACCCTATGTCTAGCAGAGTCAACCATCACATACGCATACTTAAACAATAAATAATCCATCCAAAATATCGCAGATTTTAGATACTATATCATAAAGAAACTGAGTCTAGAATGCTTTCTCTGTGTCTGAATTATAATTTACAGAATTTATAATGTATAACCCTCTAATTATTAACTGTAATTATTAAAATGACATATTAAAATGAAATTCAGATTTTATATATGCATTTTTAAGAATAATTTTTTAAAAATCCCCACATTTATGAGAAAATACATATCATGGCAAACTTCACTGTCATTGGGTAGGAATACTGATGCCAGACCTGACCCTGATCCTGCCTTTCTGGCTCCTTATCCTGAATTCTTGCACAGAAGAACAGGTCTCTGAGTTTTTGTATGACTCTTGGTACTCAGTTCAGCTTCCTATGCAGAACAGCCAACCCTTGCTGCTTATTTCCAGTTATAGTATATTGCCATCATTACCACTGCATTTGACACTGGAAAAGGAGCTGGAAACTGTTCAGTTTTCCTCTATGCCCATGAGCACTCACTTTGAAAAAGAGCACCTGGATAGTTACTCTTGTATTTTGAATTTAGTTGTCCAGTTCTTTACAATTTACTCTAGCTGATTTCATAGAAGAAAATAACACAGATTTATGATAGGCGACTTGATATGTGTTAACTATTAGAAAAAAACTCTGAAAATTATAAAAATAAACCAACCAAGCATAACTCCTCCTCCCCAAACAAAATAAACAAAAAACATTGTGTATCAGGATATAATTTGAGTTTTTTAAACTTCATTATATTTTTTTTTATCATATGAAAGAATCATCATGATGAACAAAGTTTTCAGTTTCTGCTCCAAAAACAGCTACAATGAGAAGGATGCATGAGTTTTGAAACATAGTAATTATAAAAGTTTCCTTGAAGACTATTCTTCTGCTAAGTGAATCACCTTTTCTTTCAGTGTTCTACTGCAAGACCAAAGCATGATGAAATAATATAATATTACTGGTAGTGAAATGACACACTGCTTTACTAGATTATTGCATGAAAAAAAAAAAAAAATTCTGAGGATAGGATGATAAGGTCTCCTTTCCCTTAACTCAGTTGCACAGTTTTTCAGGATGATCATTGCAGATCTTTTACAAGGTTTGTCTTTTACTGGGATAGTATAGTTTTGTCTTTCCCAGGCTATTAGTAGAAACCTGGTGAAAAAAAATGTGTCTTTAACTGTTATTTTCTAATAGAAAACCTAATCATTCTGAAAAAAAGAATGTAATAATGTAAAAAAAAATCCAGTTTTCTTGAGAACAGTAGGCAATTAGAAAATCTGACTTGTTAAAAATTTGCCTAAAGTAACTTCCTATCCTGCCTTGTCCTGTAACTGTATAAGGAGCGGTAGTGAAGAGTTCTATTTGATTATTTTGACATCATCAGTACTGTAGGGGTGCCCAGAGAAATTAACTCTGTTCACTCAATGCTTGAAAAGACTAATGTTCAGCAATATTTAAATGAGAATTTTCAATGAATAAATGCCAGAAAGAACTAATTTCTCAGGTCACTCTATAATAAAAAAATGTAATTCATAAAATCCCATATTCCTATATTTAAAGGAATCACTACTTTTATTACTAAGATGCTGTGATAGATTGTCCTCACCCAGCAGTTGAGCACCCACAGAATGACTTACTCATTCCCCTCTCCTGTAGGTTGAAGAAAAATTAGAAAGAAGGCAAGAAGGTTCACGGCTTGACATAAAAGCAGTTTAAAAGGTGAAACAAAAGATACATATGCAAGCAAAGCAAAGAAGGAATTTATTCCTCACTTCCACGAGTAGAAAGATGTTAGCCTCAACCTGGAATTTCAGGTTTTCTGTACATGTAACAGTTAACCATGAATGTCTTCACTTACTCAAGCTTTTACTGCTGAGCATAACATATGATATATCCTTTTGGTCAGTTAAGGAGCACTGTCCTGGCTGCTTTTCCTGGCTGTTCTTCTGTCTCTTTTGTTGCTCAGTCAGGCTACTCACTTGACGGGAGGAGAAGCAAAATGGGAAAAGAAAAAAGCATCAATTATCAACATTTTTACTAGCATATACAAAACACAGATCTATACAGGCTGCTAAGAAGAAATCCAGTCCTACTCAGATCTAGTACAATCCACATCCTTTATTCCATATAATTTGTATCATTGTTAGGTCCTGTACTGTCTAATACATGAACCACCACCTTTGCTGATTCTTGATGTAATAACATTCTCTTTGTCTATGGGCTACTGTCCTAGTTCAGAGATGGGACCAGTTTATCACTGTGTGGGTGTGACCAAACCTATGTATTCTACACCGGCTATTCATTTCCCATGAATGGTTAACAATGGACCATTTGCAGCAGCTGCCCAGGGCCCTCAGGCTGTGAGCTGGGTGTGAAAGACACCTGTGAGATAAGAGCTGTGGCAACTCCCCTTCATGTCTGCTAATGGGCCATCAATGATTCCAAATATCCTATGACTCACAGAGTGAGAACACTCATTGTGTAATTCCTCCCCCTGGGGGAGGTACTGGGCGGTCCCATCTGAACCTGAGGCAATATAATCTTGGGGATTTTGGGACTTGGGGAATCATTCATCAGATACAGAGGAGGGCCAGAACCTTGGCAGGACTGTGACCACCATCTGCACCAACAGGTTTATCACTTGTTTTTACTTTGAACTCAGGGGGAACCATGTGGGGCTCAGCATAGGGGCTAACAAACACCATTGTTTTCGTGCCCTAAGGGGCTAGGTTTTACTTCTGGGTTTTGTGGGTTAGAACCAATTTCTCTTTGTATCATTGCATTTATTGTAATATTTTTTTATTAAATTGTAACTCTGACTTATAATCTCTTTTGTGTTTGGTTTGTTTCTCCTGCTGGTTTACTTCCAAAACAGCACAGCTACCCCAATCAAATGAATGTCCATTGAATGTCCATCAGAATTGAGTTCATCTAGTCCATGACTTGGGCTCTATCTGTTATGGCAGTCACTCAGGACAGGAGAAGCAGCATACTGTACGAAGTTGCTGGGTGCTGAAGACAGTTCAGGTTGAGTCATCCACTGCCCTTGTTTGGTGTCTTGCTAGACTCATTCTGGTGTGGTTTTTCCTATAACATACAAGCCCAGACATGGTTACAACAGATTAAACTTTTATTAAAATGCAAGTGATGAACTAGGTGAAATATGCACAGGAGCTGTGCATTGGAGAGGATGTACTAAATAACATACTTAAATAGCCAGTGTTGTAGGAGTGCTGACTGTTTAGTGACAACTTAAGCACTTAATGAAAATCTGGACAAGAGCCAGCGAAGTGCACTCTCAGTCCAGCAGAACAGCCACGTTCTGCGTTGCAGCAAGAGAGGAGTGGTCAGGAGGTTGACGGAGGTGATTCTCCCACTCTACACTGCCCTTGTGTGACCTCACCTGGAGTGCTGCATCCAGGACTGGGATTTTCAAGACAGACACAGGCCATTATGAGTGTGTCCAGAGGAAGGTCATGAAGATGATCAGAGAGATGAAGGGTTCAGCCCCAGAGAGAGCTGGGGTTGCCCAGCCTGTAGAAGAGAAGGGTCCAGGGAGATCTCATTGCAGATTTCCAGTACTTAAAAGGGGCTTATAAAAAAGAGAGAGAGCTTATAAGAAAGAGGGCAGATAGTGACTGAAGAAGGGTGAATGGTTTTAAACTAAAATACAAGAGATTTAGATTAGCTTTTAGGAAGAAATTTACTCTAAGTGTGGTGAAACATTGGAACAGGCCTCCCAGAGGAGCTGTGGATGACCTAACTCTAGAACTGTTCAAGTCCAGATTCTCTGCAGCCTTGATCAACCTGATCTAGGGGGTGGCAATTAGGTGATATCAAGTTTCTCCTCTCACTGTTATTTCTATTGATAGAGTGTGTAATATTAATTTATATCTGCTTAAAACCAGGTTGGTTCATCAAATTCATCTCCCTGGGTAGACAATTTTCACTTCAAATAGATTTTATTTTTTTAATACCCAATTAACCTATACTGAAATATGAGATTCACGTTATCCCTCAAATCAGTGGCTTAAACCTACAGTGGTTTAAAATCCATCTTAAATTTCTCTGATGCATTCTCTGGAAAAACTAAGCTTTTGTGAACTTCGCCAACATCTTAGCTATCTTCAGATTTTTTATTTTCCCCCAGTAAGGACCTACAGAATATATAAATAAGATAGCAATGAAAAGCTCTGGATTTTTTTTTTTTTCCTGTTTTCCATGGGTCTCAGATACAGTCATACAGTCATTAAGTCTGACAAACAACAAAAAGTTTTGAAGGAATACAACCAGTATTCAAGAATCAAATATATGAGTAATGATAAAAACACCCTGAAATAGTTTCCTTAGAGATACAGGAAAACAAATCTGATTATTTATTTTTGTGCAACTCACTTACACTGAAAAAAACAAACAAACAAACAAACAACACACAAAAAAACCTGAACCAAAGCAAAGCAAAAAAATAAAAAAAACCCAACAAAACAAAAAAAAAAAATAAAGTGCAATCCTTTTTTTTTTTTTTTTTTTTAAATAAGAGAGATACACTGGGAGAGAAATTGTAGGCATAACAGACAGCTTAAAAAATAATAAGAAAAAAGGCTTCCTATTTAGGACAGAGACAAGCAAGCATTAAAGAGAAGCTAAATAAGAATGCTTGTAAGAGTTATGGATTGGAACATTGTTGCTATGTCTCTGTTACATTTAGGATATTAAAAAAAAAAAATCTATTTTTGTTCCCCCAAATTGACTGATACTTTATCTTCTGAAATACTAATAATCATCAGTATTGTGAAGTGCCTCTGTTTTTCATTAATCAATTTAACATCAAAAAAGTGTCCTGTTTCTTCTGATAAGCAGGTCCTTCCAAGTCACCTGTGCTGAGATATGTAAAAGCTACATCAAAGGGATCAGTATTCACTTAGCATTTTCAGTAGTCATGCTGCTTAATACTTTTGTAGACTATTAATACACAAAATAATGGTAATTATCCTGCATGTGATAATTACCATGCATATGATAAAAACAATACTTTGAGATTAATAGAGCATGATTCCAGGTCCCAGTGTGTCAGTTTATGTCTCAGAATAGAACTCAAATACTTATTTCTATTTTACCTTTACTTTTCTTTGTGTTTGGGATTTGTTTAAGGGGTCTGTTTTGCTTTTCCCATCATAGCATATCTATCTTCTCTGTATACCTTATCTCTGATAAGAAAGCATTATATGACACTGGTCAGACTTGCTTCAGTTTATGAAATTATCTATGCCTACAAGTAACTTTCTGTTATAAACAATCTGTTTCTTTGATAGTTTTTTTCTTTCCTTACAAATCTAATAGTTACACAAACAAAACAAAGTAACAGCTGTATTGACAAAAGTCTGTCACATTCTCACTAAAGACCTCAGTCATTCAAAATATAAAATAATAGTTACTGGCAGATGTTCTTGGCAAGGGAACAGATTTTAAGGTATAAATTACTATATGGCGTTGCTTCTTGTTGTTGGTTTTTGTTTAGTTGGTTTTATTAATAAAGACTGTGAGTAACATCTGCTATTGATTCGTTTTGTTTCATATTTCAGTTTTTAAGACATAGTAGAGCTGTGCTACATTTGCTCTTTTACAGAAATAGCAGACTTCCAGCCTAGAAAATCTGTAATTTTTTATGTCTTCTACTAGTAACACAATGAAACCACAGCGGGGGAATGCGGAGGGGCGGGGGTGGGGGGGGGACACGACACACTAAACCAGTCTTTGAACTGTATATCATATTTATGTTCTGAAATTGTTTGCTGAGTTATTTTGCAATTTACTTTTGTAGTCAATTACATTTTACATTTGTTCCTTTGGGGTAGAAAACACTCACAAATGTTCCCATTGGGCAGTGGAAATACTTCAGTTTTGCATAGTTCAGTGACAAGGTCAACAGTGAAGGGACCTACTCTTGAACTGGATTCAACCACTTAATACCAGCTTCAAGCTTCCTGAACTATTGAGGTCCACTGCATTTGAAATGTTGTATGTGGCATTCTGATCAACGGGAAAAAGAAATTTTTCTGTTCTGTGCAATGTCCTACAGAAGAAATTCTGAAGTACATGTTGCTGTAGGAGAATTCTGTCTCAGTGTTCCTTTTAAGCTGTTCCCTCCTCAACAACTGCCATTTGGTCACTTACTGCCTCTTTCTAAAAGGAAAGGTCATAGGTAAATTTTTGCAATCTTCTGTCACAGACATCGTTGGTAAGTCTGCTGAAGGGAAAAATACACAGTACCTTGCTGCAAAAAGGTAGTAAAGATGATAAAAGATAGTAGCAAATTTCTAACTCATTAACTAGCAAACAAGACAATACTCTTTTAAGAATAATAGTTTTACCTGCTATTATACCTGACAAATATGATAGATTGGGATTTATTAAAATCATCTTTCCAAACATATTTTTCTAATTATTATTTTTTTATGCAGCCTTTCAAAATTATTTTACCATGTTGTTCCTTACACATTGTTGAAACTCCAAGTGAAATGAGCTTCTTAAAAAGTGTTGAGTTTTAGTTTTTATTTTTCTGTGGTGTTTTGGGATTTTGATTTTTTTTTTTTTTTGAGGGGGGGTGTTGGTTGTTTTGGGGATTTTTTTGTGGATTTTTGTTCTTGGGGGATGCGTTGAGATAGCTGTAAAATGGAAAATTACTGCCTAAATATGAACTCATATATGAGTCTTTAGATACAAAATGCCCACAAATGTGCAAATTGCTATGTAGAAGAATACTTTGATTATAGTTGTTTGACTAAAAGAAGGGAAAAGAAGAAATGCAGATTCCAAAGAGAAAATAAAAAAGGGTGATTCAGATGGGTATAGATACTTAGTCATGACCACAAAATACATAAGAAAAGTGAGCTGCTAATTAACAGCAGTGAGGAGGGAAGTTTTTTCTGCCACTTGATTTTATTGCATCCATTCTGTAGATGTGCTGGTGTTTCAAAAAGTCTGCATGTGACATCCAAAATTTCTACTGGAAAAAATATTTAAAGTTATTTCTTTCCCTGAGCACTTTGATCTCCAATTGGCTGACTAATTTTCAGTTACCAAATAGTTTCTTTGACTGTATGTCTTTACACTCAAAGCAATAGATAGATGGGACTGTGTTCCAGGGATTCACTGTGATTTTCTCTTGTAGTTGACAATCTAGATTGAGGTCAAGTTCATAAAATGTTCTTGTGCTTGCCTGATTCTCTAGAAGTGTTTTCTGTATAACATATCACGACTTATTCACTAGTTTCTAATGCAAAATAAATGAACAGAAAATTTTGGTACTGAATTTATTTCTACTTTACTATTGACTCAGTTTTACTTAATTTTTAGTTACAGTGCACAGTGACCCATGTCAATAGAAACTTCTCTGAATTTTTTTCATAATCCATTCATGGAAATTTCACCTGAATTATGTTGGTATCCCAGAAATGCTGTTGAAAGATATAAATGCCCTGACATTTACATAATTTAAATTTATTTAAATTATTGGAAAGATTGTTTAGTACTGTCCTACATGAGAATTGAAAGAAAGCATAGATAAGAGAGCAAAATTTGTTTAAAGATCACTGGATAGGCTAACGATTCTTGTGATTACTGTCAACAATCACAGAGCTTTGCTTACAACTTAGTGTCCTGTAATTTCTTGGCGTTTTGCCAGCTCAATCCAAGACACCCACCCATAAAAAATATTGGGGTTCTTTTTTACATCATCTTTCTTTCATCAATTCTTTCTTTCTCCTAGGCTTGAGAATTCTCACATTGTTTAGGATCCCTACATTTTATGGATGTTGCATTGAAAACCATTCTACCAGAAAAGAGAACACACCATATGCACAGAAAAAAGAATATACTCATAGTCTAGACAGTGCTCTAATGGTGTTGCAGACTATCTCATTGATACAGAAAACTGCCAATTAACACTGTCATCAAAATGGTAATACTAAATCTTCTTACTATCTCTTCTGAAATCTTCCTTGCAAATGTGTCTCTAGTTGCTCCCGTCTTTCTGCAGGCACTGTTAGGTCACTGCAAAGCCTGTCTCCTTCAAGAGACACAGCAAAACACATTCTCTGAGGTATACCAGAACCAGCCATAACACTGAAGAGTAGTAGCTTCATAGTAACTCCAGAGGAAAGGATCAGGTAGGAATCAAAAACCAGACTATTATCCAAAGCATGCAAGTGAAAAGGGGGGTTTCACACAAGTATGACTCAATATGGAATAAAGAAATGAATCATCAACATGAAATGTATCAATTTGCTCCTTAGTAGTTTAAAATTGATTTGCCAGTTTCTCTTTAATTTAGCTAATATAGTATTCAGTACAGTTGTGGTGTGAAAGCGAGACACGTGAACTCCTAACACAATATCTGATTTACTAAGCGTTACATCCAGCTTATAAACCCTAGGAAGGGGGCAGTAACATATTTAAGTAAACCCATGCAACCTTCCACAAATCAGCTTGCTTCTTCAGGGGGCATGTGCAGTCAGTCAGCTCCTCCCTTGCTAGTTCTGCTTCGTCCTGGGAGATTGAGTTTCTGGGCTGTCTTTCTGCTTCTGGTTACCTGTAACCTAAATCCTAAAAACATACAGTGACCTTTGTTGCCTCTGTGTGTTGTCAGTATTTTTCTGTTTTCTGAATTGTTAGAGTTGTTTGTTCCTTGAGGATGACTAGGGAAAAACTGGAAGAAAACATTTTCAAAAACTGTGATTTTCAAGTCTTGCATTAATGAAAGGACAACTCAGGGCCTTCTCTGTTAATGATGAAGGTTTGTTGCAGATGTTATATGATCAGTAGAGATTATTTTAAAGGACATTGTTTTCTATAGATATAGTGTAAAATGTTCTCCTTTTTGTGCATTAATAATCCAAAATATATGAAAGTAAATCTTGCTCTTCCACCTTTCAGAGTTTTATGATTCTATATCACCAGTACAATAACAAGAAGTGATATGACAACCTGGAAAAATATTTGATAATGCACTAGCAAAATGCACTAGAAGATCCATATACTTAATTTTAATGCATTTGTAAGCACTACTGAAATATATGTAGCTATTTTCATGCCTAAATCTGTTGTGTACCGTTAGTATTTTCATGTTATCATACATGCAACAGTATTATTCTATGACTCAATATATAAAATGTTTAGTTGTTTGGGATTTTTCTTTCAACAACAAAACAATTTTTTCTTTCAACAACAAAAACTAAGAAACCATAAACATCTTCAAAGAGGTTTTTGTCATTAACTCAAATTCTTTTTTTTTAATATTGAAAAGCATACTTGTGATCTTTTCAGTGAGTGATAATTCTGATCCAAACTTCATACTTGACAGAGGACACTACTTCAATATGCTCATTCAAAGTAATATTTATGAAATAAAATATTTTTGTTTGGTTATGTGATAAAAGACTTGTATACATAAACAACAACAAACCAACCAACCAAACAAACAAACAAAGCCCCCAAAGCCCCCAAATACGCAAAAGAACAGAATCTCAGGATGGAGAAGTCCAAAAACCTGATCAGAGCAATTAGGGTGTCAGTCACGTTGGAGCCAAGATCCCCATGGGCTAGAAGTGAGACCCACAAAAAGCTCAAAGGGAGAAACTCTCAGAGTCTTCATCAAACTGATGGCTGTCATTGCCTGGCAATGTGGGACATTTTATGAGATGCAAGAGAAGGGCCTCTTGGAATTGCACATGACTTGTTATGGAATGTTTAGGAGATGAACCAAAGGTGGAGAAAAGGAGGGATCAAAGTGGTTTGAGGAGGAATATACATGATGAAACAGGTGGATAAGGAGATTAAAGGAACTAGGTTGCAAGTAAATGTTGCTGATCAGAATGCTTGTTTTGCCACATCTGCACCTTTCATCACAAGCTATCCTTTATTAACTGTTTCCCTGGATGAGGGGATCTCTTTTGTGTATTCACATTCATGTATGGAGGCCTGAGGGTCAGTGACAGGAATGAGACCACAGGTCAGAGGGCCTGTGTGTCTGTGGTTCTAGAGATCAGAGGATGCACATACTGTATAGGTAGATATTAGTATGTATTAACTAGCAAAAATCATGCCAGGGCAGCTGAAAAGTAGGATAAGAGGTTTAGGAGCCATTGCATTGAAGTGACTATAAATGTAGTTTGAATATTGGATAGAATAAAGTCTGAGAGTTGGCTACTGGAGTGGTCAAGGGGTCCAAGTGAGACCATTGATCTTGTGGTCAATGGAGAGACTTGAGTTGCATATGTGTCTTTGTACCTCATGCATATGAAGATGACAATATAGGAGACATCTACGAAAAATATCTTTTTACAGCTATAAGTCTATTCATACCACACAGAAGAACAGAAAGAACATGATTTCTGCATATGCTGTCAGTCTCCAGCTGTGAAGTGGAAGTTTTCCTGGTATTAGAAATGGAACACTGGACTCTATGTCTCTGTATGTAAGCATTACACTGGGATAAAAATTACAATTTTTATATCATTCATCATATCCTAAGATGCACCTCTCAGGAAGCTGAGATGGTTCTTTGTGAATATATTCTTCTTTCTTCACTCATTTGTTCATTAGTTAAAGACAGAATCCAGGCCACAGACTTGTCATAGCCAGTCACTCATGGACTTGGCTAAACTAGATGGCTAACTGTTAGGCAAAAGTGGATCATACCTTCGTTTAAGGGAAATTATACCTTCGTGGACATTATTCTTTATTTTTGTTAATACAATTTTTATTATTAATTTAAGGCTTATGGACTGGAATAGAGTACAGAAGTTTTTTAAAATCCAGAAAATTTCTATATGCTTTCTACAATTCATTCTTCACATAAACAAAAATATATCTAATAACCAATAGTGATGGTCTAAAATTGATGTAACAAAGAATGTTTCTGTTGTGGTTTTTTTTCTTCTTATTTTCAGATTTAATTTCTGAAGGTCTTTCCAACAGATCAAAAGCACTTTGTTAAGTTTATGCTTTAGTTCTTTATGAATCAGGTATCTTTTCTGTGCCTTACCGCTATTTAATGATCCATAAATCCTTAGAATACTTTCTTAAGAACAAGTACTAAAATAACCTCAGTCCTCTGGAGTCATAATTACCTGGTTGAGTACTGGGGAAAAGATGCATAAAAAATAAAGAGTTGAACATACCCTGCAGGTTTTCAAGGTAAGAACTACCAAAGTCAAAGAGCCTTTTTCTTTGTTTTCTAGGAGAGGGTGGGGGTGTGAGGAGTTGTATTATTATTATTATTATTATTATTATTATTATTATTATTATTATTATTATTATTATTATTATTATTATTATTAT
>JAWWEV010000134.1:52111111-52134957 GCA_035583235.1 Hafferia zeledoni | reverse complement strand
GCTGGGTGTCTTTTGGGGTGCTTATAGATCCAGAGTGATAGAATCTGTTTTCACTGGGGAGTGGGGAAGTTTTTTGTTATTCCTAGCTTGTGTAAGTGTATGTTATATTGTAGTTTTACTTTTCTCTTTTCTGCATAAATATATGTAGCTAGTTTAAGCATAAACCTAGTTTTGAAGTTTTTTTTCCCCTCTCCCTCTTCTTCCCTTTTCACTCTGTCTTGGAAACTTGGCGTTTTGCCAGCTTAACCCAAGACAACATTCTACCTCTTCTCATTCCCAAGGAAACATATATTTATTACTTCTAAAACACAGCTAATGCCTCTTTTAAACACTTATACGTTTCTTCTATGAAGACCTTTATGAATGAATATTCTCTCCAAGTCTTTATTTTTCTAAACCAGGAAGATGAAAATATTTGATCTCGATTTTTAGTCAATAATAGGCTGAAAAAATCGCATGGAAATACAAGTTACATTTTGAACAACTAAATCATAGTTCAAACCCTGCAAGTCAGCTGTCCGCTGGCAGTTAACCTTATTCATCAAATGTCCCCAGCTGTACACAAGACTGGGTCCCTCCTCCTTCACCACCACTAGTAACACCTTCCTTCTTCTGTGAAAGATCCCAGGACACTGAAGGCTATTAAAAAACTTGTCTACACCCTACTCTTCTTGAGGAATGCCTGGGTGTGTGCCCAATTCTTCACTCAAATTTCCCATTTCCACTCCAAACATGACAGAATTGATCAAAGTTTAAAAAACCAATGAAATGCAGTTTATGCTTTATTATATTCTTTCTTCTCCGTTTTCATGAAACACCAGATGAATAATGAAGTTCAACAGAAAGTGTCAGATTCTGCACCTGGGGTGGGGGAATGTTAAATATATGTATAGACTGGGGAATGAGATGCTGGAAAGTAGTGCCATGGAAAGGGACCTGGGGGTTCTGGTCAATGGCAAGTTGAATATGAGTCAGCAGTGCCCTGGCAGCCAGAAGGGCCAACCAGAAGGGGACACCAGGCAAAGCATCGCCAGCCAGTTGAGGGAAGGAATTGTCCCACTCTGGTCTGCACTGGGACAGCCTCACCTTGAACATTGTTTTGGTGCAGTTTTGGGCACCAGAACATAAGAAAGATATGAAGCCATTAGAGAGTGTCCAAAGGAGGGAAATGAAGGTGATGAAGGGCCCTGAGGGGTAGCTGTATGAGGAGCAACTGAGGCCACTTGGTCTGTTCAGCCTGCAGAAGAGGAAACTGAGGGGAGACCTCATTGCAGTTACAACTTCCTCGTGAGGGGAAGACAAGGGGCAGAAACTGATCTCTCCTCTGTGGTAACCAGAGACAGGATCTGTGGTAGTTTTAGTTAGGCTTCAAATTAGCAGGCTCAGAGAATCTACGTAGATTAGAAGAGACAGGTATCACCTGACTAAGTAACCAAAGAAACATTTCACACCAGATGACGCAAACCTGAGATATGAATACAGGAGTGGGAGGTGCTCACTCATTTCCATCATGGCCAAAGTAGAGTCAGGACATGCTCCAGCTGCCCTGCTGTCTGGGCCCTGCTGCTGCTGCCGCTACTTGCACTTTGTTTGAATTCAGGGAAGTAGAAACATTTTGTTGTTATACTTTCTGTTTCTTGCTGGGTGTCTTTTAGGGTGCTTATGGATCTAGAGTCATAGAATCTCTTTTCAACGGGGAGTGGGGAGTTATTTCTTGTTAATTCTAACTTCTGTAAGTGTGTGTTACATTGTAGTTTTTCTCTTAATTTTCTCTTTTCTGTATAAATATATATAGGTAGTTTAAGCATTAACCTACTTTGAAGGTTTTTTCTTTCCTCCCTTTTCTTGGTGTGGCGGGGAGGGAGGCTCCAACCCTCTGTGTTGGGCAGTTGGCATTTTGCTGGCTACAACCCTCTGTGTTGGGCAGTTGGCATTTTGCCAGTTCAACCTAAGACAGATCTGAGGTAATGGCCTGAAGTTGTGTCCAGAGAGATTTAGATTGAATATTAGAAAAAGGTTCTTTACCCAGAAGGTAGCTGTGTACTGGAACAGGCTCCCCCAGGGAAGTGGTAACAGCATCAAGCCTGACTGAGTTTAAGAGGCTGTTTTGATTTAGCAAAACACCAACTGCCCAATTGCCTGTCAGAGCCCCCACCCCACCAAGGGAAAGGGAGGGAGGAAAAAAAACCCCTAAAACTAACACTTAAAATTGCAAGGTTTTATATTTACCCAAAAGAGAGAGAAAATAAAAACAGAATACAACATATACATATATATATACAAATATGAAAAGAAATAATAACAGCTCTGCCGAGTCACCCAACCAAACAATACAGATTCCAACTAACCAAACCCACAAAATCCCCTCAAAAGATTCTTCCTGAGAAAACTCCCAGCAAGAGAGGAGAAAGAAACCCCAGTAATAAGATGCTACTTCCCTAGATACAACAGCCGTGGGAGTCGCAATGAGGCTCAAGCACAAGTGGCGGCAGCGCGTCCTCCTGGGGCTGAGCAAAGAGCAAAAAGAGACGGAAGCTTCACCTTCCTCCCTTTTTATACTTGTTTTGACATCAAACAATATGAAATATCTCGTTGGTTGCTTAAGTCAGGTGACACCTGTCTCTCCTAATCTACGGAACATTATCAGGGCCTACTAAAATTAAGGCCTACATCGAGGTCTAACTAAAACTACCACAGATTCATTTCACTGATACTCTCAGGCACATGGTGTGACTCTTGAGGATGGTCCTGTGCTGGGCTGGAGACTGGACTTGATATTTGTGGGTCCCTTCCAACTCAGCATACTCTGTGATACTGTGAATAGAACAAATATTTTTTTATCACATATTAATTTGATATTTTAATTTTCTTTGAAAAAGAAAATACCAATTTTTAATCAGAGTAATTAATTTAATCGATGCTATACGTGTTTACTGACCTTATCTGTTTTACTGAAGTGATTGATTTCAATAAAAGTATAAATATTAGTAGAACTAATATAAATATGAAAACATTTTTAAAGGTATGAATACAACATATGATTGTTTATACTTGGAAGAGAGGATGGCAAACACTATTTTCTCTATAGAATTATTCATAACTAAGGCATTGTAAGTTTAGGTGAATAAACTGTAAGCAAAGTTCTCCTCATATCTGTGAAAATCATACTGCTGTATTAATTTTTACTGCAAAGAGTAATAGACCAAGGAGAAACCTGCGTGTTTAAGAGTAGAAAAACATTGTATTAAAATTAATACATTGGAAATCTGAAGTAATTTTTGAATTTCACACTCAATTCTCAAATGTATTCAGAACTTTAATTAAAGGCAATATGCTTTCATGTGTGAAACAGTCTGGATCATTAGGTCATCGATATTGCTTGAAAAGTCTATTGACATGAGTAGAAAGCTGTCCACTGACTGTTGCAGTGTTGTGGGGAAAAAAAAATCAAATTTGAATTTTTTCATTCAGTAAGGGATTATTTCAGGCAAACAATGAAACTGTTTAATGGAAACCAAACATCATTCTGAGAACTGGGTAGAGGACAGCTCCCGAGATGATTCAGACACACACAGGGGTGGTGAACACATTGAAAGCCTTTATTTCTGGTCAGAATCTGGGTTATAAGGGTCCCAATAGGGGTGGGGTTTGGAGGGGATTGGACAGCATATCTGGGGGCAGGGTTAGGCTCGAAGGCAGGGATGGGACAGGCTCAGGTAATGGGAGAAACCATACAGGGACATCCAGGGTGGGAAAGGAACCCCAGGCGATACAAAGACTGTGAGCAGGGGGCACATGGGAGAGGGGGAAGGAACCTGGGAGGTGTGAGCCCTGGGGGCTGAGCGTGACACATCATAAATTAATTTCTGTCCTACCAAGATAGTTTCTACTTACTTCACTGCACTAGATTTTACCCTGAAAGAAGCTACACTTGAATGAAATATGGACAGAAATTCTGATGAACAGACAACAAAATTTAACTGTGTGCTCTCCTAAGTTTTTGTAAGTATCTGCTTTGTTCATATCTGGGCCTTTTTCCTGTGTCTGGGAAGAAAGATAAAACTTTTGCCATTTCCAACAACTTGGACTTTTATTCATGTTTCTCAGTTTTACCTGTATGAGGATTTGATAGTTAACCTATTGTTCTAAACTAAACTGATTTACCTTGAAATTCTCTTGATTAAAAAGACAATTGGCCTGAATAAATCACTTTCTAGAAATGGCTGTGACTTAGGAAATATTAACTTCTTCCTTCACTTGGAGTAACTGCGTGGCACCTTCATGGTATTTAGGAATAGTTTTCTCCATAGCTACAGATTTCTTCTTACCATTCAAATACATTGAGAACAGAAGAGGATTAGAGGAAAGCAAAAACCACTATCTGACAACTTCTGTATTATTATCACTGAGTCTCAGAAAATTTGATACACACAAAACGGATGTGTAAAAAACGTATCTAGTAGCAAAGTATTTCTAAGTTTACCTTTGCTATATGCTACACCAAAACGGATATGTATAAGAACCTCACAGGAGGATACTTATGGACATTATTATTTTATTAAGAGTTCTGTTTAGAGCACTGGCTTTTATCAAACAAAGCTTACCTTCTGCAAAATGATGAATGAAATTCATCACTCAGAAAGAAATTTTGGAAGGGGAGGGAGAAAAAAGATAACACAAGAATTTTTATTATCAACCTTAAATCCTTTTTCATAATTAAAAAAAATGTGGGGAAACTTCTCTCTAATATGTTATGCAGATATAAAATATATTGAAATCATTAGACTTGCTTTGGTATAAAGAGCAGAAATTATTTAAAATTTAACCATTTTCCTCCTTTTGGGGGGAAATTTTTTGGAAATTCTGTCCTTTCACAAAGGGTGAATAATTTCATAGAAATGTAAAAATGCACGCTAATACCTCTTTTTTAATGCTTGTAAATAATTAAACTTTTCATGCAAAATTGTCATTATAAGTAGAATTCAAGAACTATAGCCTTTTATTCTTAGTCATATTGACATTTTTCCATTAGTCCTCTCTTAGATCAATGTTTGTGTGTCTCCATGTATCAATTTGCAAATTTGAGACCATAATTTTCTAAAAGATATCACACCACAATTAAATATGTGCTCAAGAATTAAATAGGTGAAAAATAGCATGAAATAATTCAATCTAATGTTTTATACAGCAGACTTTACAAACCAAACACATCACTGTTCCTACCATACTTTGCAAATCTGCTGTGACAATTCAGTGATCAGGTATAAATGACAGTTACCTCTGCTACATTCTAGGACTGTGCAGGTAAGACCTCCAGTCTATTTTATCTTCTATAGAAAACAGTAAATTGGCATTATCCTGACTTTCCTTTAATCTGCTCTTAGAGTGCTTGTGATACTTTATCTTACTAATTTTTTGTTTTTCTAACCGTGTCACAGCCCTGCACTTAACAGTTGTTTGCTATCCAAGTTCTGTGCATTAAGATACAGACAATGCAAGTGAGTCTTTAAACACCTAAGCAGTCATGTCAAAATTGCCTTGCAACCTTCACTTATGTGTATTCCCCTTTGGCACCATTTTATCACTTACTTCTGGTCTTCCTTTCCCATCGTTTAATGTACATATGTTTTATTCCTTTTGTGGCTAGAAAATCTATTTGCTCACCCATGACTTTGGGCACCAAGCAAAGTTTTATAGTCATTTATATGCTTGCAGATTTCTTGTGGAATAAACTATTTTCTGCCAAAAAATCACATATCACTGAAGTAGTAACTTGTCAATGCTACAGAATTTTCATATAGTAAACTTGGATATGTTTGTATTTTTCATCTATGCCCGAAAAATAAAGACACTGAAAGTATATGCATCTTTGAAAATTAATGGAGTCCTCTGAATACTTGAATAGACTGATATTTTTAATGCATGTTCTTAGTTGAAGTTTATTACTGCTATAACATGCTCTACTCCTAGTAATAGTAGGTATGCTTCAACCTCCTGGATATACCTTTTTATTCAGAACAAGACTGAATGTTCACTGTCTTATACTATTTTAATGCAAGCTAATATCCACTAACCCCTACCCTAACAATCCATTTTCCAAACAGGTTTTGTTTTTTTTGCACTGTATATTTATTTTTAATAAAGATCAATATCCCACTTACAACTCATTCTCTACATAAAGTCAGATGTTTCTCTGTCATAAAACATTACTTTTAGAGTCACATATTAGAAGTCACCAATTAAAACCATGGTAAAATCATAAATGTCAATAGTTTCTTCTAAAAACTATTCACAATGTAGCAGACACTCAATTATAA
Source organism: Hafferia zeledoni (assembly GCA_035583235.1). Lineage (NCBI taxonomy): Eukaryota > Metazoa > Chordata > Aves > Passeriformes > Thamnophilidae > Hafferia > Hafferia zeledoni. The sequence continues at coordinate 52,128,640 of JAWWEV010000134.1, read as the reverse complement.
TGTCTTTTCTCCTTTCTTCTTTTCTTTTACATGTGTTGAAACTCCTTTTTGGTACATTTTACCTAATTCCATGGACAATATTGCACAGTTTAGGAAATTGAAAACTGACTGCAATTTTGTGTTATATAGTCTCACTGCCATCTTTGAATGTTTCTCAGATAGTTCCCAGATGAGGTACACACAAAACATATTGCAGTCGTAAATGCATTCATGTTATAGCTAGATTACTCAATATCTGGGAACTTCTTAACTTAGTTTTTATTAACAGTGAAGATGTGCTTTCGAAGTACTGCTTGGGTTTCCAGGAATGTTTGTGGAATGTGATGAACTGAGCAAACTGCAACTGAAGTGTTGCATCACCAGCTGATGGAACTGCAGAAATGCTTCTGCCTAGCTTGATTCAAAGCAGTGTTGAAATGGGCTTGTCAGATTCCTAGTTGAATGATACTCTTTTGTTCAGAAATAAATGGATTGTCATAGGTTTCAGAGTAGTACTCCTGCTAGAAAATGTGAGATATTTTAACTCTGCTTATGGAGATATACTCGTTCACAACCAAGAAATCCTATTTCAGAAATCAGCTTCATAGATACAACAGTATTGTCCATGACAAAAGGAAACATATCATTGTAGATACTTTTCTACTTTTTGGTTGATTGTTATAACCAATAACCTGCTTTTCAGGAGATGTTTATTCATTTATAACAGGATTTGAGAGATGATCTCTACTTTCTGTCTGCTAGTGGAGTAGGGAAAAACTATAGCAAAAGTTTTATGGACCCTTCTATGAACTCACTGCTTACTACATAAGGGACTGAGCTTTAAGGGACTATACTCAGTGTCCCTTGTAAGCGTTTTTGATACTGTATTTTTAGGATTCATGCTTTTACAAGAATAACATTCAGTCTCTTTACCTAGAATTCATAGTCAATGTAAAACTTGGAATAACCTAACTGAGCAAATGTGTATGAATATAAGAGTTACACTGTTCAGCTGGGTTTTAGACACACATAAATCAGCTGAGAAATGCTGTAGAGAATAATTTTACAAATAAGAAAGAACATAATGACTTGAAATACTCTGACTACTGATGTACAGCTAAAGAATTTCCTTTTGAAGTAAGTTTTCCTTATAAGTCCTTTAAAAGTGAGAATTTTGCATAGTAATTCAATTTTGCTATTTAATTGCTTAAAAATGCTTTTGTTAGATTTACTTGAATCACTATATATGGGACATCGGATTTGCATTAGAAAAGCATCTTAAGAAGATGTAAATGACAATTTCTTCTGCAAAGAGCATGATGTAATGCATACATAAGTTGGTTTTTTATTGTTTTTGATCCCAGCCTATAGTTCCAACAATTAACAATTTTTTGATGCCTGAGATATTAAAAAAATGTTCCTATTCATTGCATGATATGATAAATATGAAGCCTTCAAAATTACCCTCTTCATATTGAAATTGTTTCAATTAGTATCTTAAATGCTTCATTTTTTTTCTGAAAGATTAATTGCAGTCCATTGACTATGAAGTCAAGCACTTTTGCTCTTTCTTTTTTACTTCTGTAATGTGTAAGAATCTTTAGGATGTGTCAGCAATATATTGTTATACTTTAAGTATTGCATAATTGTACATATTTGAACTGTTTTGGTGGACAATAGGTAAGACAATCTACTTTGTTAACTGGTAATTTCCAACCCTCCCATCCCTACCCCCTTCCCCACGCTCATTATAAAACTCAGTATCACTTTAGGCACAAACAGCAAAGCTATAGTTACACATGTCCATTCTGTTACTGACATAAATTGTTTACCATGTTTTCATAACACTTTTGGCCATATGAATATTTCCAGATCTCTCTTTGCCAGTTGCAAAGTCATTCTATACAACATTTCCCTACAGTTCTATGTAGGTCCAAAGTCCAGCTGCACAGTATAATTCATATACCCACACTTTTTTTTTTTTTTTTTACAAATTAATGCAAACCTTTCTATGTACATCTGATGTCTAAATTTATCATTGCAATCACAGTGACAATTTGTTTGGTTTGAATGCTTTTTCTTGCGTCATTATTTGTAGTTATTGACTTATTTATCTCATTGAAAAAAACACTTTTGGATAATGCATATGCTTCATCTCTCAACTTAACACAAGATAATAGAAAAAATTATACAAAATAATAGCAGAAACAGTAAACTTATATCATGTAAATGTATTTAGTCACAACTCCATGATTATAAAATGTTAGTTGCCTGTCCATTAAGGCATAAGTATTTTTATTCTTCACCCAGATAGTTAAAAAATGAAAAAAAAATAAAATCTTGCATTAGCAGTTTTCATACTTTATGTTGTTTCTTTCCGTTGCTGAAAACCAAAGGTGTTTGTCCACATTTCCAAGAGAGTCCTTTCAAGTAAAAATTCAATTGTTTTCTAAAAAACTGAAGTGTTTTATTGGACATGTAAAATTTCCTGAATTGGACATAGTCTATTGACATGTGTGGATTTTAATAGTCTTCAAGCTTGTATTTTGCAAAGAAAATTTCTGCCTTTAAATCCTATTTCACATTTGTGGTAGATTGGCCCTAGCTAGCAGCCAGAAAACCACCTTGATTTTTACTCATTTCCCTCTCCCTGGGGATGGAAAGAAAAGATACAAGGAAGGTAAAAACACTGATGAATTAAGGTAAAGATGGTTTAATAAGAAAAGCAAAAGCTGTATGTGCAAGAAAAGCAAGCCTATAAAGTAATTCACTACTTCCCATGGGCAGAAAGTTGTCTCACATCCTAGGAAGCATGACATAATAGTTACAACCACCATAACAACAATCTCTCTCCTTTCCCTGTTTTTATCGTTGAGCATGGTATTTGTTCTTATTTATCCCTTTGGTAAGTTAAGTTCAGCAGTCCCAGCTGTGCCTCCACTCAACCTCTTGCCCAGCATACTCATTTTGAGGGAGGCAGGGAAGAAAGAGAAGAGTAGTCTTGATGCTCTGCAAGCACAGCAGTAACAAAAGCAGTAGTGGTTACTGAAACTGCTGCAGCATCAAATGCAAAGTGCTGCACTATAAGGACTGCATTGAAGAAACTTAACTTCATAACTTCATCCTAGCCAGACCTGGAACAAGCATTCTTTCAAAATACTTCTCATTTGGCCTAGACCTGATTGTAGCTAATGATAACTTGTGATGGTGTTGGCGGATTATCAGAGGATTTCTTTTTTTTTTCCCACCAGATGACTTTGTTTTAGAGAGATGTTATTACTTCTTATAATAATTTAATGGGTATTAATCTACTTATTTGAAGGTGTAATTTCATCACTCTGTAATTATATGTCCAGTAGTACGTCAGTCTCTCACAAAACTGATGTCACTGAGGAAGAATTGTATGTGCAGCTGAAAAATATGGCAACTGCAATTTTATCCAGATGGCCAATCTGAACTCACTGATGTCCAGCACCAGTGAATTCGTGGGAAGACTGACTTGCATGTAGGCGTAATGCCATATGAACAGATGGACGCGAGTACAAAAATCTGAGAGACCATCTATAATCACAAACTGTGTTTGTGAAGGGCACAAGTTTAGCCAGGAAGTACCAGATGGTTGTCTGTCCTGAGGTTATAGAAATACAGCTATGGGAATGGACCATCCTTTATCCTGATTTTGACTAGATAAAATCCCCTAAATTAGCAAAATTACTTCATGACTAATGAAGTATATTATTTTTCTTATTTTTAATATAATTTAATATTTATTTTTAAAATAATATATTCTCCTGTATATAAGTGAAAAATTACTTTGTAGGCAATAGAAAGGGATACTCAATAAAATTTAACAAAAATTTTATTTTACATCAGGTGAACTCCCATGTTAAATGGAATTGATGGCAATGATGGTGGCCTTTAATGAATGGATAGGAAAATCTGCTCTTTTAGGTTCCAACCACAGTTAAATCTTAAAAAAAACCAAAAAACCAAAAAAACCAAAAAAACCCCCCAAAACAACAATGACAACAGCAAAAAAAACAAAACAAAAAAAAAAAACAAAAAACACAACCAAAACTCCCATTATATCTTTCCATGGGAGTCTGGTTGTGACATCTAAGAAAATGTCCTCCTCTGTAACTATGATTTTAACTAACTTAGGGCATAAATTGCCTGCATAAAAGTCTATGCAACTTTCTAGAATGAAAGATCAGAAATATTTTCTTTTTCAGCTTTCATTGTGATGATGATGATTAGACACTGCCACTTTCGTTTTTCTTTAAAAAAAAATATTTCAGGGTTTTTTATTGGTAACTGCATCTCTTCCCTTTTTCATGTATATTCCTGCAAAAATGTGAAGCAAGCCGAGATACATACTTTTCATCTTTTCTGTAGGGGTGAGTGTAAGTGCATCCCTTAAGTAAAGCTGTTTGGAGTTCTACCTTAAAGAGAACAGAGCTACCTGGAGTACGTGTGGTGGCTTGTGACCAATGAGAGGCTGTGGTGTATGCAAGGTGATTGGTTAACCAATAATGTGATAGCATAGTGGATGTGAAAATGCATAAAAGGTGTGGATATTACTGAGTGAGATGTAGAGCTACTGATGTAATAGGAACTTCTAGGAACTAACTGCTTCTACTATGAGCTGAGATCTGTCTGTTAATCTATCTTGAATAAACTCCCTAAGTTATGAGCCTTCTGATCAAGCCTTTAGATGTCTGCTGGGCCTGAGCTCTTCTGACCGTCAGTCCACAGCCCAGCTCGGTATAAGGGGTTCCCCCTATACTTTTTATAAGAAAGGAATATTTAATTTAGAAACTGAATTTCTCTTGTCCTGTATTGTACACTCTGTTTTCAATAGCAAAAGAAATTACTATTGTAAAATAAAATCTGTTAATTGATTTCTCTGACACATGTCTAAAGCAACATTTATATAAAGTGAAATAATATCATGAACATCAGTAACATAAATTGACATGTCATGGAATTCAGTGTTTAATTTACAGAAACTGATATGATGTCTTTAGAACATGAGTAATTTAATGCTATTAATTAGAAATTTTGGCAATAAGTTTGGAAAAACTGCCTTTTCTGCCACAGTTTTCAACATAACATTTTCCATTGAAGTTTTGGTAAATGTTTAATTTTAATTGTGGTCTTGCATGAACCATAACATACACACACACATAAAGTCTAAAAATATAATTTATATATTTCTTCTGTGTCACTTTAAAAAATCTCTTCTCATAGCAGTGCATTTGAATTTACACACATCCTTAGCCTTTGCAGAACTTAACTGAAATTCTGTGCATGAATATAAGATTAAGCTTTATTACTCAAAAAGCCTGGAAATAGCATACAAAAAGATGCTGATCTAAGACATGCTATGAGATATTCTTTAAGTTTTTTAATGTATGGCAATGAATCAACAGTGTCAGTGTACATTATACTTTAAAGTCATTGAGCCTAAACCTTAGAAAAAAATATTGTAGAATGTATGAACCAACCATCTGGCAAGTAATTTTCATGCTACTTTATGTATCTGAAAGTGATTTAAAATTCCTGCTTGTTTTATAAATGTTCTGCCACTCTGTCAAAATGTTTTTGAAAGATCTTCATAGTCTGTACCATTCAAGGTCTGATACAACTGACAAGACAATGTCAGGGACAATTCTGAGCTGTTAAAGACTTTGCTTTATTAGATCCAGGTCAGTGCTGACTATGGAGAAGTAGAGAAAAGATATTCATTATATCAGAGAAAATATGTTAAACAGAAAAGAGGATGTCAGTTTCTTAACTTTCACCAACATAACATTCTCTAAAATGATATAAACATGTCAAATTATGACAAGCAAAAGAAAAGTAATCAAACTTAATATGAGAAGATCTCAAACTAGACAAACAGAATTAGAAAAAAATTTCTCTGAAGAAACACTGAAAAATCACGAGTTTTATATCTTTTCCCTTGTCTAACTTTTTCTATCAAGTTTTAAAAAACCTGCAATTTGTGGCAGGAAAAAACACAACAACAACCCACCAGCAAAGACTAATTTTGCACTAGCTTTTGTTCACATATCAGTTATTTTTAAATTTATGTGAAGTTAAAAAACAAAATGAGTAATCAAGCATATGCAGTTACATATTCTTAACTTAGATCAGCACAATTTCATTTAAAAACAAAACTGTTAGAAGCAGTAGAGATAATTTAGAGAAAGTCAACCTAAATTAATAATCAGAAATTTTGCATACAAAAATATTGCTATGTTTAGTTTCACTTAAATCAACACCTAAATCTTATTATTGCGACTGAAAGTTATATATTGAATTGAAACGCTATGAAGATAGCTAAATTTTAACACTAAATTATTTAAGCAGATATTCAATGATAAAAAAGTCACCTTCGTGACTCAATAGGTGTGATTCAATAGTCATTGGCATTGACATATATGTCTTCATTTATTTAAGATTAGGAAATACCAGTCCTATTTTCTTACTAAATTTAGTTCCCTGTTGCTTGACTGAGTTTGACACCACACACCAGAATTGTATTAATCTGTACACTCAAAGTATTCTATTCAGTAAAATTTTCAGAGCAGGTATATTTTTGAAGTGTTTTGTAACTAGCTTTTTAGCAATTTTACAAAACATTTTTTAAAACTTTGGAAGTCTAAAAATGAACCAAAGTGCCATTAACAACTAATGTGGATTTGAAATTATATTAGTATCTTGTTTTCTACTTAGGAAGTTTACTAAGTTACAGTATTTAAATTAGTGTTATGCTATGATATTAAGGGAAACACTTTTTGACATATTATCTGGAACAAGCTGCCAAGGGAATTAATGGAACCATGATCTTTGGAAATTTTGTAAAAAAGTTATGGATGTTGCAGCTGGGGACATGGTTTAGTGTTGAACGGGATGGTGCAGGGACAGAAGTTGAACTTGATGACCTTAGAGTTCTTTCCAACTGTAATGATTCTATAATTTAAAATATTTTGGACAATGAAACAGCTCATGGCTTATTGAAGTGCTGGCAAAACCCAATGCTGCTGTCCCATGAATAGAGATAAAATAATGACCACTACTCTCATTTTTGGTACTCTCTCAAACAACATGAAAACCACAGAAACAAATCGTAAAAGATTTCTGCTTCTTAGTGGAAACTGATTAAAATTGTGAGTGCTTTTTCTCTACACTGGGAGTAGAGCTTCTTAACACTTCTTAACACTTCCAGGCAGAAAAACCACTTCATTTCTTATCAGGAGATACGAGTGTTTGATTAAGTTTCTCTGAGAATGCCTTTGGTTGCTTTTTAAAGTTCTGGGTATTTTTAGAAACAAACTGAGAAACAAATATAATTGTTTTTTCCCCACTTTTGTCATACTAGGTGATTTATTTTGTCTTGAGAAGACTCTAGGCTTATTTGGTACAGTTAATAATTTAGTATCCCCAAACCAATTCTTTTTTTCAATCTCAATGACTTTTCCTTGGTTATAGTGTGTGTATACATGCTCAAAATAATAGCAAACCAGATCTGAGTAAAAGATTAAAAATATTCCTAGATCTGTGCAATGCCAAATATAGGATACCTTAGGCTCCAAACTCGATTTTTGAGCCTCTTAGAATTGGCATTCAAGTAATACCAAGACACATTTAGAGACCATACATATTTCCATGTAGGTGACTTGCAAAAGTTAGCTTCACCATGACAACTGGTACCGATGAAACACAAAAGATAAGCATGCTTACATATTTATTTGTTTGTTTGTTTGTTTTATTAGTTTTATATAATTTTTTATATTTTTATATTTATATATATATACTTCCTGTGATCTACATAACTGTCAATAGAAAATTTATGGTGGTTTGAATTTCTTTCATAATGGTGTATATGTATTTCCTGCACAGTTTTGCCACACACAACCTAACCAACTTACAAAAGACACATATGTGTTTCCATACTAATTAATCTGTGATTTTTGGAAGAACTTAAGAGTTTTGGAGCTATTTATTTTTTTCCTTTTGTATTATCCCACTGCATACTCTTCTTGAACAGAATCATTACTAAAAAAAAGGAGAAAGAATGATATACACATCCCCAAACTCCAGTGAGACTTATTTAGCCTTCAACATTCTAGAATCTTAATAGTGTTAAGGGAAGTTCTAGAAGAGTATTAATAAATATTTTCTTCTTGAAGTTGAATGTGGTTCAGATGTGTTATTTTTGTTGTGTTAAGAAAGTTGCCTGAAATCACCAATATTCACTTCAAGATCCACATTTTAAAAATGCCTTTACTTTCACAAAAGCAAATGCAAGGAGACATGAAATTTCACATTATGTACACTACTTTTGTCAGTTACATTAGTTCTGAGGGTATAATTGCCAGAACCAGGATATCTGAAGTAGACTTAAAATGCAAATGACAGATTGAGAAGAGGGAAGAAAAAACTTGGTTTGTATCATCAGTTCAAATGTTCTGATGTCTACCTGATAGGGAAAAAATGCTCATGGAACAAAAACAGGTTATGAAATTTCTTCCAGAAGATGGTACAAATAAGAAAGTACAACTTGAAATGTGTTTCTGTGAATTCTAAAATATTTGGGTTTTTTCCTTCATTGACTTTGCCCTTCAACTTCTAAACTTAAAAAGTAGAGAAATATCTCAAAAAGTAGAGAAAAGAGATTTTAATCAGGTCACACTGATCCTTATACCTCTGTTCTATGAACACATTCCAACTGTGTGATGTATAAAAAAACCCAAAGCCATCAGATTGTTTTTGTTGAAGTGGATAATTACAGCATTCCTGAATAAGTAGCTACTTTGGCAAACCCCATATAAGAAGCCATGGAGTTGTGAAGCAATAGGTTAGATTAAAAAAAAAAAATAATAAATTAAAAAAAATTGAAAATTGTAACTTTCAAAACAAACACTTAAGTGCAGAATAGTCTCTACAGTAGAAATTTAGTCATTTGGATGAAAATTTGGCTCCTTCAATTCATGAAATTCAGACTATATACATACACATCTAAGTTCTCATTGCATTTTTAGATTTCTATCTAAATATATATATGTGTTTATTAAAGTTAATTAACTCTAGATGATTGTGTACTATATACATCTATGTACATGCCTATGTATATATTAGCTTTTAAACCACAGAAGGAACAGCATATTTTAAATATGCCAAAAATTTATTTTAAAAGAATCTACTGGAGATGAGGATTTTTAAAATAGGAATTAAATTAGTACTGAATTTAATGATTAACATTTACCTGGTTAGTTTGTTGTTGTTGTTGTTGTTGTTGTTTGTGTTTTTTTTGTTTTGTTTTTTGTTTTGGTTGGTTGGTTTTGGTTTGTTTTTTTTTGTAAATAATCCTGACTGCTGATTCTTGAACACAATATTTTTAGGATTAATGAAATTTAAATATTTAGAAACAAAGTTTCATAATCAATTGAAACAATCTTAAAAATCTCCAGCTTCTTAAACATAACAGAAAATTACTATATTTTTACATTTGCTAAAAAACTTCCTGATTGACATTTCCAACTGGATAAGGTTAAATATAATGCTACAAGGTGAAAAACAGTAATGTTTCTGGTACATATATATTACTGTACATATGCATATTTGTGGTGTGTATTTTTGTGCACTTTGAGGGGAAGTGATTTATTTGGTATATCAAACAATATTTTTTTTCCCAGATATATTCTATTCTTATTGTCATAAAACTTTACTTAAATTATAGTTTTTGGAAAAAAAAAAGAGGAAAACATATATAAAATTAAGCAAATGCTATTAATGTCAGATTAGGTTTAGGATATGCAAAAAGTTTAAGGTGAAGCATAGTTCGTGATCTAAAGAGATTAAAGAACTATAAGATAAAGTAAAATAAAGAATGACTTATGGAGAACATGTAACAAAATGTAAAAATTGCATATTTATATACTTTTTTATCAATAACCTTCAGTTTTTCATCCAGTCTTAATTTAAAACAAACAATAAACACAGTGAAATTGGGATAAATTTGGTGGAGGACAGGAAATACAGGTATTGTGAGAGTGTTTAGGGTCAATATTATTGACTATTTAATGTTTTACTCCTCTATAGAATGCATTGTGATACACATATTTACTTCATTTTAAACACAATTTAAACATATTTAGCAGATTAGCAGACTGTTCTAACAGTGTCTTAGAATATTTTATGGCCCTTCAACACATAAAGCCAAGCTAGGATTTTGGAGGGAAAAGATTCTAAGGTGAATATAAAAAACTTTCCTAGGATTGATGGGGTTACCACTTTAGGTCCACAAGACTATTTAAAATTCCTTGTCTTGATATGTACCTAATGATTAGAGAAAGCATTCTGACTGGAACCAGTAACAGTTATGAAAACACAGAAAGTGACTGCTTTGACCTGTCAACTAAATACTGTATTGGCTCTAAAAATGAAAATCCATCCCACAAGACTAATGCAGATAATGCAGAGGATCAAAGGACATCACATAACGAACCAATGTGGTTTTAGGTAGAATGCAATTTATTGATACACTGCAAGTGGTTTATATAGGGTCAAAGCTACATGCTAATTGGCTATAATAATTTTCACACCATAAAGCAACATTTCTTATTGGTTACATTCCATATCTCAGAAATCCAGTGTTTTGATAAAACATCCTAACAGTTCCCAGGTGCATCTCAAGAGTCCTGTGAAAAAACTTTCAAGAGTTCTTGTGTCAAAGTCTGGGGAGTTGCTGTGTGAACTCCTGGGGAGGGATTTCTTCTTTACCACTCAGCAGCAGCTGTGCCTTTGTTTATTCTTTGCTGGTAGCTGCTTCAGTCTCACAGAGTCCATACAGTCTGGATTGCTCACATGGCCATTTTCTATAAGAAATTCCTCTACACAAGATGACCAAAAACTCTGCAAAAAATTTTTCCTTGACTAAGTTCATAGTGAACTATTAAGGAATCCTGGGAAATATATCAGCTTTGTTTCCTCAGCTGGATACTGTGTTTTTTTCTTCTTCTTGAGCTTGAAGTCAGTGTGACTGTTTCTGTGGTTCATAAACTATCACCATAGTTATTTGGAATCTTACTTGAAAGACGCTAAGATGTCCATCGTACTCTGCACTTTTTGTAATGGATATGGTTCGAGATTAAAAAGGGAAGATATGTTTTACAGGCCCTCAGAAAAATATCTTTCAAAGGAAAGAAACCTCATCCAAACGAATGCATCAAATATATGAATCAATACTTAGTATGAAAAGAAAGGCATTAAAACAAGAAAAATAATCTTAAAAATATATCAGGATGTCATAACCTAATGTAGCACTAAAATTGACATTTATAGTCTTTAATAGTAGACATTTTTCATTATATGGAAAATATCCTTAAAGTCAAAACTGCATGCAGTGTGACTCAGAACTCTAAAGAATCTCATGGCTCCTGAGCATCTGTTGAGTGCCTGATTCCTCAAATGGTAAAAGCACCAACTGAGATTCTCTAGAACATGCCCTGTTCTGTTTCTTCATTGCCTTTTTATGTGTTCCCAAATCCTGTGTAGTGCTTGCAGTGACCATTCAGAACATACAATTGAATATAAATAATTAATTATATAATCTAGAAATTTTGGAATTGCACATACCTTAAAAACTATTTCAAGTATTCCTACTAAATATCACACCATGACAGAATGTGATTGCAATACAACAGAACTGATTTTAGTATTTGAAATAACACATATTGAATATGTTTGTGTCTGATGGATTAATTTCTAGAAACTAAGCATCTGTTCCAACTTATCTTCTAAGATTAGAAAAACAAAACAAAACATGCTTTTACATTAATTGGGCAGATGGAGAGAACAGAATTTGAAATTATAATACAGTAATTGATCAGGATTGTAATTATGTTAATTCCAATTAAAAGAACACTGACAAGACAAATGTTCATTTGAAATCAATATCATGGTAATGAGGGGGTCTATATCTTGTTGTCACTGCTGATTTATTTCCACAAGCAGTGATTTTCAGACTGAGCTTACCTGCCAAGAGAACTACTCAAAATAAATGATGATGCAGATAGATAGATAATTAAAGAATGTTGGAGGAAAATTATAGTTAATCACTGCAATGACACCACCAAGGAGTGGTGTAGTATCTGTTTTTATTTTAGATGTGACTTAACATCTATGCAAAACGCAGTGTTTGAATTTAAAAATAGTAATGAAAATTAAAAATACTTTTAATAGTTTCTTTTCCAAGGAAATTTAGTCTTCTGCAACAATTAATATTAAATTGTTAATACTAGATACCCAGTGACTATAGTACTGAGTTGATTAAAATGTTTGAAAATGTAAGAATATCTTTAATTTGCTTTTTTAAAGGATATTTTATATTTATACACATTAACAGTCCTTATAGAGCAGTACTGTGTAGCTCAGGTGGTGCTAATAACTCACCAATGCTTTGACTGGCTAAGCAGTGTCTGTGCAGCATCAAGGCTGTTTCTCCAGTAACCACTAACCATACTGTGGCCCTACTCCCCAGGAAGTGACTAGACATCACCTGCTGATGGAAAGTAGAGAATAAATATTTTTGTTTTCCTTTGCTTCTGTGTGCAGCCTTTGCTTTTCTCTATTAAAAGCCTTTCTCCAGACCCACAATCATATTATTTTCTTCCCTTCTCCTGCAGACAAAGTGAGTTGGGAAAGCATCTTCCTTGACACCTGAAGGCCAGCCAAGGCTGACCCAATAAAGTTGCAAAATAGGTTTCCTCTACTACTACTACCTAACTTTAACTACTTACTATCACTATGCCATAAAATATTTTACACCACAAAGTTAAGCTCCTACATTTCCACCATTTCTCATATGAAGTATTTCACATTTCCTTGTGCAATACTTGTTGCTGACAACTGGTGCATTAAATAAAACTGTATCTTTTCTGGACCTTAAAGGTCCATTTTTGTTGGTAGTGTATGCAGTAACAGTTCATAGCATGTTAAGTTTCAATTTCTCCAAAGTGTATGCCTTTTAGAACTAAAGCATGCGTAATAAATATTTCCCATGTTCTCTTGAATTCACTTTCCTTGCAAAATAATCAAATGCTCATCTATAACTTAATTTGGTTTGAAGTGATTGTGTTAAAGTACCAGTGAAGCCCAATCAGCAGAATAGTGCCAAGAGAAATGTCAGAAAATGTATGAGGTATTGTACACTACCAAAAAATATTTAGAAGCAGCATCATTGATATTTGATGTCATACCAAGGTTAAATGTAAGACATAATAGCACATCATTGCTGCTCACTAATCTGAACAAGGCTTTCAAGCATGGGATATGAAATTTGGAGCTTAAGACAAGATCAAATTACCTCTCAACCCAACGCATTTGCCTGGAAAACTCTCTACAGTGAATTTCTCTTACAAAGTCTATATTATATACTACTGTGACTCTTTTTCTGTCCTTTTAGTGTAATATTAAAGCAGCCAAATATTGGAAAGTGTGAAAGACACACATTTAAAACAATTCTGTTTCTCATTCATCTGGGACAGAGAGCACAAATCCAATACCAAGAATTTCCATGCTTTAAGGAGCACAAATCTAGAGTTTCCTCATGGCTCAGAAGCTAGCACCTATTTTCATAGCTAGACTTTTATGTTTTATGATTTTTAAAACCAATAAAACCCTTGAGGTATGATTTTATATTAGACATATTAATATTTATTTCTTATATATTTACAAATTAAAGAGCCAGGAAGCAACACTGTGATGGTCTATTTTGACCTCTTGCAAAAACCAGAAATTACTTAAAAGTTAATGAATTTAAAATTCCTAATTACCATTAAATCAAGGAGATTTTTTTAGAGAAAAAAAATCCCCTAAATATATCATAGAATCACAGACTATCTCAATTTGGAAGGGATCCATAAGGACCATCAAGTACAACTACCTGCTCCTCACAGGACAAATATTTTGCACATCATCAGAATGCACTACCAAGTCATATTTTTGCCTGACAGATGCTATCTTGTGCACTGTTGAATTCCTGGTTTTCCATATCAATATGTATGTAAGTAGCTTTGTTCTGTGTAAAAATTTCTTAAATTAAAAACATGAGTTTATTTTGCCTTTCAATGAAAGAACTTGGTGCAGCTTGTTATCATTCTCAACCCTCTACTCATCAACTTTTGATTGAATAACAGGAGAAACTGCCACAGAAGTGAACTGGCTAGTGTAAGTAATGCCTTTCACTTATTACAGTAGTTTCTCCTAAGTTGTAGTAAAATATCTGTAGTTTTATGTTCAGTTACTTATTCAGTGTCTATGAGGTAATGTCCTGGCTTGTCAAAATACAAAATTATCTTCCAAGTATGGCCTGTATTCTTTCTTACTCATATATAAACAATAAAAAATAGAAATTTTTATGTATTAGAAGTTACTCTGTGTTCATCTTCTGAGTGTTAACTTTCTATGGAACTGTATTGCTACTTAGTTTTAAATGTAAATCATCTTACTTTAAATGACAGAAGAACATAGTATTTAAAACTAATTTTTTATTTACAAAGAGGTCACCACAGGAAAAGCATGCATACAAACTGCCACAGCAAACCTGACAATGGGGCAATTTATCATGTTGCAATAATGTGCTTATTTGTCCAAATCCTGATTTCACTCTTACTGCAAAGTAAGTTACTAACACGCATGAGTATATCAAGCACCAGATGAATTTGTATCTGTATGTTGTTTTCTCAATGGTCCTTTTTTTTTTTTTTTAATCTTTTTATCTTATTGGTGCAGTTATATATTGATTCTGAGTAAGCAGCAAAAGATGTTCAGACTCAAGTAATTTCTATGAAATAGTATGATTAATAGGGTGACCTATCCAGAATTATAATTTAAAACTTGTTCATAATTTTTAAAGTGCTGGATACATATAATAAACCAGACCAAATAATGAAATTATCTGCACTGCAACCCTGAAGATCTAAGATCTGCACTGTTTTAGCTGAGAGGGAAGAGGCGCACCCAAAAGAACAAGGCTTCTTCCTTCCCTATTTCTCTTCTTGGGTGCACTATATAATTCTTGTCTTCCTGGAAGTTCAATTTACCAGGGCTATTTTGATTTTGTCTATGTGAATTGCAGCATTTACTGCTGTTTAGATCATGGGAAGATTTTTGTAACAGATTCTGGGAACCATAACATCTCATATAAAAAATTTAGATTCTTTTTCTGGATTTTCCTCTTGAATTTATGCTCAAGCCAAGAATTTATCCTTAGATCTGCTATTAATTCTTGCAGTCAATTTAAAATAGAAAAAACCCTCACCTTTAATTTGCCAAGTTACAATACTAACACTATTGTCCAAACTATCCAATTAGTAAAGAAAAGTCCTTTCATAATACGGTTGAAAACTACTATACAGAACTGTTTGGTATAGATCATTTCCTCCTAGCATTTTGCTCCTCATTCCAAAGTCCCTCTGGGTCCTTCAGTCTTCATGGAAGGAGGAAGAAATAGCTTTCTAATGTCACCAACATCCCTCTTGTCTTTCTCTTTAGTCTTGAAGTTTGCTTGCAGTTTCTAATGTTTAAAATGCTTTCTTCTCCCTGTTTTGCAGCTGAGATTCAGAAGTTACATGAGATCCACTCCCAGTTTCAGCTGACAGAAAGGATGGTTGTTGCACCATGACCTCCTACCTGGTCAGACCTTTGTACCGGAGGGATGCGCACAGTTCTGTCTGAAGCAGGTGAGGCAGGTGATGTAACTGCCAGCCCTGACTGACCCTGACCATCATGCTAGGGCCTGCCCCACCCTGTCCATGGCTCAGGACCCCAATTCAGCCCTTACCTCTGCCCACAGCCACCAGTTCCTCCCACCCCCCGGAAACATCCTGCAGGGCTGCTCCCCATAGCCCTGCCCAGACTGGCCATGGGTACTGTCACTGTGGCTTAGCCCCAGCCCAGCCCCAGCCATCTCCATGGCCCTGTTTTCCATCACCATGTCTGATCTTGTGATGATCTCTGGCTGCCCCCATAGCCTCCTTTAGGTAAAGATGTGAAAACAACACAGTGCCTGTTCAGAGCACTTTGCTCTGAGTTCAGAAAGTAATAATTATAAAAAGTGAAAGTATAACAAATACATGGAAAATGTGTTTAAGGAGTCAAAATCTGCTGATTGACTGTTCACAAACGTATGTATGCATGCCCACACTTCGCGAACAAAGGTAAATATGGAACAAGTCTCTAGGGTGACTAATAAAACTCAGATCCTACAACAGCAAAAATCCAGTTACAGGAGCAATCAGTACCTGGGGTTCAAGAAAGGACTTTAAAAGATAATCATTTATCATGGCTTCTAGTGTGCTTTTGCTCTGAAGTACCCAGAAAATAATATGCAATAAAAAGTAGTATTGTCAAGACTGCAGTAGGTAGTGCAGAGAATGATTAACTTGTCTTTGCATCTACAGCTTGGGGGTTCATCACTGTAGCATATTTTCTTATACAGTCCAAAAGAATTTAATCAATGAAATACATTAAAGCCACTTCCTTACACTGTCACAATGCTTATTGCAATGTCAAGTCTTTTTGCAAGGGAAGGTGATCATCATCATGACTAGGCTTCGCAAACAAAGATTTGGGAAGGGCACTACCCACGCTTGCTGCAAGCATGCTGGTGGCTAAAAAGGCCAATACAGGATAGCTAAATCTGATCACAAAAGGCACAGCGGAACGTCTCCTTTGGCAATATTGGCAAGGAATGGTTCTTTCTGTGTTGCATTTTCTCCTCAAGACTGACTCTGCGTGTGTTCCCAAAGGAAGCAGCAGCGTTGTGAATGGTGTGTCTCCATGAATCCTGATTGGAGGCCAGAGTGAACCATTGATGGCAGTCAATATGGCCAAGGCTGAGGTATTGTTTCAGGGAGTCCTTGTATCTCTTCTTTGGGGCTCCTCTCTTGCAGCAGCCGGTGGCAAGTTCACCACAGAGCACAATCTTCGGGAGGCGGTGATCCTCCATCCTGGAGATGTGCCCTGCCCAGTGCAGCTGCATTCTCAGCAGCATGGCCTCAATACTGGTGACTCCTGCCTGTTCAAGAGTGGACACATTGGTCACGTAATCAGACCACTGGATGTTTAGGATTGAATGGAGGCAGCGCTGATGGAAGCGTTTGAGAAGCCGCAGGTGGTGGTGATAGATGACCCATGATTCAGACCCATATAAAAGAGTAGACAATACAATGGCTCTGGAGACACTGAACTTTGTATTTTTCTTCAGGTGTTTATTGGACCAGACTCTTTTATAGAGTTTTCCAAAGGCTCTGTATGCCTTTGATAGCCTGTTGTCTATCTCTTTGTCGATCTTACTATCTGAGGAAATGATACTTCCCAGATAGGTGAACTGCTGGACTGACTTAAGCTCTGAGTTGCCTATGGTGATGTGGGGATGATGGAAGACTTCCTGAGGTGCAGATTGGTAGAGAACTTCTGTCTTCTTCAAGCTGACTTCCAGCCCAAAAAGCTCAGCAGCCTCTGCAAAGCAGGATGTTA
>JAWWEV010000134.1:52099996-52111011 GCA_035583235.1 Hafferia zeledoni | reverse complement strand
TTTGCCTGACCAGTAGAGTGTGTAGCCGGCACCATGTTCTTTAAGGCTGCCTTCCTCGTGAAGACGAACTTCACTGACAGCAGCAATGTCGATGTTGAGTCGTGATAGTTTGTGGGTAATTAGAGCAGAACGATGATCAGGACGTCCACTATCCCCAGTATCAAGCATGATTCTGATGTTCCAACATGCGAGTGTTAATTTGAACACACCTTGGGAGGCAGGTGTGTGCCTTTGAAATCTCTTTGTGTTTGTTTGACCCCATGGAAGATGCGGGTTGGCTGCAGTTATCCAACCGGGTGTGGAGATGAGCTTTGTTTAGGCCACCTTTTCCAGACCCGTCTCCATGTGGAGGAAGCAGTGCTGTCCTTAGAAAAGGCTGCTTGGTCATTCAGGATGCAACCCCACAAGACTGTCATCTCCAGGGTCAGTCTCGAATGACCAATATCCTGAACCCCCTGCATGCAGGGTTGGATCTGTGGCTTCCAGCTGCTTCCTGTCACCTGCCATTTCAACCCTCACCTGTCACTACAGGGCTTTGCAATGTGGGTGAACCCTTCAAGCCTGCGCAATGGATTTTTTAGGTGAGGCACAGCGTGCGCAGAACTGGCCTCACCCTTTATTCCTATGGTTCATCTGCCAGGGCCGAGCGAGCTTGGACGGTGACAGCAAATACCTCAGGATGTAGGTTTGGTTAGAGTGTCCTTCTCTTAGATGGATGGCCTTACAGGGCTAAGCGAGCTCCATATTCCTGGGTTTGGAGTTAGAGTTTTCCTTCTCCTAGGATGGTTGCCAGAGTGCTAGCGAGCCCATCCTGCCAGTGGACACACTTTGACCCTTCAGCTGAGACCTGTTTGGCATGTGAGACCCTACCAGAGGCACAAACCACCGCCAGCATAGCTCTCAACCTCATTAGGGCACACAACAAGGGGGTATCCCCAGAGGAGAAGGGAAGGTGATATAAACTGATTAAATGTATTTGGAGGGGTTTGATATTGAGTAACCCATTCTATTTCCATCTCTAGCTTATTCGTAATAGTCTGTGCATATTTCTCCATTGGATGATGTCGCTTCTGAGTTTCTATACTGTACTTTACATTCAGTTATAGCTCACAAAACATTGTAGTCCAGAGCATTATGAAGACTGATGTAAAAACCCAACATTTTAAACCATTTTACCTTTTTGTTATATATAAACCCATTAAAAAAACATTAAAATTGATGCATTTTGCAAATAACATAATTGTTTACATCCAGACATAATGAACATAGGTTTCCTACTGATACAATATTTCATAAATAGTCAGCAACCTGGGTCATACCAGGATATATAATGATAATTTAACCACCTCTGCTACTTGCATCATATGACCAAATCACTGTTGGAAGTAAATTGCAATTATGTAGTTATAGTTTATTCTCTAAATACAAATCAGTGGTCTTTCTTAAAACCTATTGTGTTCTAAAAGGTGTAAATGATTGCTTTCCTACTCTGACTGATATGCTTCTAGGCACCTCAAATAAGCCTGTAGTGTTGGATTTCTGTATAGAAGTATATAGAAAGTTGTGTCTTATTTCCATGGCTTTTTTTCTCAAAGTAGGACAGATGCAGCTTTTAAAGTTGTGATACTGAAATTTCCCACCTGACTGAAAGCAAATTCCAAGGGCATGAAGGTATTATCTTCAAAAGTCCTGGAGACATCAAGGTACTTCTAAACATAGGCAAGGATTTCAATCCCGTATCTCTTGAGATGATGGTATAACTAGTCATCCTGTAAGAAAGAAAATTCTGGGACAGGATATAAGATTTAATTGCCCTGCAGATATTTTTCTTGCTATAAGCAGCTAAGAATTCTACTCCTACTGTCACAGTGTATCTTGAATTACTTTCCCTACAATGATACAAATTCACATGATTATGGAGGACTGCCACTGACCCCATGCCTTTTACATCCCATAAATATAGCCCTGTATCCCAGCAATACAGTTCTGCCACAGATAATAAGAAGCCCCAGGCTTTGCACTGAGTTGACAAAGGCTCAGGATGGAGACAGATTTGCTTAGTCTGAACTTGTGACCTGGCTGGGACCATGTTTTCACTTGGTTTATCTGTAACAGCAATTTGCCTAATGACCAGGTGGTTACAGCTGACTCATTTAACTTTTACTTATGTTAGTATGGTAAAACTATCTTTATGTATATATATATATATATATATGTATATATATATAAAATTAGTAGCAACAAGTAGCTGCTATGAGTAGAATGAGATGGTTTTGATTATACGGTAATGATAGAGTACATGACATTAGTCATGCAAGTGCAATGATGCAGCCCTGGTATGACAGTAGAGACCTTGGGAAGTGGTGATAGAGAATGTGGTGTGCAAGACTACAGGCATGAGATAGTAAGAGATGAAGCCCAAGTGGACACCAGGGCCCCATGGCTAAAAAATCCCTACCCAATGTTCAGTTGAAGAAATGGAGATGTGGAGCTGGACAAAAAAAGGTTTTATGCTTTACACAGGAAGTAACATAACATGGTCAAATATATGTAAACCAAGCTGTATATGGTAAAATCAAATTTAATGTGAACTTGTAAATAACAGACAAATAACAAAGTGTAAAAAGCATGTTAAGAAACATAAAAAAAAAACAAAAAACAAAAACAAAAACAAAAAAACACCAAAACCCTCCAAGCAGTTTCCAGTGTGACAGAGAAGAATCCATCATCATGCCCCTTTTAGTGAGGTATTTTGGATACTAAGGACTCTTGCTGCCACCCTCACTATACACTCCCTCCCCACTGCACTGAAGCTATCCACATCAGAACCCCAGGCAGTTTTGAAAAAGTGAGCATAATTCCAGAAAAAAAGGATTAGATAAAAAACCCCATGCATACAGAAATGTGAACTATATTATTGGTTTTGATATTTTTTCTTGTTTAATGCTAGTATTTTTTTTTCCTTTTTCTTTTTCAATAATTAGATGCTAACTAATAAATCTTTGTTTTGTAGATTGCTGATTTCCTTCATGTTAAAATAAATTCTTGGCTTTGCAAAGGTATCATTTCCTTTTTGCCTGTGATCAGATTTTTTGTGTGCTATAATAACAAAATAAGAATGCTTATGTTGTGGAAGATGTGGCTTTTGGTATCCTTAGGCAAAGAAGAAAATTAAATCCTTGGTGCTATGATTTTGAACGGATTCCTTAATCTTTTTGTTATAAAGATAGTACAGTGTTTTATTTTAAACCTACTGTGTTCTAAAAGGTGCAAATGCTTTGAACATGCTTTGAACAGTACGTGACTTATGTTCCTCCCTACACTCCTTAGTACAGAATTAGTGGAGAATTTAGGCAAAGCCTGTGTTACTGGCAGGAGATGTTCAGTGGTTTTGAGTCCAAGCAGTATACCTGATTCATAGTAAAATAACTAAACTTGTTTTTTACTTCAAGATAGACTGCCATGCGCACACACCCATTAGGTATGGTACACATCATGTATATGACCTGATACGTGCTTAGGATTTTCTGTGAACATGCCAGTTGGCAAAAGGGAAAGGAAGTGTCAATTAAATTAATTACATAGTGTAGGTACTTGTAGAACAATGTTTGAGTTCATATTTTAACCCTGTTTTAGTTATAGAGTATATAGCCTAACATACTCTGTCAATATTAATACTTGCCCAGCTCTAAGTACCTTCATGAACTAGGTGGAAAGAGATAGAGATGGCATTTTGAGAAAATCAACTCTTTAAGAAACTTTCCTATACCCTATTTTTTTTTTTTAATAAAAAGTCTCCAAACCACCTGGTTTTTAGGAATATAAGATTTCTATTATTATTTTATATACTCATTGTCTTTTTTTTTTTTTTTTTTTAATAAAAGTAGTGTCTGGTTTATTATTTAGAAAAATCACATTTCACTCATCCTATAACAAATCCAGGACCACAAAGAAGCTGGAGACTGATTAGCATTAAAACAGACTGAAAATTTAACCTTATTTAGAAGAATAGGATTATACCGCATTTTACAGTTTGTACGCTTTCACAAAGACAAAGCATCACAGTCTTATAATACACAGAGATGTGTTCCAAATTTTAGCATTCTTTTAGGTTAGAGTAAATGTTTAGTGACTCTGAAGTAGGTGGGTAATTTAAGGTTCATTTAATTCCTGATCTGAATTTACAAATAATTTATGTGAAACTCACTTTCTTAATTTCTTTTCATATATTTAAATTTGTACATATATATGTAATAGATACAAAGAATATTTTTATAAAATTAGACATCTTTCTAGTCCTGCTGTCTATCTTTGTTATTGATACTTCTGATTTGCACTTTCATCCCTTTTTGTCCATAGGGAACAATTATTGTACAGACAAATGTTGAGTGATCAAATATTTATAGAGAAAAATGTAAAGAGGTTTTTTTGATTGCTTTTACAAGCATGAATGTATTATATATTTAATAAATTGGATATCAATATTTTTGGGCTAAAAATAGGAGTTGATGAAAAAGTGAGAAATTGTGATCCAATGAATAAAATTAGAATAATGCTTTAGACATGATGGAGGCACTACCTCTACAACTGGTTTTTTTTTTCTATTTTCCTCTCAATGAGTTGGTATAAATCAGTATTGTGGGCTACTGGAGGAGTCACTCTTTAGTGCTGCATGATCATTACTGTACTTTCTGTTCTACCTTCACATCTGACTCTTCAGATGGAAATTGCTGTTAAGGAGTTTCCATGAAATGTTGAACATGAAATGAGTAAATGTAGCTGAATATTCCCCAGGTAGATGAGGACAGCACGTTTTTCCTAACCTCCCTTAAAACCTATTTTCCTGCAAGATATAATTTTTAGCTCTTTTTTTTTTCTTTTTTTTTCCCCCCTCATCTTTTATCAAATATCCTCTAGTGATTTGATCCAGTAGTCAACTGAAACAGTCATTGGTAGCTCAAGAACATAAATTGTCCCATATGGTATTTCCACATATTTATGCTAAAAACATAACACTGAAACATATACAGGTTTGTGAGAATGTCAAGAGACAATGTTCCACACTAAAAGTTGCACAAACTGCTAAGGACTGAAGAAATGAATGAAAAAAATTCCTCATCACACAAATGCTGAGTTCTATAGAGTCAGTTTTAGTTACCTTCCTAGTGTTTCAGAGAAGTTTTCTAGAAAGTTTTATGTATCAGCAATGACACATCACAAGTCAATCTTTAGTAATTATTCAATCATTATGCATTTGCTTTTATAACCAACAGGCATCATAAAATATCTGTTAAAGAAGATCTCTAACAAAGGATAGAAAAAACAAAAAACCCCAACAATTATTTTTAAAAAACTGTAAGGAAACTTTCTGCAAGGAGTTCCACTGATGTTTTAGTCCCCAACTGAGTTTTTTTGGACTATAGGCTACAAAACCATTTGTTTGGGGCTTTTTGTTGTTGTTGTTGTTTAAAAAAAAACAAAAAACAAAAAACAAACAAACACAAACCTGCAAAAAATGAATGGATTTTAATAAAAGTAAACACTGAAAAAATAACTAATATTATTTTTGGTAACATTTATTGTTTTTGAATTTATTTTTATTCATCTTGAAGAAAAGCACCATTATTCCTTCCTTCTGGTATTTCGGAAAGACTATGTTCTTATATAGGAAAAGATGAAAATACCTAAGAAAATGCCAGTCGTCTTATGATGTTTTATGTAAGAGAAACACAGACACAAGTATGAATATCATAAACTGCTTCAATGCCTTACAATTTTGAAATAACTTGGGTTGCCCTAAAGCAAAGCATAAACCCTAACAAAGAATAAGCCTTTATGACTGTTTCAATTGGTTGCTTTTGAGCAGAGGAAAATGAGAAATCATTATGTGCACTAGTAGAAGCTTTCTTTTAAGTGGCAGTTCAGTTTAATTCATATCCCCTTACTCATGTGAGTGACAACAAAGAAGAAAACCGAGGACAGATTCCTAGGGATAATTAAGCAGTGTAGATCTTGGGAAAGTTGCCTTTCAATGAAACACTGATTGCATTGTTCATAACAAAACTACCTCAGCATGACAGAACTAATTAGTGACCATCTGAACTTACTTAGTCAAACGAAAAAAGCAATTAAAAATGCCGTCATCACTGAATCTACCACTGAACAGCTGGTTATATTGATAAGCAATACAGCAAGTTAATGCTACTTTGGAACACAATGGAACTTAATCAGCTTGCTAAGTAGTAATTAGAAAGCAATGAGAGAATATGAGATTACTGTTGAGAAACTGTTATTATGATGCAAACAACTTTTGAAATTCCATTTGATTCTCCACCTCCCTTCCCCCAAATTTTTTAAAATAAGGGAAGTGGGTGAGAATTTAAATTTCTCAAGAGTGAAACTCATAAACACACCAGAAGATTTTCACTTATTAATTCTTCTGTGATTTGAAGAGGTTTATGGAGTTCTAAAGCAGGCATCTTGCTTAGCCTTTGCAGTCAGGTTGACCACTGAAAGAGGCTGGAGCAAAGAGTTCAGAAATTCTTCAGTGGATTTATCAGTCACAAAATTACCTTTCTTATGTATTGCTTTTAAAAAGAAATCATAAATGGGAAAAAAAAATCAATAGGGAATCTTCTCTTCATATTTTGAAAAAATTGGAAAAAAATTCCAAAAAATGCTTAAGTGATATTTAAAGATATTGTTTGTATTTATTGTATCTAAGTTATATTGTTAAAACACAAGCAAAATAGATATTTCACAAACATTTTGCATTTTATAATAGAAGGGTTTTTATAGGTATTCACTGGACGTGTACATTAAGCTTTAACCGAGCATGGAAGAAGTGTGTACCTTGCGTAAAAAATGATGTAATGATTTTGTTGGAAATTTGAAAAAACAAACAATATAGAAACTTAACAGCCATTGGTTTTAAGGTGGCATATAATAAATATGTTATGTTTTCTAGGTTTTCTTACTGGTGACATGTACTCAAATATACAGCTATGATAATTCTCTCCAGAATGTCAGTCCTTCACTCCATTTTCTCTTGCAAATATGAATTATTTATTTGTGCCTTAGAAAAAGATATAGTGATTTATATCAAAAGCCCTAATCAAAATATATTCTTATGAAAAAGTGCTGAAAAATGTTATGCAATATTTGAATGTGTTCTAACATACTGATTTTTCTAAAATATCCTTCACGGTTTGGTTTGTAGGCCTAGGGACACCATTCAAGAAAATAGCTACCATTTATTTAAGTTAATCTATAATCAAGGGAAAATTAATTTTAAATGCTACTCAGAATGTTTCTTTCCAGTATACTAGCTGACCAATTCATACTAATTGTAGTGGATTGGATTGGAATTTAGTAGGTTATGGCTCAAAATTACTATTTGTTCCGTGTTTTACAGCTTATTTTATGACGTCCCCTCATTAGCTCCAGACTGAAAAACTACTGCCTGCCTCTGACTGATTTCTAGCTTTAGGAAGTACATTAATTTATGAGTAGTATCATGCCTTTTACCCATCACACTGATACTGAGCCCCTCAAGACATGAGCCCTTCAAGATATGTATCAAACTTTGCAATTTTTTTTTCAGTTGTTAATCAGTAGCTGTTGCTGGACAGTTATGATTAAGCAGTTGAATTATGAATGTTGAATTCTTGGCTAAACTTTTGTTTTAAGGAAAAGGGAAGAGAATCCCATGATGAATGTGCTGTCTGGACAAGAGCCACCAGGAGTGAGGTCAGAAGAACTGAGCAGTAATTGGGGAAAGGTGGAAGATTGCAACCACTGACTTGGCATTGGTCACCTTCTCAAAATGGACCCCAGACTCAAATAGAGGGAAAAACTGCACATGCAAAATAATTAGCAGGAAAAGCAAGAGATATAACTAATGAATATGGATTTGAGCACTAATTAATGAAAAAACTATGTAATCCATAACCAGTGAATACAGATGCCTTTATTTGTTAAAATGTATAGTGTAAAGTTTAGATGATTGGTAAGCCAGCCTTCTGTGGGTTACCACCCAGCTTTCTACCTTCTGCAAATTACAAAAAAAAAAAAAAAAAAAAGAAATATCTTGCCTCAGTGTGTGAATTGGCTCTGTGCACCAGGTAATGAGCCCATGTTTGGAATAAACATGCTAATAGAAGAAAACCTGAGTTGGAAGGGACCCATGAGGATCATCGAGTCCAACTCTTTACATGAATAGCCCATATAGGGATCAAACCCACTATCTTGGTATTATTCACACCATGTTCTAACCAACTGAATTAATGATAACAGCATTAGAATTACCTTAGGTCTTTTTAGGGACAATGTATATCTCAAAACAAAAAAATCCAAACTTCCCCTAAAAAAACAAAAACCAAAGAAACATACAAAAAAAGACCAAAAAGAGAAGGATCTCTGAGTAGCTGTATAGTTACAAAGTTTGTTAGATGCAGAGAATGCTGTCACAATCTTTGGAAAATAGCAATTTGTTCAGCTTGCCATAGAGATAAGCAGTAACCTTGAACTGAACTCTGTCCTCTCAAATTAATAATTATTCTTCTCTGACTTTCCCATAACTGATAAGAATAACCATGAGTAGTTCTCTAGGCTAGTTCTTTGAAGATAGGTAAGCTTGCTTTCTAGATAAACAAACAATTCATATAGTCCAATGGCTTTGTAGTTCTGATTAAATTTCCCCATATTATTTAACCAACTAAATTATAGTTGAGGTATATATTCATTGCACTTTTGGCCCAATTTGTTTATCCTACACTTCTGAGTCCTTTCTTCTGCTCTTCTCTCTGTGCTGTTCTTTCTCTTCATTCTCCTCAGCAGGTCCAACAGGTACTTTATCTGCCACAACTCCATTTTGCAAAAGTCTGAAGCCACATAACTACTCTTTCAGTTTCTATCAACCCTCAGAAGACAGGGATACAGTCAAATGCAGAAAGACTGTGGAAAGCTAAGGTACAATGTTCTTTCTGTTAGATTATCAGTCTAAAGCTTTGGTGCCTGGTATTGGAAGAGACAGGGCACTCATTACAGTTTAGTACAGGACAACAGGGCAATTATCTCAATTTAATGCAAAGTAATGGACTTTGACTCTCTCACTAACATTAGCCAGACATATCTAGAGCAGTAGGATAAAATCCCTGGCAAGCAATAACGAGAGGCATGAGACAGGAAAGAAAGTGGAAAAACAATAATCAGCATCTTGAGGACAGAAGATATACATTAATTCTTATTGCTCTCAGGAATCCACTTTTTGCAGAATCAAACCAGCAGAAGAAATCCTTCCAGTAATGGATAAATATATATATCACCTGAGTTGTCTTTATAGATTAAAAATTAATAAAACCCAAAATGTTATTACTTCTTTTTTTTCAATTTGAGATACGCAAATGCTATATAAATTATATTGTTTAGCTGTAGAGGTCTGTCACACAGTTTTGGTAAAATTGCTTTGTTTTCCCGAATGTTCTCTTTAAATGTTTAATTCATATATTGACTTTTTCTCATTGAAGCATGCATATTTTCAAGAGTGCTTCTATTTGTTGAACTTGGTTTAGCTTCTGTTGATGTTTCTCTGCCTTCATTTATATTATGAAGACATTAGTAGAATTATAATCAGAATTATTTTTTTCCTAAATAAAAAGAACTGTAACTACAGTAATAATTTACTTTCATCTTTCCACTACAGTTGTCAGGTTACACCAACTGTAATCTGAAAATAGTCCAATGGAAATATGTTATGCTAATTTTACAGCAATTGGATTGAGTTTATTTTACTATGAATTATTGTCTCAGTTTATTAATGATTTAAATGTAAAACTGTATGGCATTTTGTCTCATCAAGAAAAGGAAAACAGTTCACATTCATCTTATGCCTTTAAATGTTGTATCGATTTCATCTATTTTAAATATCTTAAATAGAATAGACATTTCCCTCCCCATATGAGTAAAACCTTTCTGCTTCCTTCTTCACTTTAGTCCAATGGACTCACAGGCAAAATAGATCTTTATTTAAACATGTAAAAGGTACCTAAAAATAAATATCTGCCTTTTCTCAGTTTCCATTCACTGCAGAAATACTGTTCAGTGTCCATTACTCTTGAACGATAGGAACATTTCTAAACACTTACCTAAAATAAGAAATAATTTGGTCTGAATCCAAATATTTCACAAAAAGAAAGCCAAAATTATTTCTGGACCAGTTTTACTGATGCTGCTTGTCATTAAGCTAATACCAGTAATAACAGGACATGACTGTTGATGGTGCTTCAACAGAATGCCTGTTTTTCTCAGTGACTTCTATTTAATTTACTTTTCATTTTGTTCAACATATACCAAAGGTTAATAATAAAAAAGCAATAGTAATAATTATAATCATAATACTTAGTTGATGTTAGTATTGCAGTTAATCTTAAACGGGCTCTTGCCTAGGAAGTCCAGTTGGAGATTAATATTCCATTATTTTGCATATAAAACTGATATGGGGAAAGAATGATTTCTGTTATAAAAAGCTGTAAGTGTAATACAAAAGAAAATAAATCAGACAAAAAAGACAGAATAATTAATACTGATGCTAATATGCTATATGCTTGTTCCTAGTTGCTCATTTTATGACTCTAGAAATAATAAAGTATAATCCAATATTTTTAGTATAATCCAATCTTTACAATAAAGATTTAACAGGAAACTCATAAGAAGTTATAGGAAAACTACATCACATAGGGCCACCCTATATTTATTCACTTAGGATAAATATACTTTATATTCAGTCCTGAAAGAAAATCATGGGGTCATGAAAAAGATGTAAGGATTGGGGGAAGAGGGGGGGGGGGTCCCGACTCTAACAGAGCGAGTGGAGTTTTCCCCCTCTTCCTCCCGTTCTCCGAGATTCGCATACCTTTGGAGTTCGACTGTATTTGCTTTTCAAGTCATGTATATTTTGCAGGAGGTAGCCATATCCGAAGCTGCGGTAGAATGCAGTGATGAAAAGATTTTTTTCC
>JAWWEV010000134.1:52088122-52099986 GCA_035583235.1 Hafferia zeledoni | reverse complement strand
AGGGGGGTGTTAACACAAAAGTTCTTAAGACATATGGGAGAAAATAAACTCTTTAACATAGCTTGGAATGTCGATGTGATGTTATATGGAACAAATACAAAACAAAATAGATATTTTAAAAGCATCCTTTATGTTAAAATACAAGTGACAAATATATTCAAAGGCATTTTTATGGGTTATTACTGACTCAGAAATTATAAAATGCAGAACAAATCATTGTGTCAATTCCACTCCTTTACAATAAGCTGCTGTCTGACTGTTGTCAAAGTAATGCAAGACAAAAGGTTTGCAGGATGGGAAGAGTTTGAAGTCCTATAGTAACAGATTTTCTGGTCAAATATATTATATTCAGTATACAAAATAGTCGGGTTTTTTCATCTGAAAGACATCAAAGTTTCCTGAAATTTATATATCCAAGAAACACAAGTTATCTCATGGA
The DNA here is from genome assembly GCA_035583235.1 of Hafferia zeledoni. Lineage (NCBI taxonomy): Eukaryota > Metazoa > Chordata > Aves > Passeriformes > Thamnophilidae > Hafferia > Hafferia zeledoni. Next base: position 52,099,547 of record JAWWEV010000134.1, on the reverse strand, counting down.
TACCTTTTAGTCTTTTCTTTATCAAAGTGTAAAAAAAAAAAAAAAAAAAAAAAAAGTTCTCATAGTCTGGGAAGAATAAAAATTACTAGGAAAATGTATCAAATAATATCAAACAGGATAATCAGGGTGCAAATATATGTTAATAGCTACAATGATTCTGGTAAATTTAATAATCTTAGTCATCTGTATGCTTATCAATAATCTTGCAACAAACACACAGTTGGTTAGGACAAAAACAAAATGCTTAGCTAAAAGAATATTCTGGTCCTTTAACATTTTAACACATTCTCTGAACTCCTCATTTAATATCTCTTTAATGAAGATGTTTATTCCAAGAGAAGTTGGCAATCATCAGTATCTTCTCATGATTATTCTTCATAGAATAATTAAAGTCCAAAAGGGACCAACCTCTGGATGTCTTTTAGGAGTAACTGCCAAGGAAAATCATATCACAGAGGGCTTGTCTAGTTGAGCTTGAAAATCTTCAGATAATAAGTGAACCCTATGAGGGTACCCAAATACAAAAACTGCTACATTCTAAACTCACTGCAGGTATTTTAGGTTTGCATTTCCATATTTAGCTTTGAAGTATGTCAGTGATCAAGCCCATAGGTCATGATTGCATTTTAACATGGTGAAACATGAATCTCACAAGAGAAACTGAAGTCATGTCAGCAACTGTTTGAAAAGTTGTAAAGTCATAAGCTAGCATTGATTTTTTTTCTTTCTTTGTTCAAATTGGAAGTGCTAGAAAACAATGTGAATTTTGATATCTAAAGCCTCATAAGATTTCCTTAAGTTGAAATACAAATTGTATTTTAAATATTGTACCTAGCTGGTGTTAAATGCACAAGTTCTGTTGAAGACAGCAATTTATATCAGAAAGCTATTGATATTAACTGAAGAGATTAGAAATTAAAAAAGCTGCTCAAAATGCAATAAATAAGTAACATAACAGAGACGATATTTTTCAAAAACATAAAGATTACAAAGATGGTTGCTTTATTAGATTACTATTTTTTAAGACTTTCAGAACCTCACCCTATATTTGCTTGTTTTCCATATCTATCTAGAATCATATATCTAGCTTGTTAACAGGCAAGGTGCCGTTTTAACAGATGGCTGAGTGTGTTGAAACCAAAAGACCATGAATGAACATCATATGTATTTACTGAGAGCATGAGTCCCACTAGAAAACACCCAAACATCTGCCTGTCCTAAGGTTATCAACCTATGCTTGAGGGGATGTGCCATCACTAATCTATTATTTTTACAGAGATGTTTACATGAAAACTCATCACTCAATCAGTAAACAAAATGAAAGGACATTTTAGTATGAATATATATATATATAAACTAAAAAAAAAGAAAAAAGAATTAAAAATTAAATTTTTGCTTTGTAAAACTACTCTAGCTGGGTAAAATGTTTAGGGCCAAGGGCTCTAGTTTTCTGTGTATAAGTAATTTACAGTTTTCATGGTAGCTTATAGGCACTTTGCCACAAAGAACTGTAAGCTCAAGATATTGCTGTATTCCTCCTCCAAGGAGTTCTGACCAACTTATTTTCTCTCCATTTAAAAATGCTTTCAGCTATAATAAATAAGAAGCTTTTCTCAGTGGTCAAATGGCATAGCATATGGGACTGGAAGAGATTCTTGCCACAGGAAAGTTATATTTAAGGCTAAGTACTTTTGTAATGCACTACAAGAATTGTTTCTCACATTTTTTTTCTCTAAAAAAAGTCTCTAATGCCATTGACTTCACAAAGATTTTTCTTCTGTTTAATATAATTAAACAATAGTGGAGGATATATAAAACGTATTATTATATGGCAATCATGACTTTTCACACACGCCTACAAATTCTGTACATACTATAGATAATGAAAATTATTTATAAATGCAGTAATGTTAAATGACATTATTATCCACTTGATAGTGTCAAACAAAATACTACTCAAAGTAGATTTAGCCTGTGTTGAAATTATGTATCATAAAAAGCATTTTTGAGATGCTAATGATGAGGTACATACATATTTCTTTACAGATTCAAAATTATTATCTTCGTTAAAAGGCACTCTAATGAGCTTTTCATTATACCTGTTATTTTATAGTATTAGAGAATAGAGATTTAAGGAGAGGATCTTTGTAGAACTTTGTAAATGCTTTTTTAAGTAACCAAGACCTAAAACCAATTGAGTTTTTACAGACATAAAAGAAGTATTTTCAATGGCATCTTCAAATGAACAAGAGCTTAGACAATGCAGCCATTAATCTCATGGGATGGATTCCAATGCAATCAACACTCACTTTTAGCCAAATTACAGATGTTCAACCCCTCAAGAAGATGTAGCTGTAAACTCAAACACACGAATCACTATGTGATTTATTTATATAATTTGAAGCACTTGCTCAAGTAAGAAATTATTTTCCATGTTATTACATTTGCTCATTCTTGTACACCTCATAGACAAGGTGTTACATATAGTCAAAGAAATAGTGCCTTTGTGAGGTTTTTTTTGGAACCATTTATCAGTTATCTTGAAGTTTATGTGGGCGTTTACTTTCCTGTTCATGAAGAAAGAACTTGCAATTTACAAGACAGATAAAAAATAGAATAGTTAATTACTAAAAGAAACAGTCATGAATAATCAGTAGAGCAAAATGTGGCTTCATATGTGTATTTTATAAAGAATTATAAAAAGAAACAAAAGTGCATGTTAATTGAGACATCCCATGGAAGCAGTAATCATAGTGGATTTTGAAAAAAGAAAGTGTGCTGTCCCTGTTTATGTCATTTTTTGCATAAAACATTCTCACTCATTTATAATAGTAATTTTACAATTACAAGCCTTTTCCATCTTCATTTTCTTTCTCCAAATTTCTTTATTCAGAAAAAAAAAAAAAACTAAAAGAAAGATAAAATATATACTTAGCTTTAAAGGAATGCAGCTCTTGATTTTAACAGAAGTAATGATGTATGCAAGATAGTTGTGAACATAAAAAATTTATTGAATCCTTGTTATGCACAAATGATTTTCATGTAAATGTTCAGCATTCTTAATCCTATGAAGGGTATTACCCAATTAACAGCTTATTTATGACTGAAAGGGTTGTATTGGAAAACATCAGAAACACAGTAAAGTTTTTAATGCTAAAATTGTTAAATGTTTTGTTATAATTTGTAATAAATAACAGAAGTAGAAGAAAAGAATCCAAATTAAATAAATCAGCAATGAATTACTACAAATACATTACAAAGCTGCATTTCAGAACTACATTTTTTAACTTCCTTTTGCCTTGATGATCATTTATTTTTCAATGTCACACATATTTTTGTGACTGGAAAATTGACTTAATGTCTTAAAACTGTTGATTCAAATACCTTTCTTTTTTACCTACGCACAGGTAGTGCAGAATATACTTGCCATATGTGTTGTTCATTATTGGAGTTTTATCTACTATAGCACCTCAGAAAGGGACTATACGTATAAAATAAAACTTTATCTTCATATGTTTGCTAAAGAATAAAATGGGCTTTCTTATATAATCCTTTTTTTTTTTTCCTGAGGCACTTAATAAACAGTTTCAGAAGACCCTTACAATGTGCAGTTCATGTTAGAATGTGACCCAGTACATAAGTTGCAGTGAACGTATTGTTTATTCTAAGGTAATGCTTTATTAACTTTACCCAAATTTAGCTGCTTACAAGTTTTGTGTGTAAGTTAGATACATAGCTCTCTTTATTAAAGTACATTCTCTGATTCTCTGGGGTCAGAAGTAGCATTCTGCTAAAACCTTCCCATCTGACCCTTACATCTAGAGTAGCATATCATGAGTTACTTTTGGAGACACCATTGACTACAAAAGTAATCTTGGACTAGACTTCTAACTCTGTATAGTGAAAGTTAAGACTTACAAATTAACTATGTAATTATATTAAACTGCTCATGAAGATTGTTTCTTATTACCTCATGTAGTGCTGTAACTTGACAGAAGTTTTAAATAATCAAGTGGATGCAGTAAACCAATACAGATTACAATATGATTTTATTACTCAAATAAAACACACTCTTCCCTTTGGTTATGATTTTTTTGAATTTGTGAGGGTTTTTTTTTTAAATTAAGAAAAATAAAACGCAAAGAATATTACAGTCTTAGAACTGCATATGAATTCATTCATACAAAAAAAAAAAGTACACTTTCAAGTCTTTGTAACTGATACTTGCATTTTCATAAGTAGTCCCTAAATTCTCTCTTTTTCTTATTTCCTATGCAAAGCTACTAGTTACTATTATGAAAATTTCTTACACTGCTATTAAATTACAGGACACAGCCCATTCCAGCCATCTCTGCAATGAACCCATCAGACAACACAACTGAGCCCATGAGTCAAATGTGTGGTGCCTCTGGGAAAACATGTTTAACAAATGGCAAAACATTGTACAAGCAGTTAGTTAGGGGGAAGAAAAAAAAAAAAAAAAAAGAATGAGAAACAATCCAGCAGACACAAAGGGCAGAGAAGAAGGAAGAGGAAGAGATGTTCCAGGTACTGGAGCAGAGATTTCTCTGTAGAGTGTGGAAAGGATCATGGTGAAGTTAATATTCATGCTGAAGCTTGCAGAAGATAAGAACAGCCAGATATTCCCTGAAATAATTGCTGCCTGTGCTCACACTTGAGCAAGTTTATTCTGAAGGACTGCAGTCCATGGAGATGACCCATGTTAGAGCAAACATGAAGGAAGGAGTGGTAGAGAGGTACTGTTATGGACTGACCACAACCCCTTCACTCCCCATACCCCTGAATCACTTGGGGTGGGAGTCAGAGAAGTGGAACTTGAAGACTTTGAGACTGGAGAAAAGGGAGTGGTGGGTGGAAGTGTCTGATTTTTTTTGTATTTGTTCCTCACCATCCAACTCTATTTTTAACTGGCAATAAATCATATTAATTAAATCAATTAATTAAATCAATTCTGTTTTACCAGTAACAGTAATTGGTAAATGATCTCTCCAAACTTTATCTTAACCCACAAGCTTATCTTACATTCTTTCCCTGTCCTGTTGAGGAGGTGGGTGGGCGTATGACAGCCAGACAAGGTCAACTCACCATAGTCCATTATTTATATGCTGACCTTGTAAATAAGTCATATATGTCACTATTTTTGTGTTAGTTCTCATTTTTATTTATGTCTTTTTAAATCTTAAAAAAACTGTTCTACAGATGAAAGAAAACTAAAAAAGTATATTCTCCTGGCTATTTAATACCACTGTTGCTTTCTAAAACGACTGGTGAGCTTACCTTTTCCATGTACAACTTTGTATTTTCAGCAATGACTTTGAAGACAGTGTGCAAAAACAGTGTTTCTTTTTCCCTTTCTCCAACAAGAAATTAATTTTCTCTTGTTCACCTCTCTGTTTGACCTTCCCTAGCCTTTTTGTAGGAGATGGATTCAGGAAGCTACTGGATTTTGTGAATATTAAAGAAGATTCCTCAAAATTTCTACCTCCCAAGAGACAATAAAAAATATATAGTACTATATCTAACAAGCGTGTTCCCATGGGGACTAAGAACTTGATTTGATTTATTTAATTGGAAAATTAAAGAAATTAAAACAACAATTCCCATGGGTAAAAAATTTGAAATATACTAATATTTTGTATAAGAATCCCCATGACATGAACATAGATTTAAATATAAATTGGGGCTTAATCTGTAATTTACATGACAGTAAAGTTGCAATAACATAGTGAAAAGCTGGAATAACATAGGGAAAATCAATACAGTTTCTGTTCAGTGTCCATTACAATACACACTATGTAACTCGAAAAACCCATGTGAGGCCTAAATTTCAGTGATGTTAGGAAAACATATTTACTCATTATTATAATCACAGGACACAGATACTACCTTTAAAGTAGAATACCTAAAAATATAAGGGTTTTTAATACTCTTTTTAATGTTTACATATTAAAAATGTAAAATATTTTAATGCATAAAATTGGAATTAATTTTGTAGCCTTTTTAGTTAATCAACTAAGATCTGGCAGTCTATCTATGTTGTAGTATTAGTTGAGCTCTGATGAGATACTACATAGCATAGAGTTGTGCATATGTGTATATGTTGAGTTATGACCTGACAAGCCAACTTTCAAAAAGCTTGGGGTTTTTTTGGTGTTACTAACTAATGCTGCTTGATCTACTGTATCACTAACTGAAAAAAGTGGATAAACTTAGGCCTTAAATTTTATCTTCAGGATCTTTATCAGGGATCACATATAGCAAATGGGGATCTCTGTTTAACACAGTATCAGAGTGAATTTGTGAATTTGTACCTAAAACTTGAATTTCATTAATTACATAGCCATTGTAGAATTTTAATAAAGAAAATCCTAGAAAACATATGGCAGTTATTATTTCACCAGTATTGTTTTTTTCCAATGAGTGTCACAGCAGTTCAAGTTCATCTGGCATGCAAATGTAAAAATCACTTTAAGTCCAATACTTAAAGTCAGCCTTGGTTGCAGCGACCATGAAATAGTGGAATTTAAGTTCTTTAGGGCAGCTAGGAGGGCACACAGCAAGCTTGTTATCCTGGACTTCAGGAGAGCAAACTTTGGCTTCTGCAGGGATGTGTTTTATAGAGTACTGTGGCATAGGGCACTGGAGGGAAAAGGGACCCAAAAAAGCAGACCAGTATTCAAGGATCACCTCCTGTGAGCTTGGAAACGATGCATTACAACAAACAAGTCACAGAAAAATGCCAAGATGTCTGCATGGATGAACAAGCACCTCCTGGACAAACTCAAGCAGAAGAAAGAAGCCCGCAGAGGATGGAAGGAATGACAGGTAGCCTGGGAGGAATACAGAGATTGTTCAAGTTGTCAGGGATCAGGTTAAGAATGCCAAAGCTCTGATAGAATTAAATCTGGCTAGGAATGTCAAAGGAAACAAGAAAAGCTTCTATAGGCACTTTGGTGATAAAAGAAAGGCTAGTGAAAATGTGGGCCCTCTCTTTAAAGAAACAGAGACCTAGTTACTTGGGATGTGGAGCAAGCTGAGCTGCTCAATGACACTTTTGCTTCGGTCTTCACCAAGAAGCATTCCAGACACAAAGAAGACAAAAGCGAGGACTAGGCGACTGGGGACTGGGAGAATGAAGAACCTTCTGCTGAACCTCCTGAAGAACCACCTTTATGTCTCTTGCTGTAGAAGAAGATCAGGCTTGAGGCAATCTAAGGAACCTGAAGGTATACAAATTCATGGGACCTGATGAGATGTATCTGCAGGTCCTGAAAAGTGAGTAAAATGACTAAAGTTCTTGAAACTTTGTGTTCCTCCATTTCAAAAGACCAAAAGGAATGAAACATACTTGAGAATCTATTCTTCTGATTTGTTTAAACACTGTAGTACCACTTAGATACTGATGATGCAAACTTCTTGTTAGAGTGATTGTAAATATTTTCTCATTTTAGATTACTTAGATAATCAGTCGTCTTGTAATAAAAAAGCCCAACCAACCAACCAACCAACCAACCAACCAACTAACCAACCAACCAACCAACCAACCAACCAACCAACCAACCAACCAAGCAAAAAATCACTAAGTTTCAAGAAAATTATGTTTATCTCTTTATTAGAACTCTTTAATCATTATTATTTAAAGAAGTTAAGTAAAGGATCCCTCATTAGCAGAAAGATCATCCTCCAGCTAGTATTTCTCAGATCACTGTTGTTAAGTTTGCAGATAACTTTCCAGACTGTTGTTTTTCTTGGGGGGGGAAAAAAAAAAAAAAAGAAAAAAAAATTAAATATGAGCCACCGCCCTTAATTCTTAAGGCATATATCATGTTTTATTAGTTCCTGAATTAAATATTTTACAATGTGTTTGCTAGTTTGAGGAACATTTTCAAAAAGATGTTATAAAACTGTCCCCAAAATAGTTGTCTCTGATTAGAATAAAGAAGATACCAGAAAACATAAATATATGCTAAAAACCCCCAGGTTTTGAAATTATTTGAAAACCAAGACAGAAAAAAGTCAAGCATGAGACAAAAGGAAAAAAAAAGCATTTTATGGTAAATTCACATTGAACAGCATATATATATAATTTCTTCTTATAGTGTTGGGAACATGTAAGACAAATGAATATACCATTTCCTGTGACTTCAAAATGCTAGTCACTAATACAGCTGTAGGGAGTCTAAAAGGTTTTTCTTTAAATATAGGGGATTGCTGAGACATCTTTAGATATTAGTTCAAAATCCCACTACATATCTTCATCTAAATCCATCCTTGTAATAGAAGTTAAGATTTTTATTAGCTGTCTTCTCACTGTTCATAGCCTTTGAATGTACCACTGTTTCCTTAACTGTTCTTAGTCTGTCTAGAACTTCTAGATTGTAGAATCATACAATGGTTTGGGTTGGAAGGAACCTTAAAGATCATCTAGTTGCAAACACCCTGCAATGGTTGCAACCACTTGTGTATAGTGCTATGTACAATTGTTACTGGGTATACTACGATGCAATCAGATATCCAAAATACTACCAAAGAATTGTTCTGCTTTGGGGAGGAGAGAGAAGCAAGCATATAAACTTGTCTGCAAGGTGCTTGTAATCTCATCCTTTGCAATGGAGGATTTCAAGTGCTGGCTTATACTTTTTTGGAGAAGAGGAGATAAGACTCTAGTCAAGTAATCTGTTACTACTGCCATAAATGGTGGTGGGACAGCCCTTTTATATGTCAGTGAGGGGCATTGAGAGTTACAAAGAGAGGAATTAGAAATACTCTGGGTCTTTTCTGCAAGGGCAGAAGGGAATTTTGACACCCTAGCATCACTCCCTCTTCCACCTGGCTGATTGCAGTGATAACATTCTGCGGTCTCTGTCAGAAAACCTATGACACCCAGCAGCATGCTACGTGCCCACAGGAATCCTCTTGTCATGTATTTCATGTCATATCTCATGGCTGTAGGTCTCATTCCTAAATGTTGTTTTTTTCCTTTTCTTTCTGAAGAACACTCACATCGCTTTAAGTATCCACCGACTTACTTTTTTCAGCCTCACCTGATAGGATATAGTTATTTGTCGTTCAAAATGAAACTGGCTAGATAATATCAAACATTTTATTAAGCTCTTAAAAGTGCTTTTATGCTAATTTGTTCTACTTATAAAGAAAACTAGAAACATCTATCTTGGAAAAAGAGAACCTTTATTTAAATTTTTGTTCAGGCTACCTGGTAAATGGGTAGGAATTTGATGCCTGGAAATGATGCAAAGTATGTAGACTTTCCTAAGTCATGTTAACAAAGGGAAAACATATGAAATTCTACTTCTCCCCAGGACTTGAAATTTCCTTCTCAGTCTGAAGGACACAATAAAACTGCTGTTCAGATCATCAAATAATTTCCAGTCTTTGACCATGCAACCAGGTACAAAGAATTGTCCTATTACTCCTTCCTAAGACATCAAATAAATGAAACAGTGCTTACAACTATCATAGGCTGCCTATTCTATTACCTCTTCCAAAAAACTGAATACTGATGAATTTGTCATTAATTATCAAATAGCATGAAATATAAAAACTAGTCGAGAATATTGCACTAGTAACCCCTAGAAAGTTAGACAAAAGGAGAAAAATACCATTGAAAAATTGTAGTACCTTAAGTATCATTATCATTTTGTCATTAGCATGTGACCTGTAAAATTTATGTCTCAAAAATTAATAAGCGTTATTTCAGGAAATAGTGAAAATGTAGTCCATTCATTGCTATCCATCCATTCATGTGGTTTTACTAAAAATGTATGTGTGTTGTGTACATATTGGGGGAGGGAAGAGAGAAAGTTCACTATTCCTTCTGATGTCAACTAGTAATTAAAAAAATCTGAGGGAACACTCAGCCACCCGTAGGGATGCAAGAAAATGACTGAACATAGTTTAGGCAGAGGTTTGAGTATGTAATTTATTTATGAACTAATGCATTAATTCATGAGAATCTGGAGGTGGTATGGGGATTATGGCTTTTTACTCTACAATCTTTCCTTGGGAAATGTATAGTTTAGTAGTCTTAGCCAGCTGGTGATTAAAACAGTCAGTCTGAAGCCAGATTGGTTTGCTTTTCTGGCTTACTTGTACCTCTGAGCCAAATGTGAGGTACTGACATCAGTCTGTCATAATAGATCTGCTTGTGAGAATTCAGACAACCTTTTGAAAATGCTCTAGACTATAATTTACCCTAAGTAAACCCTTTTTTTTTTTTTTTTTCCCCCTCAAATAAAGGTCACTCATTTGTCTAACACTCATTAGAAAAAAACCTGAAAATGTAAGCAAGGGACGACACCTGAAATGTGCAAAACTGTATCTAGCTGAAAAACATCCAAGTATAAATCAAAAAGTCTATTTTTTGTTTGTTTGTTTTAAAGATGTACCTTGTTTGTTTGGGGTTTTTTTTCTTTCTTTTACTAAGAGATCAGTGTATAATACCTTTATGTCTCTGGTTACTTGTCTTTGTGCTTTAAATAAATAACAAACTAAGGGACAAGAGACTGCACTTCTGTAAAGGTAGGGTAGAAAAGGAAGGCGAAAGCATCAACCATACTGCTGCCTCAGAACCTCTCTTCTCTAGGCTGAACAGAGCCCACCTCTCATCCAGTATTCACAGGAGAGGTACTTCAATCCTCTAATTATCTTAGTAACCGTTAATAATGGATCATTTGCAGCAGCTGCCCAGGCCACACCTGACACCTCAGGGTACAAGCTGGGTATTAAAGAGCTCTGTGAGGCACAAGAATGTTTCTGTCTTCACCCTAGTGACTCAGTTATCACTCCCCTCTGGGAAGGCACTAGCCCCTTCACTCCCAGCCTGTGGGATCACATCTGCTAATGGGCTGTTAGGGACTGGATCAATGGGCAGTTTCAATGACCTAGGCCATCAAAGATTCCAAAAATATCCCATGACTCACAGAGTTAAATCACTCACTGTGAAACTCCCCGCCCTGGTGGGAGGTACTGAGCATTCCCACCTGAACCTGAGTGTTTTGGGACTTCAGGTACCACTCATTGGATCCATGGGAGGACCGAAACCTCAACAGGACTGCAACTGCCACTCTCAACAGGACTGCAGCCATCATCCTTACCAACAGGTTTTCCTTTCCTTTTACTTTTTACTCAGGGGGACCACAAGAGTCTCAGCACAGGGGCTAATGAGCATGATTCTCTTCTTTCCCCAGGGTGCTGGGTTATACATCTGGTTTTTGTGGGTTAAAACCAAATTTTTCTCTGTATCATTGTACTTATTGTAATCTTTGTAGTTAATTGTAACTCTAACTTGTAATCTCTCTTGAGGTGGTGTTATGGTTTTAGCTAGGTGGGCCTAAATTTAGGTTTTAAAGTTCAGACTAGGCCTGTATTGTCACCTGACTTGAGC
>JAWWEV010000134.1:52072501-52087753 GCA_035583235.1 Hafferia zeledoni | reverse complement strand
AAGTGGGAGGTTATTTCTTGTTATACATAACTTGTGTAAGTGTGTGTTATATTGTAGTTTTCTCTTAATTTTCTCTTGTCTGTATAAATACATGTAGCTAGTTTAAGCATAAACCTGGGTTTAGAGGGTTTTTTCCCCTCTCTCCCTTCTTCCCTTTTCACTCTGTCTTGGACACTTGGTTTTTGCCAGCTCAACCCAAGACAGGTGGGTTCATTCCTTCCACCATTTTTACCTTTAAACTAGCACACATTCATATGTTAAGGACCCAGAGCTGGAGACAGTGTTCCAGGTGACAATATGAGAGAGGAGTAGAGTGGGAAAATCTCTTCCCTTGACCTGCTGGCCATGCTTCTTTTGAAGCACCTAAGGATGTAGTTGGCTTTGTGAACTACAAGCACATGTTACCAGCTCATATTCAGTTTTTTGGCCACTGTACCCCACAAGTCCTTCTCTGCAGGGCTGCTCTCAAACCACTCATTTCTCAGCCAGTATTTGTGCTTGGAATTTCCCCAACCCAGGTGCAGGACCTTACACTTGGCACTGCTGAACTTCATATAGTTTGCGTGGGCTTACCTGTTTAGCCTGACAAGGTACCTCTGGATGATATCAGTTCCCCCCTTCCATCTAAAGTATCAATCACACCACACAGCTTGGTGTCATCCATGAACTTACTAAGAGTGCACTCAATCCCACTGTCCATGACCCTGACAAAGACTTAAACAATTCTGGACAGACCTCTGAGGTCTATGCATCATTGACCTCCACCCAGACACCAAGCCATAGATTGCAACTCATTTGAGTACAACCATCCAGCCAATTCCTTATCCAACAAGTGGTCCATTTGTAAAATCCAAGAATGTCAGAAGCTGAGTGACAGCCCTGTCTTCAGACTTTGCAAAGGGAAGATAAGCTTGCTTCTAACCCTGAGGTTAGAGACTCAACCAGCTCACAAGACAAAGGGGCTAACACTTGTCTCTGCTTGGAGCGATAGGAATCTGCCCCTTCATCCTGAAGTGCCACTACATAACAGGAAAAATGCCTCAGGGCTGGAGAATGAAAAGAGAGTTAGTATCAGACTAGACCCGGGAAAGGTCAATCATACAAAGCTGGTCCAATCACTCACCTGCATTACAACTGCTGTCATCAGAATAGTATGTTAGTAACTAACTGGAGAATCCTTGCCGAGAGACACCAAAGTGCCTGTTTGTTGCCCAGCTAATATCTCTAGAGAAGTATTCTGCCTGGTGGGAGCTCACATATGTGATGTCACAGAGGTGCCAAGCCTGGTAAAGACTGCAGACTATCACCCATTTATATTATTTCTAGTAGGGTTGAATGATGCTGCAACCAGGATATTCAGAAATATAAAAAATATCCCTTACTTTTCTCTTAATGATTGGTTTATCTGAAGAAGGCACACAGGATTTACCGTCTCAGTCACATGACGATTGGTGGACATCCAGCAGTCAACATCTTAACAGATGTAGATCAGTGAATGCCAGATATAACTATTCAGAATAAGCCTTTAACACTTCTAATCTGCAGTAAATTCAGCATAGATTCTCCCAAAAGAGCTGTCTACACCATTGACAATTTGGCATAGACCATGTCTTAGTTGCATTAAGTGATGAGAGTGTATAGACAGTTGGTTCAAATAGCTCTGTATATTGATTACAGTTGATATATATAGTCTATATACACATACATTGTTTGGTCTGACAGGTTTTGTGGCATTTCTTTGCTGTTTCACTAATTTTATTTATATCACTATCACACCCTTTGAAATCAGTGATCTCCTTGTAACACAGCAACAGTTTAGTCCTCACAGGGAAATAAAATGATTTTAAAGAAACAATTCCAGGTTATTGCTGAACGTGGAGGAGGATAATTAGCAAGACTTCAAATATTCATATTTAAAACTTTGATTGAATTAAGAACTTTTTTTTTGTCTGAATAAAACTGAAGTAAGCTATCCCAGAGGATGGTGGGAAATCTGTCAATAAATGTGGCATGTCTGTAGATTGAAATACTTGCTCTACCTAAACTAGACTAGAACTTTGAACTCAAATCTTCTCAAGTGTCATAACTGACATGGTCACTTATGTGTTGTTATGGGGTTACTACATAATAACAAGATTCCTAGACTGATTTTTTTTTTTTAATCTGGGGTTAATTAAAAAAGTACAGGCTTCACTGAGTCCATATTTGAGAAGGAAACCAGGAATGTGGAGAAAGGATTTCCAGTTAATAAATAATATTTCATATTTTTACTACATTATACTGTTTCAGAGGTAAACTTGGCGTATTAACTCTATTTCAGTGTTACTGAAATGAGTTATTTTTGTACTTCACTTTCTCTAGAAAAATAATGTAAGATTCAGAGGACACTTCAATTTAGAAAAAAATTCTTAATGGTAAATCTATGTACAGTTAACATTTATAGCTGTGTCAGGCTGTCACTCTAGCACTTTTCCCAGTCATTGGTAATAAAATACTAGGGTTTTTTGCTTTTTTTCTCTGCAATTTCTTTTCTCAGCTATTACCTATCAAAGACTATGTTCAAGACACTTCTTCAGTGCAGAATCATCATTAGACACATATCCTAGTGTTGATGTCTAGAAAGAGGGATATTGTCACTGACACATGTGTTGCAAGCATTTAATTATAATTAAATAAGCACTCAACCAAGCTACATTCAGTTGCATTATAATGTGATTAAAGGCTTGCTCTAAGAAATAGGCAGGATCTGCTCTGCTAGTTTTACTTTCTAATCTTCTGAGAAAGGATTAACATTAAAAAATGGTCTCATTATTTCTCTGCTCTTTCATTTTAAGGCCTAAATATATTTTAAGATTAGAAGGCTTACTTTGCCTTTGTTGTTGATGTTGTACAAACCAATATAGTATTTTCACATAATAATTTTATGATTATAATGTATTTTATAAATAGTCACATTTACTACTGCTGTTCCTATTTCTGTTGTGAATTCTTTGGGGGTTTTTTTTGCCGATGTCTTGCAGTCCAATCCATACAATAAAATGGACTTTATCTTCCATTGCTGTCCTTTCCTTTAGTCTAATATATTTTCCTTATCTTAACCAGATCATTTCACGTTATTTTCATTCACATGTACATATACTTGCAAGTTTTATTGCTGTTAGTAAAAATGGTAACTAATTTGCCTTAAAGAAAAAAATACAATCAGAAATATTTATTTGCAAAAAGAAAAAAATCACAGAGATTATTTTAATCTTAACACATTTAACATTGTTACTGATTACTATTTTATTCAAATAAAATGTGATAGTTTTATATTTTTAAGATCTTAAATGTTTTGCCAATTGGACAATTTAGTTAATTAATACTTTTCCAATTATTTCCCAAAGTTTAGGGAATAACTCACCTAAAACTAATTTTCAGTTTTCAGTTTATATTTAAGTCAAAAAATGAATAAAGTTTGTGAGCAAAAATTATTAATTGAGCATCTGCAGTGTCAAGAAGTCCAAAGCTTTAATTCAAAATTCACAGAATAGAATGCTATTTTCAAGAGACATTACTTTAAAGACTATCCCTGGTCTAATGGAAACACAAAATAAAACTACAGGCTTATTTTTAAGTATCTCTGATGAGGGAAATATATGCGCTATTCCTTCAGATAAGCAGATGGGTCTTAAGGTTTACTAATTCATAGACTTATTTTCATACATTCTTACCCCAAGTTAAAATAGCAAGATGAGAATTTACCTTGGAAAGGGAAAATCTCTTCTGTTGTATTCACTGTAGAGCTGGGCTCAGTGCCCAAAGTTCCTTATGAAAGTACAAAGATTTCTAAAAGTTTTGTTGAAACAAATTTTATATGTTCTTATCATCACACTTAATACCATTTTTTAAAATAGTGGTCTTCTATTTGCAACTTCTTTGTACACACATTCTTTTCAAATAGCATTTAGTATACCCATAAGAAAAAAAAAAAAAGATCATATATAGCACAAATTCTAAGTAATTTTGATGAATCCTTAGGGGAAACAGACTGACTTCAAATGTATTTTGAAACTATGATTTCTATACAGGGCTATTCCAGAAGCACCAGGCAAAGTAAAGCTTCAGAACAGGACTAGCTTTCTGCATATGATTAGAGAACCCAAAATTATCTTTCCCTTGGCACATCTGCAAAAGACAGCACTTAAAAAATAAACTCTTTCTGCAGGCTATTGAAATTAAGCACAGTGATCTCATACAAAGCACAGTGCAGCTGGTATCATGGGATGAAGACAGTTGAATCTTTTTTAATGGAAAAATGAAGTCAGACCAAGCTTGCCTCCTTTCTGTCACAGAATACAATTATGTAAACTACAAAGCTCCATTATAAACAATGTTTATAATTCACAACTGTTTTTCCTTAAATTTTAAATAAAGCTTGTTGACAGTTGATGTCAAGCTGACATATTTCTACAGATGCCACAAACACTGAACAATCAAAAATCTGTTTCTGTTCTTTCTTTCATAATTATTCCAAATTGTGGGATCCCATAGCAAAAATCAGTGTAATGAACAAACACACAAACATGTTGATAAACAACATAGTCTTTCAATTTCAAGAAAAAAAAACAAACTATAGCAGATTAATTAGTAGAGAAATTAATTTATTTATCTACAACGATACAAAGAAATTGATTTTAAGAATTTTCAAGTTTAGATTATGTTATGGTATAGAATGTTTTCCTGCTCTGTTGATTCATTTAACATGTCTAAGGACTTGGTGAATCTCTGCTTTATGTTTAGACAGTGATACACACAATTAGAATACAGTGTTGAAATAACTCAAACAATGAATTGCTGTATTCAACATAATGATGGCAAAATGCTCCTTTTCATTATCCTTCAGTTTTTAAAATTTGCAGGCATGTAGACTGGGATTCTGCATTGGACTCTACTTTAGGCATTCTCTTGCATCAATTAAGCTTTTATCAAAATCTTTCTATTATTGTGTGAGCCTGGAGGTTTCTTCTATTTTGTCTGAGACTAAAACTAAATCTAATTTATTAAAACCAGACAGAATAAAAGAGTTCCTAAAGGTCAGGAAGAAATCATAAATTTCCTGTTTTAAGAGAGTTTCCTCTTGTTTAGATAAGGCTGAAACAGATGACACATACGGAATATGCTTTTTGGTTTCTCATACATCTTTGTCAAAAAGAAAGAAATGAACTTTAAAACAAGGTAAGAACTTGAATGATTCATTTAATCTTTGACATGCTACTGGAGTATAACAAGACTGTTACCTTTTTTTAAGTTGGAAGGGGCAAGACATTTTTCTTTTCCCTTTAGAGAGCAATTTGGAGTAAAAAAAAAAATCTGGCAAAATGTTGTTGATGTAAAAAAACTTCTTTCTGTGTCTACAATGCCTATAAAATTTGCTCTCAGTTATAGTACAGATCATGCAGCATCCTTCTGAATGCCAATATGAAAGAATCAGAAAAGAGGTATGTTTTCACTGACACAAGACTGTGCAAGTCACAGTGATTTTTGATTTGGAGGTATTCTGGGTTAACCCCAGTAGGCAGATAAGCACCATTCAGCTGCTCTCTGACACACAGCATGGTGAGATGGAGAAGAAAATCAAAGTGTTAAAAGTGAGAAAACTCACAATTTGAGATACAGACAACTTAACAGGTAAAATAAAAGCTGAAAGTGCAAGGAAAGCAAAACAAGAGATTAATTCATTACTTCCCATCAGCAGGTAGCTTTTGAGCCATCTCCAGGATAGTAAGGCTTCATCACATGAAATGGTTACTTGGAAGAAAAGGTCCATGATTCTTGAAGTCACTTCCTTTCTCCTTTCTCTCAGTATTAATGTTGAGTACTCTCATACAGTATGGGATATCCCTTTTGTCAGTTGTTTCAGCTGTCCCAGCTATGTCCCTTTACAAACTTCTTGTCCGTCCCCAGCCTCATCACTGGTGGGACACTGTGAGAAACTGAGAAGTCTTTGACACTGTGCAAGCACTGCTTAGAAATAGTTAAAACATTTCTGTGTTATCAACAGTGTTTTCATCACAAACCCAAACACAGCACCATACAAATTGCTATGATGAAAATAACTCCATTGCAGTCAAAACCAGTACAGATTCAGTTCAGATTTGTTGGATTTGGTTTTTTTTTTGTTGTTGTTATTGTTTTCTGGGGATGGGGTTTGTTTGGGTCTGGAAGAGGGCTTTTTCTTTTTTTTTTCCAGATGCCTTCTGCTCTTTAAAATTATGATGAAGACTTAAGGCATTTGGCAAGTACTAAACATTTGACTCGATGATCCTTGTGGTCCCTTCCAACCATTTTCCATTCCAAAGTGACAGTCCCCTTTTTCTAAACCTTTCTAACTTAATAACTATGCAAAAAAAAAAATAAAATGCAAGGTAAACATGGAACAGTCAGTGCAACCTCAGACCCAGTCCTGTGGGGATTCTGTGACTACAGTCAGAAATTGTCCAAAGTGCAGAAAAACATTTCTTGAATTAATTTTGGACTCCAGCTTCCATAAGAGACCTGCAGAACACCTGTTGGGCAACTTCTATACCATTCTGATTATAGGCCTAAAATTGACTTCTTATGAAAAGTCTAAGAAACAGTGTAAAATTATGTCTAAACTTTACCTCCTAGAAAAAATCAGTTATGCCTTTATTTGTATTTCTGATATTTGAATAATGAACTCAAAAATATTTTTATAGACAATTTCATCATTGAACTGTTTCTATCTTCAGAAATGTTTCTCATATTACCTTGGATGATATGCATTTTTTATTTCTTCTCATGTCTTTAGTGGACAAAATTTTCTTTTGCTATCATTCTAAAATCTTCTGGATTGTGAATTAAACCACTGTAGGTTTAATCACTTTCTCCTAGAAAACGTCTTCTAGGTCTCCAATATGAACTCCTAGTATTCCATCTTTTTTGGATGATAGTGCCCAAAACAAGGCACAGCAACCAATCTAAGCAGTTAATAACATAAAGGAAAAATTAAAATTTCTTCATATAAAGTTCAACAAGGCCAAATGTAAGGTCCTACACCTGGGTCAGAGTAATCCCAAACACAAGTACAGACTGGATGAAGAATGGATCGAGACTAGCCCTGACTATAAAGACTTTAGGGTGGGTGTTTATGGACAAAATGCTCAACATGACCCAGCAGTTCCAGCCCAGAAAGCCAACCATATACTGGCCTACATCTAAAGAGATGTGGCCAGTAGATTGAGGGAGGTGATTCTGTCCCTCTACTCTGTTCTTGTGAGACCTGACCTGCATCCACCTCTGGGGACCCCAATACATGCAAGGTGTTGACCTGATGGATTGAGTCCAAGGGAAAGCCACTAAGTTGATCACAGGGTTGGAATGCCTCTCATGTGAAGACAGGAACAGAGGGTTGGACTGTTCAGCCTGGAAAAGGGAAGGCTTCTGGGAAACCTTATAGCAGCCTTCAAACACCTAAAGGGAGGTTATGCAAGGGTATGTAGTGATAGGACAAGGAAGAATGGTCTTAACCTGAAGGAGGATGGGTTTAGATTAGACAGTAGAATAGATTAGATATTAGAAATTCTTTATTAAGAGAGTGTTCAGGCACTGGAACAGGTTGACCAGAGAGGTGGTGGACTTGCCATACCTGGAGGTGTTAAGACCAGGCTGAGTGGGGCTCTTAATATCCTGGCTTAGTGGAAGTTTCCTTTTCGTGTTAGGAGAGCTTTTTAGGATTTTCTGGATATCTCTGTTTTTTAAACTTATACTCCATAACCTTCCCTGGGTTTGATATTTTTCATTCAAGATACAACTTTCAAAGTGCAGCTGACAGTAATTAATAGTCATCTTTACCACTAATGAAAAGGCTTTTCCCCAAAGTATAGGTTTAAATTAATGTTATTAATGTTGCCATATGAAGATTAAAACATTTTAGTTTTTAAAACATTTTATTCTAAAAATGCTTATCCCACAAGCAAGTTCACATGAATAGCTGCTTGAAAACTAAACTGTATCAGAGATAACTTTTCCATGTTTATTATATAATGAAAAAAAAAAGACTGAAAAATATCTTCTGACTGGAAACTAGAAGACAGTAAGAAAAATAGAACTTTAAATGCCCTGGAGTGATACTGAAATTGAGTTCTTCAGAAAGTGAATATGACCAGGAAACATACTTTTGAGGAGTAGGAGATTTTCCCATCGTTTTCTCTCCCATCCACTTTCAGTTATCAAGAAAGTAAGGATGATGGTGTTTTCTATCAATGGGCTTTAAATCACATACGATACATGAATTAAAACTTAAAAGTGTAAACTGCAATATTAAAGCTATAATTTTTTTTGCTATATACTTATTTGTAAAGTAAAATGAACTAACCACATTTTCCCATTTCTTTTGACTGCTGAGAAGTATGTTATAGGTAAACTGATTTTCTATGATTATTGTAATACACTATGGCTAGTGTCTGTTATGATTCCAGGAAAAATGACAGGTGTAGATGGCAAAAGATATTGATAACATTTATGATAGCTAACACTAGAATGAAAAAGAGAAATAGCATAAATAGTCCTATGTTGCTTCATATTCGGGGAACCCTGAACTGAACAGCATACAGTGGTAAGACACTTCTGATCAGAACTACCTACCTCTGATCATGCTGCCCAAGTCCTCTCCATAGAGAGGTTCACCAGTATTTTGGTACTTAGAGCTCTGATAGGACTTTCTAAGCAGAAAACATTTTTATCAAACATGTTTACTGTTAAGAAAAATAGTGTTAACATGAGAAAATGGTGCTTCGTTTTAAGATAAAGATAGATACACAAGTGGCATATCACTGGTACCCAAAGTGAACAGCTACAAGCTTTTCCATTGGAATTTGCTGGCTGAGCTTATCTTGCTGTAAAGAGTTACAGGTCTGATGGCCAAGCACAGGCCTCTGCTTATTCAGTTCACCACTGAGTGGATCATTAACTCCTCATGTACAATGATCTTCTGATTAGGGTCATTGCAACTGTTTAGGGAAAGAAACATTTTAAAACATCTAATGAAATTTGTGATTTCTTCACAGAATTTCCCATTCCCTGCTCTTCCTCCCTCTTTCCCCCAAAACCCCAACCCTTGAGAAAAGTCTATCACTTCTATACTGTCGTTTTGTTGAATGCATTAGTGATATTGATTTCTTAATTTTCTCCATTATAGCTATGGACTTCATTTTATATATGGTTTATATTATAATAGCAAATGACAGTTTGACTTCTTAGCAATTAAAGTGAGACATAAAGGTAAATTAAAACTTTTATCTGATTTTCTTTCTTTTTTAACTTCTGTGGTGTTTACTTCTGTTATTGTTAAACTTCAAGATGCCATAGATGTATAGTTTAATATTTGCTGGATGGAAGTAATTGCAGCATCACAGACTCTGCTTAGCTTGTCACTCAATTGCCGTAAAGTAGTTAAAATGAATTGTTTAATTAAGCTAAGAATGTATTAAGGATGTGGGGCCAATTATGCGCATGCTGTGCCTCACCTAAAAAATCCACTACACAGGCTGGAAGGGCACACTCACGTGGGGAGAGCCCTTCCCAAATCTTTGCTCGCGAAGTTTGGCCATACATATATACTAAGGGTGTACAGAAAATATCATAAAACTGTAGGTTTTGTCTTAGTTATCTCCAAATTTCACAAGGATTCTGAAATACAAGTTCCAGAATTTTCATTTGGATAATAGTTCAAATCAGTGAGTGTGAGATGGGTTTAGCACAATTTGTTTTAGAAATACAAAATGTGTTACTATAGGGGCAAATGATTTCAGGGAAAGGACAAAAGATTCTATATATGAAGATTTAGTAAAATCCTATGGTCACTGCAGCATTTCCAGGAATTGTCAGTGCAAGTAATTTCAGAGCCATGAAATAGAAGGCTAAGTTCTGTGTATAGTATATTAAATGAAATAGGTGCTTCAGGAAGGATACAGAGCAATTCCCTGACAAGCAAATCAGAAAGGTTTATCAAAACAATCAGTGGAAAACATCAAGAACTTCCTTGATTTTAGTTCACTATTCAAGTCCAGTACGCAGGTCTTGATTGAGGTCCATTAGTCCCATAAATTTTATCTTTAAAAAGCTGATCAGAGCTTATTCTTGCTTAAAACAGAAACCTAAAGCTGGACTTATGTGTGCTATTCATGTACACTTTTCCTGCAAATTAAAATAGAGAAATTATTTAATATTTAAAAACATTTAATTCAAAGTGTTTACTTGGGAAACAATAGACAACTTTCAACATGTGCTTTGTTCACTTTAGAATTCTGTCAAAATCCATGTAAAAGAGTGCTTTTCTCTGATGTTTTTGTTAATGTATGAAATTAAGTAAGCAAGGACTATAAAACAAATATAAGCAGAAATGTGAGTCTGCAGTCTAAGGGTTAGAGGGTCTGGATTCTACTTCTTTTACCTAGACTTTTCTACATGTTTACACTGAGATAACCATCAATGCATTCCTACAACTAAACAACTCACATCTACCTTCTTACATGTCTTATTAATAAGCATTTCTACAGACAGCCATTAATTCTCTTCTATTGACACAATTTAGTCTTGTGAAGGGATTGCCAGTTTACAGGTGTCACAGAAGGTTTCTGCTGTTTCATGTAGGGGAGGTTTGTCCTTAGCCCCTGCATTGCACGACCAATGTCAGGAGCTGACAGGCTTGCAAGGTCAGCGTGACCTTGAAGCAGCCTGAAGAAGAGGTAAACAACTTCAGACCCCAGGTCAACAGCACCAGGCTGGCGCCTGAGAGGGCTGCTTGGCGTGTGGCCGCTGCATGCGCGCTGGCTCCCAGCCAATGGGAGCAGCGTACCAGCGTGTGAGCAAAGCTCCTTAGCCTATCAGAATCAGTCCTCGTTTGTGTGTACCCCTCAAAACCCTGTATAAGTTGTTTACCCCCCCAATAAAGGGAACGTTCTGCTTTTTACCTTTCGGAGCCTGGGCTCTATCTCTGTGAGAAAACATCCAGGTATTTGTCGCTGAACCCGGGGTCACGTCGGGGCTGGCAACGGGGGCACACAAAAACCTCTCGCTACAATGCAGCACCTATTTTTCCCCAACAGTTTCATTTGTTTTTTGCTGTTGTAGTGAAGACTGATATAGCTGTGGCAGCAAAACTTTGTAATATAAACCAAGCCTCAGGCTCTCAGTCTGCAGCTGACCCAGTATAATGTTGTATTGCAGTCATTTACCATTTAGAAAACTTTTATCACAGTTCTGAGGTCTACAAACTTGGTGGTAGCTCTACAGGTGTGTCTGTGATATTACAAGCTCTAGGCATTGCCTAGGGCTACTTTTATCTTCCCTTCTAAATTCAACACTTTTGATATATCATAAGACTCTTTCCATCATATATGCAATAAAAGTAACAACCACTGAGATACTTCATTTACACAGTTTACCAGTATCTTCAAACCTTCAGACACTAATTCCTTGAATATACTTCCAAAACATCTGATGTACTTTCTGTTTCAATTCTGTATTTCTCCCTTTGTGTCACAAGGAAGCTGATTATGTTATGTTAGATTATAATTTCCATGCATTACAGCTGTGGAAGTTTTATAATGTTTTTTGTGGGTTTTTGTGTTGTTTTTGTTTTTGTTTTTTTTAATCTAGCAAAGCAGAAATAAAACTTCTGAGTATTTACGTGTAGTCATCGTAAGAAAGCTTTCTCTCTATATATATTTATTTCTTCCTACACTAATCAGAACTGTCCAGAAAGCATTAAACTTTTAGAAAAATCCATAAATGAACCCACAAAGAAGCATGTTTCCATTCCAAAATAATCAAACATATTCTCACCAACTTAAATCTATGAACACTTTATTAAAAAATGGAGTTATAGACGTTTTGTAATCCATCTATCCTGATCTTCTCTAGATAGAGCAATAAAGTTAAATATCTTTATGATTCTGTGTTTGTTTATGTCTTGTTTGTTATAGACCTAGGATAGAAGACATTACTCTTCTGTAACTTTCACATTCATGTGCATAGTCAATACATCTCCACAAGGACTTAAAGAGCACAGTAGCCTGTAGCAAACACTGTCAAGGCCACAGAAGTAGTTTGCCATAGGATAAGACACCACAGTGTGAACTTCAGATAAGCACAGATGGGAGGCATTTGTAAGAGCAAGGCATTAATTCCAAGCCTGGAAGAGGCAAGATCTGCTTTGTACATCCTGGTTAATGCACCCAGACAAAAATTCCCACTGTGGCAAACTGTGGGAAAGGAAGCAACTGCTTACACACATGTCACCAGTCAAAGACAGTGACCAAACAAGCATCACCAAAGCACCCCCAAACTCACTACCAGAGCCTTCTACCAGTGGACTGCTTATGATCCACAGTGTTAGTGTTTTGCCTCAATTAGCGCCAAAGCATATATTAACAAGAACCTCAGTTACCCTCACCTTCAGCAGTGGGTCATAACAGTTTTTCCACCTGACTGGACATGAATCATACCTACTACCAAGATAATTAATAACAAACACTGATACACACTGAAACAATTATTATATTTTTGAGCTGGAAGCTAAACATTGTATTTGTTATTAAAACAAGTTTGAATTTTCTACAATATCAGGTAGAAGACTGCCATTACTGTCAACAGCACTGGGTAGCACAACTATAAGATCACTACAAGAAAAGCTATTCAAGTAGATGATACCCGAAAGCACAGAAGGCAGCATACTTAGTTTTAAATACTCTGACTGTACTTGCTTCCTGACTACATTCTGGAATACTGTTTCTGGCAAAATTTAAATAGCATCTAGAAGCCATAAAAATTTGAAAATAAAACATGAAATGTAACATTTAGTTAATTAGGCATCTCATTAAGTCCTATGCAAGTGTTCATTTGTAGGAATATGGCTTTGAATACATGCTAAAATAAATTTTAGCTGTCAAAATATTTTTTTTGTCAATCCTAGTGATTGTATTTTTTTAATAGATCTCTACCTTTGAAAAGTAGATCCTGAGAACTACAGGTCTGTCAGCCCAACCTCAATGCCAAGGAAGGTCATGAAGATGATCATCTGGAGTGCCATCACGTGGCACATACAGGATAATAACCAGAGGAGCATGCCCACTGCACCTGAGGAGGTTTAGATTGGATGTTAGAAAAAAGTTCTTCATGGACAGAGTGTTGAGGTGGTGGAACAGTTTGCCCATGGAACTGTTGAAATCACCATCCCTGGAAATGTTGAAAAACTTATGGATGTGGAATCTGGGGATATGGTTTAGTGATGAACATGGTAGTGATGGGTTAATAGTTAAACTTGATGATCTTAGAGGCCTTTTCCAACAATTTTATGATTCTATGTGCTTTGGGCACATATTCTATGTATCAGAAACAAATCTCAGTGTTCTGCTTTTAAAATTGGTAGGCTATATTTGTATTGTTTGGACTCATATCTGCTTTTATTTAGTTATTTATTGTTGTTCTTAGTTTTAATGTGTACAGTGGAAATTAAATTATTTGCACACCAAACATACCTTTTAAAATAAAATCACATATGCAAAGCTCACATTTTTGCTGTTCAAATAATATGCAGTAAAACTTCATGAAGGGAACAATTAATTTAAAGGAAAATGTCCCAGAGATGTAAATCCTTTAGTGCATTGAATCATTCAGGATTTCAGTGCAAAAATGTTCCGTGATTATGTAATTACTCACTGAATTAAAGAGAATTGGCATGTCAGGACAAAACAAATTTACAAAGGAAATGTCAGCTTTGACATTTTTTATGTTCTGGATACTCACATTTGCAAGGTTATTATTCTCTTTATTCATGTTTTTTTGTTGTGTACGTTGTATTTATACACTTCTAAAATCATGAATCTTCTAAAAGTCGTGAAATGAAAGTTACCAAATACAAGCTCATTTCTACAAGTAAAAAGCACATAGGAATTTCTAAGACTAGGAAATAACAAAAAAGTTGATAAAAATATGTATACACACACACACACATAAAAGGGTTACTCTGTCTCAAAAGCATCCCAAATGTGCTTGAATTACGCTATTTATGTAGAACAAAAACACAACAGGATTTAAATAAGACCAAGTCTAGTTTTAATCTATTTCATCAAGAGAAGTACGTAAATAAAAATTTGGAGAAAAAAAAATACATCTGTGAGAGAAAAGCTAATTTTTCTGTTGCATATTACACATATGCTATTATATTATTTGTCTTGGTTTAAAGACTATATTTGATCGGGAATTCAGATGAAACCCCCTGCCCTTTCATAGATACAAAAACATCAGGAGATGTAAGTGAAAAAGAACCACAGAATCATGGAATCATAGAATCGATTGGGTTGGAAAAGATCTCCAAGATCATGAAGTCCAACCCTTGGTCCAACTCCAGTCCATTTACCAGATCATGGCACTCAGTGCCACATCCAATATCAGTTTAAAAATCTCCATCAATGGTGAATCCACCACCTTTCTGGGCAGGCCATTCCAATGCCTGATTACACTCTCTGTAAAGATTTTTTTTTTCTTATATCCAACTTAAATTTCCCCTGGCAGAGCTTGAGCCGGTACCCCCTTGTCCTATTGCTGACTGCCTGAGAGAAGAGACCAGCTCCCATCTGGCTAGAACTTCCCTTCAGGTAGTGTCTTGGGTTGAGCTGGCAAAACATCAACTGCCCAAGTACAGAGAAAAAGCGTCCCTCTTCCCCCCCAACCAGCTAAGGGAAAAAGAAGAGGGAAAGAAAACCTCTAAACCAGGTTTATGCTGAAGCTAACTACATGTATTCATACAGAAAAGAGAAAATTAAGAGAAAACTACAATATAACATACACAAGTTATATATATATATAACAAGAAATAATTTCCCACTCCCCAATTAATACAAAGTGTATCACTCTAGATCTATAAGTACTCTAAAAGACACCTAGCAAGAAACAGAAAAAGTAACAACATGTTTCTACTTCCCTGAACTCAAACAAAATGCAAGTAGCAGCAGCCAGAGCAGGGCCTAGCACAATAGAAGAGCTGCAAGACATTTTCCCCCTAGTTCAGCCATAATGGAACTGACCAAGCCACACCCACACACCAGCTCTTACCCCTTCTGAGATGATGTCATAACATGGCACGGAATACAACATTACTGGCTAGTAGAACTCAGCTGTTAGCTAGCCCAGCCCAGCTCAAGTCAGCTGACAATTCCAGGCCTAGTCTGAACTTTAAAGCCTAAATTT
>JAWWEV010000134.1:52016997-52066413 GCA_035583235.1 Hafferia zeledoni | reverse complement strand
TAAATTTAAACTTCCCCCCCCCCCCCCGCCCCCCCATCTTTGTTCTAACATAATGATAACAGAAGGTAAGAATTCTAAGAGCAGTGATAAGGAAAAAAAAGTTATAAATGAAGAATTCTTCTTACAAGTCTATATCTTTCACTGGCAGGAAGATGAAAGACCTGTTGTCTCATTAAAAGTTAGACACAGTATCCAACTACTTCACAGTATTTTACTGGAAAATTGCAATATATTTTAACAAAATATTAACCATCTTTAGTGGTATTTCCTAGTAAATCTAATGTTTCATATCTAAACCTGAGTAAGTACTTAGGCGCACTAAAATTCTCTCACTTGTTTCATTGACCTGATTTTGCATTTAAAAGGCATTTCCTTTTAATGAACAGTTTATATTTACTCATACCTTTGGGTAAGAATTCAATCTGAAATTACACATATACTTGAAATGAATCAAATTCTTAAAGGCTGAGTAGAACATTTTTCTTGCTTTGGGGTGTGTTTGTGTGCAATATGGACAGTAGCAGTATAATCACTAACACTGGAAGTGTCCAAGTCCAGGTTGGATGGAGCATTGAGCAATCTGGTTAGTGGAAAGTGTCCATTCCCATGGGAGGGAAGATGGAACTAGATGATCTTAAAGGTCTTTTCCAACCCAAACCATTCTTTCTATGATCACTAGCAAAAAACTCCTTTGTTTGTTTGTTTGTTTGTTTGTTTGTTTGTTTGTGTTCTTAGCACATGAGTTTGTTTGCATTTTAACTCATTAACTGTGAACATCCTGAGCTTTCATCTGTTCCTGTTCCTACTAAGGTTTACTATTATAGCTTCTCATCTTATGGAAGTGGACTTGAGCTTCTTGGAATAATAATAATAAAGTATTCATGTGTTCTCTAAAACTTTTGCTTCAGGCTAGAAAGTTTTCAAGTATGACAATACTCGTGGTACACTATTATGTGCTCTAACACTCATATAGAGACAGTTAAAAGACTCTAAGTATGTAAAAGAAAACTATTGGCCTGCACACTCTTATCCAATGTATGCAATACTTGAACATTGTATCTGTTACATGACAGTAGAAATATCTTCAACATAATAAAAATTCTATGAAATATTTTCATCTTTTGTCACTTGTTTCTGTATGTTCCTGTGAAAGGGTCCTTCCTTCCAATAAATTTGAAAATGCCAGCAACACTGTGAATTCCATCTATATTTATATGAAGAATTTTAGGTAATTGTACATATCAAGTGCATGACCAAATAATTTAAAGTGAAGAACAAAATTGTGTGAGACTCCAATCTTACTGCCAGCCCTCCTAAGATTACTGCTAGGCCTAGGAAGTTTTGAAAGGGATGGCCACTAGTGATAAAAATGAACAAAAACAGTGATGGAGGCTCTGAATAAAATAAAAGGTCTTCACAATAACTGCAGTATGAAGGGCATATAAAAAATGTCATTTCAAAGAGGCTTAAGTGACATGTCAGTGACAAAATGGGTCATGTTAGAAAGTATTCCTGTTCAAAAGGCAGTTCAAGTTTCAAAACAAGGAGCTGTTCTGCAGGCAAATGCATCTGAGTTGCTCTGAATTTGAAAATGGCCATTCTCTATTTGCAATATTTTGGTTTGCTTTTTACTGGAAAGAAACATCCATTCAAAACAACATCCATTATTACAGAGAACAAAGTGAAACTGGGGATTGACATAAGAGGATTTATACTCCATTATTACAGTTTAAAAAAATTTAAAAAGGTGTAGAGTTTTTTGCTTTCTTTGGTAAGAACTACAAGAAATCAGTTCTAAAGCAGCTGTTTACTGCACAAGACACATGGCTGCTAGGAGGCAATCCCAGCTATTTGAAATTTCTAACATCTGTAGCTTTGAAATGTATTACTGAAATGTCGTTTTATGACAGTTCGTTAATCCCTAACACAGTCAGTTTAGTAAGTTTAGAACTGTATTTCAGGCAATGCAAGCATATTCTTTGACAATTAGCACTATATCATTATACCATTTCCCTTTAAATAGCAATTTTTCAAAGCCATATCATGTTTTGCCCTCAATTTCTACTTTTAATTGTATTCCACACCTTCTCTGGATTCTATCAGTATATATTGAAAATGATTTCTAAATGGATATTTTTTATACCCTGACTGCTAAGAAGCCATATTAAAGTAAGATAATGTTTACATAAGCATTATAGAACCAAAAGTACTTCAGATGAAGTATTTTGTCTTATAGATATGACAAGATATGACATCTTATAATACATGACAAGATTTCTCCGAGGGCTCAGAAAGGGCCTGAATAATAAATTCCAAAACTGTGCTCCATCTTGGGATTCTGTGACTAAAAACTGAAATAAAATACTTTTCTGGTAATTTCTTATATTTCACTCAGTTACAGGGCAGCTTTAAAGAATTCTATTGATATTAAAAAGAAAAAAAAAGAAATTAGATTATTTGTTTTAGATTCCTAAATCATTGTGTCATATTAGCAGTGTAAATATACATTAGATATCTGTAGACCTATCTTTCTGCAAGCATCTTTATTATGACCTTTACTGTTACTTTATAAAATAGACCTAATCATGTTTGGTCACTCAGGAACAAAGTCAAACTCTAAAGATTAGATAAAAAACTATGCAGCTATTTTGGAAAGTGTCCTAGATGAACTAGAAGATTCATATTAAAACAAAACAAAAGTATACACTTTTTAAAATCTAAAGAAAAAAAAAAGGAGTAAGTATCTTAGGATAAAGAGTCACCCTATTTATATTTAACCTGTTGGCATTAATAATGTCTCTGTTTAAAAATACCAAATGGTATGAAAATGACTGCAACACCTCACAACATGCTCTTTATTAATTTACTGTCCTTTAATTTAAAGAAGTAAAACATTATATCCTCTTTTTCATAATACAAAAATATCTATTTTTTACTTTGTATTTTTAATTGTTTTTTGGACAAAAATGCTGCAGCTCAGTAGGACTATACAATACTAAAAAAATGGAAATTATAAGCAATCATTAGTATTGGTGAAAGAAGAAATTGGAAAGTGACAAAAAATCTAAATCTTAAATTACGAATTGTACAACAAGGAATAGGAAAATTTAATTTTTTTACTTCTCATCAGGTAGAGACACAAATAGTGTTCTAACCCAGGTCATCTGATTT
Organism: Hafferia zeledoni; assembly: GCA_035583235.1. Taxonomy (NCBI): domain Eukaryota; kingdom Metazoa; phylum Chordata; class Aves; order Passeriformes; family Thamnophilidae; genus Hafferia; species Hafferia zeledoni. The sequence goes on along the minus strand of JAWWEV010000134.1, from coordinate 52,063,242 downwards.
TATTTCTCTCTAGCTACAACCACCAAAAGTATGTACTATTGTACAAGGATTTCTTACATGGGAAACCTATTCCCAAATCTATTAAGTCATTTTGTTCTCCATTGTGATTTTTTTGTCATTCAACACAGCTTCAAGTGCACATTGTTCCATTAATTTGTCAAAGCTCAAAGATTTTAAGATAAACCTGAGAGGCAAAGTAGAAAAATAATCATTTTGTGAAGGGAGAAGAAATTAAGTGCTTGTTCCAGTTTAATTTTCTGTGCTATACCAATATAAAGATAAAAGAACAAATGAACTGGTTAGATAGCCACAGATTATTAGTATTCACTTTGGTTAGTTATTTTAACATCTCTATAATACCTAGTAATGCATTCTTTACATTGTTTAACAGTACCACTGGTTTCTAACGATTTACTACAGTATCACTTTGTAGTTATTGGTATAAATAAGGGCCTTAGTCATAGTCAGTTGACTTAAATATTTGAGTAATAAACATGACAGCTATTTTGATGTTGATATATTTTTGTACTGACAGAATTGAGAACAAGTTTTCCCTGTTAGATCAACCTCAAAGTGATTCTTTCAGATCCCAAGAAGTATGTCAGCTCTGTTAATGTGCAAATTACAATCTAGTGAAAAGAATGGATTTGTTGTGTTGACAGTTGTAAACACTGTGTGATTTATTTACATAGCAAAAATTACTCTGAAAACCTAAGCTAAAATATGGATGAGAGATGGCATTCATTACTATCGACAGCAAAAAAATAGATTCTGACCAGGCTTAGTAGAATATTTTTATAAAATTGTTTTCTTTTCAGTCAAAACTGATCTTTTCACATTGAATGGACTGAAGATATCAGCTTGTCGGTAACTATTACACAGAGGGATTTCAAAATGCACGCAAGATTTATCTTGACTTTGCACCAAGATCAATGATAGGTATAAACCATTCTTTCTGAATCCTTGTTTTCTATGGGAAGGAAACCCCCAAGAAGCTACCTCATGCTTTGGATATGTTTCTTATTTAGACATCAGGATACCAGAGCTTTTGAACAGCCGCACACCACGCTTGCCAGCAAAATCTATTTTTTGTGGCATTGGATTATATTTTGTCTTATCTCTAATTTTTCTCTGTTACTTAACTTATTCCTTAGCTTTTCTTTTGTAAGTCTTCTATCACCAGTCTTTCCTTATCTTTTATATTAAACTTGTTTCCATTTCAGAAACCACTTCAGATGCTGTTTCATTAACATCAAAACCACAGAAGACTTTCTTGTGCCTGGCAAGACATGCTGTCTTCTATGAGGAACATCTGAAATTGGCTGGCTTCATAGCTATTTTTAATACTGTGAAAACATTGAATTTTTCTTTACTTCTCTGGAAAAAAAAAGTTTATCTTCAAAAGACATACAATCTAAATTGTTATAGTCACAATTATAAAGCAATGAAACCAAAACTTTTAATTGAAATATTTCCAAAACTGCCATTGGAATAAATTTTCCTGCCTCAGTTTACAAAGCTAAACAGAGAGAATTTAAGGATAGAGAGAACCATTACTATATACATAGCAAGTTCTTTAATAGAAGTAAATATCAAATTGTTTTCTGACTTTAAAATACTGTTTGTGAAATAGAAGACGTTAACGAAGTTACCAATAACTTAAAAACAATAATAGAGGTATTTTGCTTGTTTCAAAACTTATTTCTTTTTTAATAAACTGTGGCAGAAGTTTTAATGCATTTCAAGTCAATGTATTACTCAATAGAAATATCTGTAACATCAATTGTATAATTGCAGTATAAACTGCTTTTTCATTATTATTATTCTTTCTTTTTTTGTGTGTGTGTGAGTTAAGTATGATCTTGCTATGCCTTTTGGGAAGAAGCTTTTATGTACTACATATATCGAGCTATTACTTTGGGGAAAAACAAAGCAACAAAACAGTCCCTTGCTATTCCTAAGAAGTACAGAAAATAACTTAAACATTTAGAGAATGCTACTACGACTTACTATATGTTTTTTCAGTTTACGGTTACATTGCTTTCCTTTTCAAGTGATTTTTTTTTCAGTCAAACAAGGGCAATTAGGTACTACATTCCCACCATTAATCCTCTTCCTTCTTATGCAAGTCTTCTGAACTCCTAAATATATGACATAATACATTGCTATTTGTGTCTGAAAATGAACAAAAAGCTAGTTAATTATTTTATATTTCCCCCCTTCATAATATAATGAAAACCACAGGATAAACACAATGTTTAAGCCTGAAAATATAGGACTGCAAATTAGTTTCAACTTCATGTAAAATTGGGAAACAAATTTTGATGGGTATGATGCTGAATGACACATATACTTATGAATAATGACTGGCAAAGATCTATTCTTTCTAAAATTACAGGGTTAAATTTTAGAATTTTGAAGACTTGTAGGGAAGGGGAGCACTGTGTTTTCTCTGGGGTATAAAGTAGTTTACATAAACTGCAAAATGCAAATATTTCCCTGATGACTTGTTTTCCTTGGGAAATTAACTCCTTTTAGTTGTGATCTTACTATGGAAGAAAATACTGCCTGAATTTTGTTTCACTACAAACTTATATCACACAGTGCATACTGTGTAGTTTGTAGCAATATGTGCAATCAGGGATTTGAGGTGAATTATGAAAATTGAGCTCTAATAGAAATCAGATCCAATGATATACCTCAGAAATAAAACTGAATAGAGCAAATGCTTACACAAGCATCAGATATTTCACATTGACCCAGAAAATATTGATTGTTATTGTTTGGATTGCAGACAAAATATTAGCATAAAACCTGTATTATCATATAATATGTATGAGTTTAAAAATCTCTATATTTAATGCCAGTAAAGAAAATGTTTTTATTAGATTTTTTAAAATAAATTTAAACGTATGTATATTTGTACTTTCAGATATTTTCAGTTACTTTATTTTTTTCCATTTACTCTTCAAGGTTCAAATTTGCATTCTGGCATATCCTTGTTCTACTTTTTTCAGTCTGAGAATTAATTTATTTTCAAGTGAGAAGCACTACAAAGCCACACAATATCTTAGTATAAATGCTTCCAAGAGGATCTGCAATTAAGAGCTTTTTGTTCTTTCCTAAATGTGACAAGGAGATGCACAAAGGGTTTTTTTGTTGTGGGTAGGTGGAACTTTAAAGAGAATTCTAGAGCAGGCATGTATAGATCTGCTATCAACAAAGTACTTTCTTTCCAAGGGCAATTTAACAAACAAATACCATAAAGACACAACAATTTTCAGTTATGATGCCAGTCTTAGCAGTGAAACCGCCATGCCTCTTAATAAAGAGCAAACATATTACTAAAAATTATTGACTGAATCATGAAAAAAATCACAATCACCATTTTCCCTGGAAAATAAAATTTTGTAGATACATCAAGATGTATAAAATCAAGGCTGTCTACCAAAGGGAATCACAATAATAATACTTTGGGAACAGGTTCATTATGTGCTTTCCTTTTATCTATCCATGTTCTAATTAATCCCTGAGAGGATGTTAATAGATCTCTTGGGGAGGATTAGAGTGAAAAGACACTGAATGACCAGTGTTTGGCAGGGTTATTTTAGAACAATTCAGTTGCAATGGAAAAGAGGTATGTAGCCATTTTGGTTATTATATGTAGAAATATAACAATGTAGAAACACAAAAAATATCAATTAAGAAAATATATAAGACGAAGAAAGAAAGGGAAAGAAAGAATAAGAGTAGATAATGGACAGGAAAGATATCATCACCTGCGGATCCATTGACAATACTTGATTGCTGCAATTTAGATGTACATTAGTGTAGTGGTTTTAGCTAGGCCTCAAATTAGCAGGCTCAGAGAATCTATGTGGATTGGGAGACAGCTATCACCTGACCGGGTAACCAAGGAAGTATTTCATACCAGATGACGCAAACTTAAGATATGTGTGGAGCAGTGGGAGGTGTTAGGTCAGTTCCACCATAGCTGAGGTACAGACAGGATGTAGTGCAACTCTTTCTTGGAGTGGGCCTTGCTCCTGCTGCTGCTGCTGCTTGCATTTTGTTTGAATTCAGGGAAGTAGAAACATTTTGTTGTTACCCTTTCTGTTTCTTGCTATGTGTCTTTTAGAGTACTTACAGATCTAGAGTAATAGACTTTACTTTGTATTAATTGGGGAGTGGGAAATTATTTCTTGTTTTATATGTATGTATATGTATATATATATATATATATATATAAAATGTGTTATATAACTTGTGTAAGTGTGTGTTATATTGTAGTTTTCTCTTAATTTTCTCTTTTCTGTATAAATACATATAGTTTCAGCATAAGCCTAATTTGGAGGGTTTTATTCCTCTCCCTCTTCTTCCCTTTTCACTCTGTCTTGGACAGTTGGTGTTTTGCCAGCTCAACCCAAGACAATTAGTTGAAGTGATGGTCTTGATTAATTGGGTTTGGGAGAACCTCCAAAACAGAAAAGTCATTGTATGTTCAGGTCTGGGGGGAATGCCCAGGTACCCTCCCTGGGGGGAAGTTTTATACTATCTGATGCAATACATATGCAGTCCTCCAGTGCAAGGCCCCAGAAATGAGTCTGGTGGTGCTTTGAAGGTGTCTGATGGTTTATGACACCTTGTAAAACATGACTGCTGTTTTTCACACCAGTGTAGTTCAGAGAGTTGTGCTTTATCAGAATGGATGAAATACTTTCAGGCTTACGTGTGAATGTCCTGATACCTTCTCCAGGAAGGTGGTGGGGGCAGTTTTACACCTGAGTCAGGGAAATTTGAAGAAAATTGTAGTTTTCTAGGGAAACACATAGACATCATGCTTTTGTTGAAACACAGGCCTAATGGCCATTTTGATGCATGGTCTCGTCTTCATTTATTGTTACTCAGGCCTCTGCACACATACCTACAGAGTAGACAGGATGGATTAGAATTTATTCTGAGGAAAAATTTACATTTACATATATTTCTAATGAATAAAATATTCAAACTGATATTTTTTTGAAAATGAACACATACAAATACAGTATTAAAAAGGTAGAATGTAACATAGAAATTATAAATAAATAAAAGTAGGTAATTTCTACAGTGAATAGTCCAATTAAGGTCAACTCACTTACTTATCAAGTATAAAAATTGTAATAGAAGGAAGCAGAACCATCTCTTTCAATCAACATTTTTGTCAAAATCAATTGCTTCTGACTAGTTGGATACTCTAGTGGAATACTTGCTGTCAAAATGAAAAAAACCCACCAAAACCAAAACCAACCAACCAAAAAAAAAACAACAAAAACCACCTTAAAAAATCCCACTTCTCCCCAGCCTCCCCTCCAGCACTACACCTGTGACAGAAAATGTATTTCAGCTGTTCATAGGCACTACAGTCATTTTTTTTATACTAGAAATAGCTTAGGAATATATCAGCATTTTATACAATTCTTCTGCATACAGATTTCTCTTCAGTCCTTAGCAATTTAAATATGGAAAAGTTTATAAACTGCAACCTTAACTTCTTGGCAACTCTGCATATCAGTTTGTTAAGAAACCTACTACACCTTAAAAACACAACAAAACAAACAACCCCAAACAGCCAAACAACAAAAAAACAAACACAATCACAGAATGGGTAAGTTTGATGGGACCACAGTGAATCATCTTGTCCAACCTTCCTGTTCAGGCAGGGCCATCCAAGAGCATAGAATCGTATCCAGACAATTCTTGACTATCTCCAGTGACAGAGACTCCACAGCCTCTCTGGGCAATCTATTCCAGTGCATGTCACCTACACAGTAAACTTTTTCCTCACATTTCAGGTGTAATTTTCTGTTTCTGCCCATTGCCTCTTGTCCTATTGTTTGGCTCCACCAAGGAGAGCTGGCTCTCTCCTCTTGACACATTCCGCTTCTAAACTGACTCTTTTTAAAAATTGTTTAAGTGATAATAATGACATTGATCTTGTATGTGTCAGTAAATGCACCATCAAGCTGAATAAGCAAGTGATATGCACAATTGTATTTTGAAATGTTTATATGGATGAAAGAGGAAAATAAAATCTTTCTGTGGAAATGTGATCTCTTAGTGCCTAGTGCCTTTTTTCCACCTGTGATTTTAATATTTTTAAGTTCAGGTTTAACATAACTGGTTCTGGCTATATATGTTCTTCAATTTCCTTTTTTTTTGAGATGTGTAACATTTCATAAGAAACCAAAAAAGCAATTATTATAAAAATAATAGCAAGATACAATGGAGATTAGTCCCTTAAATTCGAGAAAATAACCCCCCAAAAGGTAACATTGCTTGTTAGTGACCATAAACTAGAAATTTATTAGTAGAAGTAAGAATAGAATTCAAAGCTCTTGCATCTGGAAGCACTGGCCATGTTGGCAAATAAAACATACTTGATTTCATCTGTTTATTTTAAAAAGAATACACTTTAAAGTTTGAAGCCAAGACATTTAAAAATTTGAGAAAGGAGTTTCAGGTGTCTGGAAGTGTTTAGAGGTCTTTGAACTTACACTGCTTAGTGCCATTCTGAACATTCAGATTTACAGATTGTCTTGGTTTGAGGGGGAAAAACCCAAAATGTTTACCCACAAGCAGAGGAGGGTGTTTCCTACACAATAATCATGCCACTCTTTACCAAATTTAAGAAAGGGAACTTTAATCAGACAATGGATACAAGAAAACTGATATATATTGATAGATATATATATATATGTGTGTGTGTGTGTGTGTGTGTGTGTGTGTGTGTATGTAGGTATAGATATAACTATAAACAGACCAGAGCAAACCGCTTCCCCAACGCCACAGGAAAAAAAAAACAACCCCCACACCGGCAAGTCTCCTCCTGGAGAAGAGTTGTACTTATGAGCAGTATCAGTGTCACAACCTGGCTGGCTGCAGATGAGCTCCCAGATGAATTCTGTCTCTCCCTCTGTGTCTCTTGTCCCAAATGAAGAAGGAAAGCTGGAAATGGAGAACCGCTGCGTGTCCTGGAAAAGCAGCTGCAAACGTCTCTCTCCCAGGTCGCTGCCCCAGCTGGGGCGGGCAGGCCGTGATGCTGCAAGTGGCGGTGAGACTGGAGCAGAGACTCGGACCCCCAAATGCAGAAACCAGGAGAAGCAGCCGTGGCAAGGAGAGAAGTGGCGGCTCACCAAGAAAGAAGCAGCAGTAGCAGCAGCCAGCAGCAACAACGAGCAGCCAGGAGCAGTCTGGGGCAGCCAACAGCAGCCAGGAGATGGCTTCTCCTCTCCCCAGCACACCCACACACACCCACACACACCCACACACACCCACACACACCCACACACACACACACCCTGCTCCTGCGTTCCGCTCAGCTAAGAAAAAAAAAGTCCCCAAAAACAAAAGAGACAGCCTGCTCCGCACCCAACTGATCAAGAAGAAGATGGTAGCAGTTAACTGCTTCTTTTTGTTAACTGATAGCATGGGCAGTTAGTGGCAGGGGAGAGAATTTACATAATAATTCCAAACTACAACACAGATGAAGATGTGCAGCAGGTTAAGTATATTTTACTTTAATTTGAGCCTTCTTTTGAATTTTCTTTCTTCCTCTGAAACATTTTTAATTTATATTATTTCCCATTAAATACTTAGTTTTATGGATTGACTAATTGAAGGCCTTTTTTCTTTGAATCCCCCCCCAAAAAAAAAAGAAAAAGAAAAAAAAGAAAGGTGAAAGTCCAGTTGGAAGTCTCTTCAGCATGGGCAAGAGTTAGGATTCCCCATAAATAATTATATATTATATATATGTATATAATAAAGTTTACTGTTGAGAAATTAATATGGCATATCATATTCATCAGCTACTCTTATCTCTACAGGGTATGAGTTAAAAAGCAATGCTTCAAATAAAATGTAAGTTTTCTCATATGTGGCTGCCTATATGAAGTACAATATATATGCAGTATGACTATCATGTTAAAAACAACAAAAAAAGCACCAAACAACAACAGATCCCACATCCTATTTTAAGACCAAACAGATAGTAAATCAGTAATTCTGTTGTTAGTCACTACCACTGTTTCATTGCAGTGTTGGACTCATGTTTTCCAATATATTCATACCCTTCTGGTTGCTGCTGTCAGTCATTTGCATAGCTCCCAGAGAGAAAAGGAGTATGTCTGGCACGGGCTAGGACAAGTTAATGTCCAACTATCTAAAGTGAGCATCTAGTGAAAACAGATGGCAGAGAAGTGTGATTTTTACATTTGGCCTTGTTATTTATTATAATTATAAAATGCAAAAAAAATTTATTCATTTCAAAAAGAAGAACATACAAGAAAAATCACAAAAAACAAACAAGCAAGCAAACAAACAAAACACCTGAGGTGAGGCATTGCTATTTTCACTTTCACTGAGGAGTTGACTAGCATGTACATATGTACTCCATCTTGATGTAATAAAATTAAGGAAATGCTCCTAGGAAAGGTAGCTAAGTATTTTGAAAACAAAGATACTATGTCTGGTTCAGTATTTAAAGAAGGTGCAGCAGTAAAATATTAGGGCATACTACCTCTTCTTTTTGTAGTAGTTTGGTTAGACTATATCAACATGGACCAGCATTCTAATAGACCTGGTTTATGAAGCCACCTTCAGTCTGCACATGTACAATTCACAACTGATGCAGAAAACGGGTGAAGAGATAAGATAATTATATTAGCATTCCTTTAATGTGTTTGAAGAGCCATTCAATGACACAGAAGGTTTAGAAAATGCTATGGGAGTACCTTATACACAGATATCAACAGTGCCTACAATTTTTTATCCTGACTAAATAGCAGCAGGAGCTTGATCTCTCACATTAATTATATTCCATTAAAATATTTTACTGCTTTTTTTGGAGGGAGCTTTCAAATATTTCTTTTGTAGTCTTTGGAGTCTGTTAAAAAGACACTAGAAACATACTGCAATTTTTGTGTTTCTTTGGATTGCACATCACAGATTTAGCAGAATAGTTTTAAGAGTTACAATTGTATTCCTATATTTTACCAACACTGTTCTAAAGCTCCTCTCCTTCCAAATATTTCAGAATTGTGAGTATATGAGAGTTATTCTAATGATTCTATTCTCAGGGATTAGTTTACTAATTTCAAGTAGTAACAATGCTTTGTTTTATATCTGTTTCCAGTTTTTGATATTTTTCTCTTCCAGTGTATAAAACCAAAATATCTCGCAGTGTGAATTCTTCAATTAACAGAGAAATGATACAGTGTTATGGAAAACATTATATTAATTTCCCCTTTGTGATTTAGACCACAACCTGAGAATTTAAATAACTGGAAATCATGTATAATTTTAATATTTTTTCCCCACTTTCTCTTCATCTAACGATCTGGCAAAATACTGGCTCATGGCATAATGAGTCAGAATTTTGCTTTTTCCACATTTTCTATGTTTTTCAGTGTACATGGAGACAAATATCTCTCTATCTATCAGGGTTTTTTTTTTTCATTAACAGAGAAAAATCCCACAAAATTCTGTTGTCAAAGCATGTTTATAATTGGACATAAACCTCTATTATGCCTCACATTTTTAGGAATTTCTGGAACTTAAAAAGTCAAAATCAGAGATTGAATGAAGATGAAATTATACAACTCAGAGCAAAAAGCACAGAGCACATTTAAGTGTGCTCTGCATCAGGTTGGATTAGTTTGAAGAATGTGATTCAGAAACAAAAATTATTGCTCTGTTAAAACGCAAACAAACAAACAAACCCTACTTATCTAAACTTATTAAATTGAGGCTGCAAACTACATGAGAAAAAAACTGGTCAAGTGCAGATCTAAGGAGATATGAAAGGCCAGAGTAGTTTGGGAAAATTAATTTTCTACCTCTCTGCATTCCTTCATAGTTCTGGTGGAAATTTCCCCTTTATTGTGTATGGTGCAGCATAAAGAAGGCAAGTTTACCTTGCACAAACATAAATAGTGGGGGGAAAATGGTGGGATAATCATTTTGTTACACTAAGAAATAGCTTTAGTTCTCAAATAGTCTCTCAGTTATTGATAAAGAGGTTAATGTGTTTGCATTAACACAGCTGCTATTACTTTTCATTATAGAAATCTAATTGCCTCATTGCTAGAGTTTTGGGGCAGGTAAGATAATATTTTTCCTCTTTCAGCACCTGGGGGTGATGGTCGATGGTTGGGGGAACATGATCCAGCAGTGTGCCCACATGGACACAGAAGGACATTGAGGTGCTGGAGCATGTCCAGAGAAGGGTAACAGATATAGTGAAGGATCTAAAGAGTAAATCATATAAGGAAGATCTGAGGGAGGTGGAGTTGTCTAGCCTGGAGAAGAGGTGACTCAAGGGGACCTCATCACTCTCTGCAAGTACTCAAAAGGAAGTTTTAGCGAACAGTGGGTTGGCCTCTTCTCCCAGGCAAATAGTAGCAGAACAAGAGAACAGACTCAAGCAGGGCCAAGGAAGGTTCAGACTGTACAACAGGAAGAATTTATTCATGTAATAGGCTTACCATCCATAGAGGTGTTCAAGAAACAACTGAATGTGGCATTTAGTGCTATGGTCTAGTTGACAAGGTATAGATTGCTCAAAGATTCCATTTGATGATCTTAAAGGTCTTTTCTGACTTAAATGATTCTGTGAATAAGTGAAATAAAAATAACCGTAGACCTTAGATGTCTGTTGCACTACTACTTGGTGAAAAACATTCTTACTGTTAAAAATAAATCAATTGGACATCAGTTGAACAGGTGGTTCACTCTCTGACTTAAATATTAATGGGGCAGAAAGGTCAATGTGGAAACAAGTTTTACTCTAATGCATTGTAATGATTAAGTATTTTAATAATTGTTTTAAGATGTCACTTCTATATCATACAAAATTAAGTAAAATGATTTTGATTTTCGTATTAACAGAAAAAATCTAGAATTATGAAGAACTTATTATTGCTTTCACTTCAGAGGTTTGAATAGAATATAAACTGACACTTTCATTCATTTGTGACTATATAATTTCTTAACTGCTAAATTCTTTCAGAAAAAGAAAATGCCTAACTTAAAATTACAGCACTGTATGTGGTTATACATGTCCCATATAGTGCTGTGTTGAATGATATCACACCACAAAAATTATTATTCAGTATAATTATTATTCAGTATAATTAACTATAGTATGGGCTTGCAGATGTTGGAGTATTTCATACATCAATAATTACTTTGTTGGCTAACAGTAAAGGTTATTTCAAGGAGAGCTTTGTAGTTCTTTATTCAAGCAACTTCAGAAGAAACAGAAAAATAAACATTTTTCTTACAAACAAAGCAACAGACTATTCCAAAGAAGACTCTTGAGGAAAGATAAAGTAAATTAGATAAATAGAAATACAAATATATGTAGAAAATACAATGTTTTAGAAAGTACTTGTATGACCTTATTTTGAGTTCAGTTTCTTCATCTCAGTAAAGATGTACCAAAGATTAATGAGATTCATGCAAAAGTGAACAAAACGATTAATGATAACGTAAGATTTACATACTATAAGAGGTTGCAGTGACAAAGTAATATGAAAAAAAGAATAATGTGGGAAGTTGAGTAACTTATGAAGGACAAATGAAAATAGGTTACTTTCACTTTTCAGTTTAGTTTTATAACAAAAAAAAAGAAAACAAAAAATCTAATGCAGTACAGGGCCTTCTCTTTCAGGCATTTTACACAGAGAACTGCTGGCATATTGAAAGTATTTGCATTACATATTTAGACATTCTGAAATACACATCCTACTGAACTTCTCCAATATTTTTCTGCTCAGATCCCTTAATTGAGTGACTGTGTAAGAAAGTTCAGCTTCTAACTATTGTTCCCTCAGTTTATTTAGTCCATACAGCTAAAAAAGTCTAAATCGGAGGATGAGATTATCCCTTATTATGTTGAAAGACAAGACTTCTTACTTTTTTTTTTTTTGGCTTTAACTGAAGTATTATTTTTTGACCCTTTTAAACATTGTTAAAAACCCATCCTTAAACAAACTGTATGATGAGATAAATGATTATGAATATTTAAAATTCAAACAGGGCCTAACTACGAGTGACATATTGCATATGGATTTTGTCTTCTATTAAGTGGTTAACAGCTCAGATTACCTCTTGCAACTCAGAAAAGTAACCTTACCTTGAAATTCATTATTCAAAAAGGGGATAAAAACGCACCCAAAAGAGAGCACAGGAAAAGAATATACTGAGAAATAAATATGCGATCACTTAAAGTAATATATTTGGAAAGAGTGCATTTCACATTAAAAATGTATATTTTTCCTTCGTGAGCTCGATGTATTACTCATAGTGGGAAAGGATTTAATCATCTGAACTACAAAGACGTGTGTTAATCATGAATAAAAACATGGGGTTTATCAGTTTTTATGTTCACCCATTCCATTTTATGATATAACTGTGACTCTAGAATACTTTTCATTATCTACTTCTAGCACTGGCTAACCTGCTAAAAGACTATTAATTGCAACTCCATAGCAGGAGAGATGAGCCTAAATCAGTATCTATGTTTCTCATGTGTTTTCTCTATGTCTCTATAGTTTACCTGCTATAACAGTAAAGAAAATGTTTTCTTCGCACAGCAAAAACTTTTTTTTTTTTGCTAAAAATACTACTAGCTAGATCTAGGAACAAGAAGCTGGAGCAAATTAAGCAATTAACTGATTCACTAAGGCAGCTTCTCTAAGACACTTCAACTAATCTCTGTATTTAATGATGTGTTACAGTTTGTTTCCAGATGTTTGCAGATTAGGCTGTAACGTAGTGTATTAAGGTATGTCAGTTCATTCAGTCAGACATATGCATAATAATATGAAAAATATAATAGGGGGATTTTTGCTTTTTAATAAGAAAATAGTGAATTTTCTAGTTTTAATGTCAAAAAGTAGTAATAATTTTTTTAAAAAAAATTATGATATTTTAATGGGTGAAATAATACATAAATACCCAGTTCTGTTATTGGAATATACCAATTTTAAATGTTGAGATGCAGAATGATTGCCAACAATATTGTTCTCTAAGATGTTAAACTCTAAATTCAATAGCACCTAGAAATTACATTTATCTGTAATTTTTGAAAAAAAAAAAGAAAAAGATGAAAATTAATAGAACTTGTTTAGTTTATGTGGTTTAACTGTCTGGACTATTAACCATTTCACATAACTCCAGTTATGTACCTAAAACTGATTGCTTAATTGTATCTGTAGGCAATAAGTAACAGGTTGAAGATAACAAGTCCAAGCTCAAAAGAGCTACCTATGAAAGACTGGGTGAATTTTACTAGTTTTGCCTGTTAACTATGGAGAAAATAATAGAAAACTAGATTACACCAGATACAGAACATTGGATGTTAGATGACATGTATCCCACCTGATGTGCCTTCCCTTCATTACTAATACATTTTTTCTCTAGGATCCATGTGCAGAACTGTATAATAAGAAAATATAATCATGTCTACTTGGGAATGTATCTAAAATAGATGACATGAATAATCTCAATAGAGGCAACAGAGGAAAACCAGCTGCCATGGTTTAACCCCAGCTGGCAACTAAGCCCCACAGTCACTTGCTTACTCCCCTACAGCTGTATGGGGAAGAGAATCAGAAAGGTAAAAATGAGAACTCGTGGGCTGAGATAAAGACAGTTTAATAGGTAAAGGAAAAGCTATGCATACAAGCAAAGCAAAACACAAAATTCATTCACCACTTCTCAAGGGCTGGAAGGTGTTCAGCCATACCCAGAAAAGCAGGGCTCTGTCACATGTTACAGCAACTGGTGCAGACAAGCTCCATCACTCCAAACAACCCTCACCCTCCCACCTTCTTCCCTGAGATTTATATGCTGAGAATGTTGCAATATGGTATTGAATATCCCTGGGGTCAACTGGGGTTAGCTGTCCCAGCTGTATCCCCTTCCTACTTCTTATGCATCCCCAACCTACTCATTGGTGGGGTGGGATAAGAAACAGAAAAGACATTGACATTGTACAAGCACTGATCAGCAGTAATGAAAACATCCCTGTGTTATCAACTCTGTTTTCAGCACAAACCTGTTTTGGTTTTTTTTATTTTTTACATTTTTATAGATTTTAGAAGTACTGTATCTGTAGCAAAATGTAGATTTAAGTGTAGTAGCATTTCTAACAGCTTCAGTTCAATGTTTAGGGATTGTAACCTATATCCCATATCAATGCCTTAAATTCTTTTAGCTATTTAGTCTTGGCTTCAAGGTAGAACGCTAAAGAATATCAGAAGGCCTGCCACACGAGACATAAACAGTGGTAGTGACCTAGAATTTAGAATATTGGAAAGGCTCCAGGGGTCCTACGTGTGCTGAGGAAGATGAAGATGAGGAACGAGGGGTCCCAAATCTCCCCCAGACTCAAATCTGAGGAGTTGGGACAGGACAGGGCTGGACTGAGAGATCTATGAAGTGGGGATTGGATGGACAGTATTATAAAATCATGGAAATCAGAGTTTGAGCACATGCGTTGATATGTATCCCTGGATGAGCATGGGTGCTCATTAAAGCCACTGATTTCTTATCTCCCACTAAAATGGGCTTAGAGTCTTTTTGTTGCAGACTTTTCAGGCAACAAACCCAAAACAGACCCACAGTGGGTACTGTGAAGAAAATTAACTATACCATCGACAAACCCCACCCACCAGCATAAACATTTAATTATCCCCTTAATTTTTACACTAACAAAGGTATTTGTGATGAATCTCTGCTGGGCTCATATCTAATAAAGAGATGGATATTTTCAAAGGATGATTATTCATTCCAATCAAGCTCAAACATGTTCATATATGATGGAAAAACTGTTTTGTATAATATGACTTTATTAAAGTCACAAGTAGAGCACCAATTTTTTCCTCTATATTCTTTATGCTTATTCCTTACAGAAAGAGTAATTCAGAGATAGAATACATTTCTTTCAGGCTTCTGAAAGGTTTCCCACAGATTTCCAAAACATTTTGTACATATTAAAAAACTACATTTCAACCAGAAAAAAATTAAAATCTATGTAAGATTTCATGATTTTACAAATGAAGCAGTTATATATTGTCTTTGCTTCATACAGGTAATTATCACAAGAATCTTGTTCCTGGTTGAAGATAGGAAATACTTCTAGAGATCAGTCATGTACTTTATTCTTTTTGCATATTTTTTCTTTTTTATTTTTTTCATTCATTCACAAAAGAATGTTCTTTGAGACAATATAGCCTATTCATACATATGCAATACTGTGAATTCAAGGAGGAAGTAAATATTCTCTTTTTATATACACGAATGTTAAAAAAGAGGTCTCAGCCCCAATTTCTTCTTCAACACAGTAAATGCTTCATTGGCAATACACTTTTTAATAATCTTAATAATGCATTCCAGGAAAAACAAAATAAAGAAAGCCATATTATTTATTAAAATACATATGGATTCAATTTTTCATATTAGGTATTTTTATATCAACAACAATTTTAACTGCAGTGTTCTCATTGAAAACCAAGACTGCAACCAGGAATAAAGATGATTGAAAATAATGAACTGTCAGGCTGTGCATAGCTTTAGGCAAGTTAAGAGATTCAGTCACTGTGTTCCTTATCATACTTTTAAAAGGGAAAATCACAAGAAAAAAATATCTTTTTCTTATGACAGTACCATAATGGACTGAGTTTCCATGTGGATGATCAGCCAGTTTACAGAAAAGCATACTTCAGCTTCAAAAAAAATATTCAATATTTTTTGTAAAATGTTTTCTGAGATTTGTTTTCCTAGGTCTGTTTGTTATAAACGTCCAGGTTTTTTTTAACAATTGCTAACATGATAAGTGCTATCTCAGAAAACAAAATTAAACTGTTTTTTTTACAGATCTTTAAAAAATATGATCACAAGTGACAGATATTCATTTCAGTGGAATAATATAAGCAATTTATAACAATTATACAATTGTTTCAGAAGTCTGTTTGTTTGTTTCTTAGGGTTTTTATTTAACCTTTTTATTTAAACTCAAAACTTCTTAGTGTATTTTTACCTTTCAAAGAGACACTTATTATATTCTCTATCATTTTGCAACAGGAGCAAAGATGGTACCTATTACATACAAAATGCTAACAAAAATGCCATCCATGAAACTAACAAAATAGACATGTGAATAAAATCAACCCTCTTGTAAAGTATTGCATATGTGTGAAAGTTCTACTTCTCATTAAATTCCTTTTGCTACTGTAAAGCATCTGTATTTCAAGGGGTCTTCTCTATGAAATATAAAACAAAGATTTACAATACTTGGAGTTAAAACTGCATCGGTAATTCAAATAAGTATTGCTGCGTGAAGACATATCTAGCGCCTCTTCCAATAAGCAGGATATCTTATGGGATAACTCTGCTGTATTTTACAATATTTTAGATTTCAAAAAAATCACCAGTGTCACCTAAAGTGTACTGAAGTTCAAGTTAATGCATTTGAGGATATTTGATTAAGAGATGAAAGATATGATAAGCAAAAAGAATATCCAGAAAAGTACAAATTAGAAATAAGGAGTCTAATCTAGAATATGTTTCTAACATATAGTGCTGTCTAGAAAAGAGGGGGAAATATTTTAGTGTTATTGTTATAGTGTGGTATTGGTTTATGCTGTTCTGTTTACTTCTGCACTGGATGCCTTTAGGCTTAAATTTACTGTAAATCCAAGTTGCTGAAGTAGGCATTGACTGTCTCTCTGAAAACCTGCCTTCAGGGACCTGTGCACACCCTCAATGCTTACAAGATTGATTTGTAGCTTCAAACATAAGACTCTTAAGGGGATCTGAAAGTAGGATGGCCACACAGGTGACATGTTATATTCTGCTCAGGGTGAGATAAGGAGGTGTATGCTCTGTTAGTGCCCTCTGATGGCCAGCCCATGCAACCTTTTCAGATAATACAAGAATAATATATATTAAAACAAAAACAAAAACAAAGCAAAACAAAACAAAACAAAAAACCAACAAACTTAAATCAAGACTAAGAGGAAAAAGTAGAGTATGTTAAAACTGAAAAATTGTAAGAAATATGATCTGCTTTTTTTTTTACATAAGACAGAGGTGTAGATCTGTTTATCAGAGGCAAACTGAAACAGAAATAACTCACAATAATAATTTGAAGCAAACTTTTGTTTGAATATAAATTTAAAAAACCCAAATTATTCTGTTATCAATACAAAAACTTGTCATAAATCAAGGAAAACAAAGTGTCAATTCATCACACAGGGAAATGGGAGAGGACATTATTTCATCATTCCTTAAACCAAGAGATGTTTACTGTAAATTAAATGGTGCTTGTCCAACCTATGGAAAATTCTGGATAGAATTTCTACATTTACAAAATCAGTTAAATTTCTCATTGTTTAGCTGTCCTCTATCCATCCAGGTGTTGTGTTGAAATAGATGAGCTGTTAATCTCTTCTGTTGAAACATTGCCACTTCATACATATATGCAATTAAATGATCCTGTGAGAAAAAGACTGTTGCTTATTGACAGTTGGAATATTCTATGCAAGGAAGACAGAGTTTCATCAGATGTATTTTACCTCAATGTATCCTCTAGACTGAGAGAAACTCATGTTCACATTTTGTCAAAACATATCACATAAAGGAATATTATTATTTACAATATTGTCTATTTAGTGTTTTATGCAATTCTAGCCTGAATAACATGTTCTCTAAGGGCCCAATTCTGCAAATATTATTGTAGTTGATTAATTTTACTTTCATGTTTAGTCCCTTTGAAGTCAAATGCATCAGGAAGATGAATGCAAATAAAAGCTATATAGGCATTTGGAGAATCAGGTCTGGAATTTAAATATAGTAGAGTATGTTGTTCTGATCAATCTAGGAAACATTTATTTCCACTAGAAAACACTAATTTGAAACATTTAAATTATTTAGTACTGGAGGAAATGAATTAAATGACAAAATGGTGGGAAAGCCCTTTTTGAACTATATGAGCCATTTCTGGGTCTTTAATAGTTTGGTGTATGACAAACACATCCTTAAGCTTTCTTTGACATAAAATCATCTAAGAAAACAAACCCAAAGCAATTATCCAGAGACTGATGTTCCTTTCAAACTGATATGTGAGGAAAGGAGCTTAACTTTTCACTTCCTGCTAGCATTTGATGATTTCTGATTTAAGAGAAAAATAACATTAGTGTCATTTAATGAAATTTTGTGGTATGGTACATTCTTTTTCTTTTCATGCTATAATATTTTCAGAAAAGTCAGAAGCTTATTCTTCTATAATACATCTTGAGTATTTTATTTTATTCATGGCACTTATATAATGCCTTATACTGAAAACTCTCATTCCCATTCTTAACTTTTCTTTTGTGAATTATGCATTAATGTAGGCTAAACCTTAAAGACAATACACAAATTTCATATGTTTAATGTTTTACTCAAAACAATGCAAATGTAGCAAATTTATAAGTTGCAGTAGAATAACATTAATATATATATTTATATATATACACACATATATGTACACACACATCATTAGAGATATTATGTCTATACACATCTATACACTCCTAATAAGGAACATCTGTGGCAGAACATGACTATCACTTCAATATTAGCCTTTTGCTTATTTAATCCACACATTTTATTTTATTTTATTTTATTTTATTTTATTTTATTTTATTTTATTTTATTTTATTTTTTCTAAATAAATAAATACTACTTTCTGCATTATTCTATTTCCATCATGCTGTCCTCCCCAGTAATTACTTTATAGGAAGTGACTATGTCACAGTTCCTAGTAAATATATCTTAGTTCCAAAAACTGTCTGTGGAAAGTCCCTTTCAGTGGTATGACAAGCAATCAAGCACTGAAAAACCTCTGAAGTAAGCTCTGAATGATCTGACTTGGTAAAATTACCTAATAACTGGAAAGATCATATATCTAACCTCTCCACAGAACTTGATATCAATGGTATGTCAAGCTTGGAGCTTACTTGGTGTCCTGGTTGAAGAGAGGGGACAGATTTTAGCACCGTGTGAACGTGGCTAGGTTGCTATTCTATACCACCCACCTTGTTGCTGTGGAGCATGGTTTTCAGAAGAAAAGTTGT
Organism: Hafferia zeledoni; assembly: GCA_035583235.1. Lineage (NCBI taxonomy): Eukaryota > Metazoa > Chordata > Aves > Passeriformes > Thamnophilidae > Hafferia > Hafferia zeledoni. The sequence goes on along the minus strand of JAWWEV010000134.1, from coordinate 52,044,082 downwards.
GTGCACCCTTGGAAGTGAGCTATTTTGCCTCCCTGTCTACAGCAGGAAGGTTCTTGGGATCAGCCCTGTGGACCCTGCCTTCTGATACTGTGTCTCATCCCCTGCCTATTCCTCTCAGATGCTGCTCCAAGATGTGGTGCCGAAAAAGTGGCACCAGTGTGGGAAGCGCCATATGGAACTGAGTTTCACAGGCAAGCCTGAGTCTAGCCAAGTCTGATTTGAGATGAAAGAAGCTGAGTTGAGCCAAAGAGAGCTGAGAGGAGCCAGGTGAAGTGCAGGAGAGTGGTCCACAGTGGTGGCAGCAGCACGAGAAGCAGCCACATGGAATCAAGTCCAGTGTTTAAAGCAGTGGCACAACATGGACAATCTAGTTTTCAGCGATTTGTTCATCATTGTTTTCTGTTGTCTTAGACTTGGGGATGGCAGGGGGAGAGTTGGCTGTGGAGAGCACCTGCCATCTTGTCTTTGTCTGGATAAACCACATGGTGCTGGATGCGGGAAAGGCTGCCATATTGTCTTTGTCCCAGTGGGCCACACAGAACTAAGTCAAGGTGATGAACACTTTTTTGGGGTAAAGCATCTTTTTTTTTTTTTTTGTAATGTATACTTTTCTTACTAATATTGTTGCTGTTTCTTATTCCATTGTTTTTCATTTCAGATTACTGTTATCTCAACCCATAATCTCTGCCTTTGTCCCTCTCTTACAGGAAGGGACAGGACAGGTAAGGAGAATGGCTTATTTGAAGTTTAATTTCCAGCTGATATTAAACCACCATACTTGGTCATACTGTCTTCAGGATTTTTGTACTAATCACCAGGACACAGAATAGACCTGATTTTTTCTATTGCTGGCACAGAAGCCTGGTCACATTTTATCTTCTTTAGTTATAACATATAAAGCTGAGATACTGCGTATCCTGTGTCATGCTGAAGAACCGTCTCTTTATTAACATTCTCTCTTATTGACAGCTGTGTTTTAGGGCTCAGCAAATCATCAGACAGGGTCTTGTGTCTACTTTACTCAGCCATTCAGGAAGGTATCTCACAAACAGCTGTTCCTCATCTGCAGGTTTTATTAGCAGGTTTGTCTAATGACACAATCATTAAGAAGCCCAAAAGAAAAGCAAAATATGTATTTATTGGTTCCAAATTTTTAATGCTTATTGAATGTTCACTTTTTTTGTCTTGGCATTGGAATTTAACTGTGTCTCCTTCTTGGTGCTGAAGTACTTGAACAAGTTTATGTTAGATATTAAGAAAAATTTCTTCATATAAATGATTGTTAAACATTGGAACAGGCTGTCCATGGAAGTGGGGGAGTCATCACCCTTGGAAGTGTTCAGAAAACTTGTGGACGTGGCACTTAAGATCATGTTTTAACGGTGAACATGGTGGCGGTACGTGGTTTGTGGTTGGACTTGCTGATCTTAGAGGTCTTTTCCCACATTAATTAATCATTGTAAGATTCTAAGTGAGGACAATTGTTGTGTTTGTATTTCAAAAATACAAAGAAATTAGTGAATTTGATAAATAGTTATAGCTGCAATCATATACTACGGTTTTGGTTTCCTTTCTTCACGTGTTCTGCATCACTATAAGTTCTGTTATGTATACTGCATGTTAGTGGGTGAAACTTGTGCTTCAGTGTTATATTAAGTAAGCATTTATACATATGTCAGAAAATAGAAATTATATAAATAAATTCTTCAAAGTCTTCAATTTTAAATTGTACAAACTTATACTTAATTATGCACATTTGCAACAGAATTTTCGTCCTCATCTATTCTTATGTCTTTTAGAGTGAGATAAAAAACTTTCCCAAGGAAACAAAGAGCTAATATGCTAATAGCAATGAAACTGGAATAATTAAAATATATGTAATAGTATTCTTTAATAACAACATTTAAAAGTAACAAGAGCTTAATTGAGTGTTATACAATTTTTTTCTTGGAACCAATTGTAATGCATTTTCTTTACTAATCTGATTGTTCCATGTCTCCTTGTACAGGAAACACTTTTTGCTTAACTTTATAATTTGTGTCCAAACATCGTACTATGATTTTTTTTCTCCTTAATAGTTTAATGCAGGATCATTCCTGCATGCTGCTGAAGTTTGACCCAAGTCCAAACAAGCACTAAAGCTTAAATTCAAACATCCAAATTATAAGACTGAAATGAATAGAAAATTATATGATTAAGTGCTTTGTTGAATGGAGGCCAGAGCGTTTAGCATCTTGATGACTCTTTGGGGTATGAATAATCTCGTCTAAGAAATATTCCTATTTTAAGAGCCTGTATAAAGTCAATCATACCAAAACCAGAACTTTGAATTTATCAAACCTTACCTTTAATGCTGTGGATATCAATGCAACATTTTAAGAAGAATATGATTTTAGAGTACTGCTAACTATTCATACTTTATAATTGGATGACATCAATATACCAGTTTTATATTCTTCCTTCTCTAACCAAACAAAAAATTTGAGACCCTCATTTGAAATTTATTCACTGATTTAAGACATTTTATCCCAGCCTGTTCACATAACAGTCTTAACAGTCACCTTGGCTCCTCTTGTACCCAAATTAGGGTTCTATGATCTAGAGTGGAGGATGACCAATGGTGTTCAGAACTGGTAGGAAGATTGGGTGCAAAAGGTAGTGATTAAAATGGCGGCAGTAGCAAGAGGAGTACCTTAGGGGTCTATCCTGAGACCTGGCCAGTTTAACATTTCTTAATGATCTGGAGGAGGTGATGAAGTGCTTGATTATCAAGTTTGCAGATGACTCCAACCTGAGTAGCGAATGAATGTGATTGGGATCAATGGCTGCTATCTATATGGACCTGAATGGGCTGAAGGAAAGGGCTGCTAGGAACCTCATGAAACTGAATTAGGATACATGTCAATTCCTCAGCATGTAAAGGAAGATACCTCTGCAATGACAGGCTGAACCTGACCATCTAGGCAGCAGATCTGCTGGGAAGAACCTGAGAGTGCTGGTAGATTGTTAAGCTTGGCATTACTCACCAGGGTGCAGCAACCAGGCCTGTACTAAGCATGGCCAGGGGGGTCAAGAGGAATGGTTGACCCCCTTTTACCTGGCACTCATTTTACCACATATGCATTACTATATCTGGTTTTGGGGCCCTCTATTCAAGAAAGACATCAACAGGCTGGAACAAGTCTGGCAAGGGACAGGAGCACTTACCATATGAGAGATGCTGAGGGACCTGGACTTGCTCAGCTTTGCCAAGTAATGGCTTCGAAGGAGAATAGCAGGCCATGCACACCCTCTGTCCCAGCAGCTGCAAGGCTGGTAATCAAGGAGATAGTGCCTCTTTCAAGTAGTGCAAAACAGGTGGATAAGGGACAAGAAGTAGAAATGAGGAGGATTTGATTATATCAAAGAACTACTTTTTCACTGAGAGGATAATCAGAAAGTGGAACAAGGTACCTAGAGAGTTGTGAAATCTCCATCCTTAAGGATTTTCAAGACCTTAATCCAATTTAATCAATCTCTAAGCAAGCTTATCTGACCTCAGAAATGGCCCTGTTTTGAGCAGGACACTAGATTTAGATGATCTTCTGAGGTTTCTCACAATTTGAATTTTCCTGTGGTCCTATATGACTATGATATTTATATTGTCATTATTTCTGCCATGAATCTTTTGAAATTAGCATCACACAAAAAATAACTTATGTCTTTATTACATATGTCAGTGAAAGGAAATAATTATAAGATGAAAAATATTTTCAGAAACCTTTTGAGATACGCAAGTTTTGTACTGTTCTTTCAGGGATTAAATGGCTTTCTGAGAATGTTGCTCATTCTTCTTTTTGACTGTTTCAAAGATCAGATTGGGATTTATTGTGCTTTGACTCCTTCAAAAATCTTTGTGACATTTTTGTGCCTATTTTAATAACTATACTCACTGTATAAAACATTGGGCTGGATATAAAATAAAATATTAAACCCTGAGAGCTGTAGGGATAAATCCATGAAGTTCATAAAAAGTACAGGTAAAAATTATGCAGGAGTTAGTATATGCATACAGTAAGTGTAATACTGCTTTACAATATGTTAGCTATGCAATTAAAACAAAACAAAACAAAACAAAAACCAACAACAACAAAAGCAAAAAAAAACTCCCTCCAAAACTCCAACCTCACTGAAAAGAAACACAATCAGCAAAATATAACTATAATAGAGATTAGAAAAATCTAAAGACAAAGCAACAGTTCATTATTTCCTTCAAGATTTCCTTCTATCTAGTAATCCAGATAAACTTCTGTAATGGCATGAGACAGGTAGAAGTATATGAGCAAAGATTATAAATAATTGACTGTACCACCTTGGTTGAGCAAAACCCAGATTTTATCAATGAAGTCTCATGATAAGAGATTTGATCTATCCCAGTATTCTTAAAAAGATTATGGCAGCAAAAAGAATAAACTACGTTCCTTAATATTCCACCTGCATTAATTTTTCATGACAGAAAAGGACTGAGTGGCTAATAGAAAATGGAACAGACTCCGCACATTATCTGAGAATTGTAAGAAGGAACAAAGAAAGCATCTTGTATATTTAATTTCCTATTTGTATTTGTCTCCGGATTTAAAATATGCATAAATATATAACAAAGGCAGATTAAAAAACAAACAGATAAAAAAAAATCAACGACCCATAAACAGATTTGTGAGCCATGCGGCTAAATCCCAAGGCATTTTCTTCTGGATTTCTTAACAAAAATATTTATCTAGCATTGTCATCCATAATGTATTGAGGTCAACTAAAAATTAAACCACAGATGCTTGTTGAATTTCTAAGAATACTGAGCAATATATATTCTGGAAAGAGGAAGTATCATGTATTTATTTTCCAAAATTATATTTCTAAGACCCACTGACTTAGAAAGCAATAATGCTTCTTATTCTTATATATATGCATAGATACAGAAAAAGACCCCTGTTGTTAATGAGAAATGGGAACTCTTTATATACTTCTAGTTTCAAAGTTCTTGATTTAATCTTCAAAATTCTCTTTCATGAAAATTTCTGTTGAAGAAAATTAATGAAAACTGACAAATCAAATCCAAACTTCTTTTCCTCACCCAAGCAGTACAGATAAAAAACAGCATATGCGTTACCATAAAAAAAAAAAAAAAAAAAAATTTATTAACAGAGAAAATATTTCCTCTTTAAATATGTATGTCTGGCAATAAAACAAAAGCAATTTGCTTTAATTTTATCTGAAAAATTTTTGCATGTATTTATCATGCATAAATATACTTTCATACTCACAGTAACATCCTTTGATTAAAATCATATTAATAAATAAAATGCAATACTTCAACCTTTCTAAGGTAAAAATCTTTGACTTAGAATTTGGCAGGCATATTATTAGTCGTGAAACATACCGTATTTGCAAAGGTTTCGGAGCATACTAGAGTTTAATTTTATTGATGAAATTCAATGTATTCAGGTAAACTAAGCCATTACATCACAGCTGGCTTTCTACCTATTCTATCAGAACTAGACATTAACCCTATAACATTTTCAGTAGTAACTGTGAAAATCACTTTTTCTATAAAAATAATTACATGCATAAATAATGACTAGTTGACATAGCTGATAAAATTCACCGCTGTCAAAACCTTGCAGTAGGATCTGCAGTAAAAGTAACATTCAACGTGATACTTATAATTGCATACCATAGGGGAAAATGTTTCACATATTGATGTACTGAATGTTTCAAATGAGTGTTCTCAAGACATTTAGCTGTTTTAACATTTGTGCTTATGTTTCTGGCATATTTACCTCTTACAGTTTTAATTTTGTTACTTTGACATCAAACTCCTAAGATATATAATGATAACTGAGTACATACAAAACTAAAATTACACATAATCCTTAAAATTACCTTTGATCCTGAGACTGTCACTACATATATATTTAAGGCTTCTGCTTTAAATATATTTGAGAGTTTTTAAAAAAATTCATCCTGCATCAATTATAATGTATAATCTCAAGACTAAATTAAGTTATTCATATACCTGATGAAATTGTTGAAAGTTTTAACAATGACGTTTCCATTTCCCCATAGGCTCTCTGCTCACTCTTGGCAACATTTTTCTAGTAACTAAGTGGAGGGGCTCTATGGTTGTGCAGAATATTTTCTTTTTAAAGGAGTCATTGGGTGGTGGTTTCAGCAAACCAAATCAGATGAGTGCTTACCTCTACAATTAAGTTCTCATACTCCACGTGCATATTACTGACCTGCATTTTTATAAGAATACAATCCTGAACCACTTGCATTTTCCAATACCTGTGTTCATGTTTTCCAGTCCATTTTTCATTGGCAGATTTCTGATGCTTGGTAATATTCAGATTTATATCCTGAACTTGTAGTTCAAAGTTTTCTATTTTGTTGCTTGAGCTCTTGCACTGTCTTACAAGCATTTTGTTTATTACTCATCTCTTGCTTAGGCTGAGTGCTACACTATCACTCTTTACTATCTCCTTGGTTACTGATATCATGCTCTTCACCACTTTTAAAATAGCCTTTTCTTTTTCTGTGTGAATTCTAATGTCTGTTCATACAGTTTCTCTTTCTTTCTCTTCTTCTTTCTCAATTTTTTTGCATACAATAACTACACATCACATACACATTGCATCTCTCACAGACTTCCTCTGAAAGAAAGAAAGAGTGGAGAAAGAAAGGATAACATGGATCGAGCAATGAGCCTTGATTGTAGCAGTTTCTGTCTGTTGGCTGAAGTGATGCTCACAGTCTTGAACTGTCAAGGGTGGGGGAAAACCCACAAAGCATAGAGTTCAAGGGGTTAATGTATGTTCAGATTTACATGGGAATTCCCGGATATCTCCCCTGGGCATTTTACACTGTTGCAACACTGTGGATCTGCTGCAACATTATGGATCACACACAGTCCTCTGGGAGAAGGCCTTAGAAATGAGTCTGGGGATGCTTTGGGGGTCTTCAATGGTTTATGATACCTTCTAAGACTTGACATCTGCCTCTCACATCAGCATAATGGAGTCAGTTATGCCCTGTCAAAGGGATGAATATCTTCAGGCCTGTGTGTGAATATGAATGCCACGACACCTTTCCTGGAAGGGAGTTTTCACATTTGAGCCAGTTGTGTAAGGGAGCATTATACCACCTAGCAGGATCTGCTGCTTATTGGCTTCTTCCAGCTTGGGGCTAGGCTCTTACCTTGCACATCATCAGCCAAACACTCTCTGCTTTGCAAATAGCCATTTGTTGTAGTTATTAACCCTTAATATTTCAGTGTCTCACAGATATTAGGAAAAGATTACTTACCTTGAGGATGGTGGGAGACTAGTAAATTTGTTTGTCTTCAACCTAGGAGGTGCTGCTGACTCTAGAGGGACAAGAGACCTCACAGAGTGATCTAGATAGTTTGAAGTATTAGACAATGTTAAATGTCATGAAATATAAAAAGTCCAAATGTTGGATTCTGCATCTGTAATTGTGTAATGCTGGAAACAAGTATAAATTAAGAGAGGAGTGGCTGAAAATCAACCCTGCAGAACAGGATCTGAGATGCTGGTCAGCAGCATGTTCAATGTGAGTCAGCAGTATGCCGTGGCAGCCAAGAGGGCAAACCCACCCTGTGGTGCATCAAACACAGCATCACCAGCTGTTCAAAAGCTGTCATTGTTCCTCTGTATGAAATGGTGCACTAAAAGGTTTGAAGCCTGTTTTCTGTTGCACATGGTTATTTTTGGCATGTAGCCTCTTTTACAACCTAATTGAATTTTTTCTTATTAACTTTACTGAAAGTTTGTTCTTTAGTATTCTAAGATCCATATTCTTCTAATTTTTTAACTGTATAACAACATCTCTATTGTTATTTATTTCTATCTTAAATTTATTTGTGTTTTTTTGTTTGAATAGAGAATTTATTCTAAGACTTTGTTTATGACTGGCAGTAACATCTCTTCTTAATCTTTCTCTTACTGAACTAAATAAGCCAGTAACTTCAAGTTTCCTCTCAGTTTGTCAATTTACTTTTCCCTGATAATCTCAGTAGTTTTTCTTGGCACTTATTTCAGTTTGAACAGATCTTTCATAAATGTGACTAGAATTTTATATCAAATTCCAATTGAATTATATCAAACTTTTTTTTTTATGAAGTAACATAAATAATTTTCTTTCTTACTCTTTTGACCTCTATGTTATGAAACATCATTTTGGATTCTGTTTATTCTTTTCATGGTTGTATCCATTTTTTACTCATAATTATTATACTGCACTGCAGTAAATCTTGACCACAAGGTTTTAGAGTACACAGTATAAACTAAGTAGCATTAGGATAATAATTCATAGAAACATAGGACAGAGAATAGTTTGGGTTGAAGGAACCTTTAAATATTTTCTATTCCAACTCCCTCTGCTATTAGCAGGGACGTCTCCAACTAGATCAGGTTGTTCAGAGTCCCATCCATCCTGACCACAAATGTTTCCAGGGATGAGGCATCTACCATCTCTCTGATTAACATGTTCCAGTGTCTCACCACATTCATTGCAAAAAAAGTCTATCTAATCTAAATCTACTCTTTAACTTTAAAGCTATTGCCCTTTTCCCTATCACTATAATCCCTATTAAAACGTTTGTACCCGTGTTTCTTATAAGCACTCTTTGTGTATTGAAATGCTACAATTACGTCACCCCAAAGCCTTCTCTTCACCAGGCTGAACAATCCTAATTCTCTTAGCCTTGCCTTATATGAAAGGTGTTCCATTCCTCATATAATTTTTGTGGTCCTCCTCTGGGCCTACTCCAACAGGTTGATCTTTCCTATACTGAGGACTCTAGAGCTGGACATGGTGCTCCAGGTGGGGTTTCACCAGATGAGAGTAGAGGGAAAGAAGTTGGTGTCATCCACAAACTTGCTGAGTGTATGCTTGATGCCTCTATGTCATTGATGAAGATAACAAATAGGACTGGTTCCAGTACAGATCTCTGAGGAGACCACTTGTCACTGATGTGCATCTGAACTCTGAGCTAAAGACCACTATTCTATGGATGTGACCATACAACCATAAATTTCATTCATTGAACAGTCCACCTCATCAAATCCGTATCTCTCCAATTTAGAGATAAGGATATTGTGGGGTACCATGAAAGCTTTACAGAAGTCCAAACAGACATCCGCATCTTTTCCCTTGTCCACTGATGTAGTAATGCCATTATAGAAGGCCACTAGGTTGGTCAGACTAAACATGACATTTGTGAAGCTGTGCTGACTGTCTTGAATTACCTACCTGTCCTCCATTCCGTCTTAGCATATCCTTCAGGTGGATATATTTCATGATCTTCCCAGGCACAGAGGGAGGCTGACATGCCATTCATTCCCAGGGTCCTCCTTTCAACCCATTTTAAAGGTGGATGTAAATTTTCCCTTTTTCCAGTCACTAGGGGCTTTATCTGACTGCCATGACTTCTCAAATGTCAAGGAGAGTGGCTTGACAACCATATCAGTCAACTCCCTCAGGACTCTGGACTGCACCTCTTCAGGTCTCATAGACATGTTCAGGTTCTTCAGGTAGACACAAACCTTATCTTCTCTTAGAGTGCTCCCCCAGTCCCTGCTTTGCAGTCCATCCACTTAAGAGGTGTGGGAAGAGAAATTGCCATCAAAGACTAGGGCAAAGATATGTCAGTCTTCTCCTCTTGCATTGTTGCAAATTTTGTCAGTTTTGTTCATGAGGCAAGGGGTACACTTTCTTTGACCTTTCTTTTCTGGCTGACGTATCTGTAGAAGTCCTTTTTATTATTCTTTACATTCCTTGCCAAGTTCAGCTCCCCTTGTATTTGTGGCCTTCCTGGCCTCATCCCTGCACAACTCAGCAGTGTCCCTATACACTTTCTGCTTTCACTGCCTGTGCTTTTCTTCCTGGCCTTTAGTTTGACCGGCAGGTCTTGACTCAGTCATGCTGGTATCTTGCCTTCCTTTCCTGATATTTTATGCCTGAGGTTTGAGAGGTCTTCTGCTCTATGAAATGTGTCCTTAAAGATCTGCGAGCTCTCTTCTTCTCCCTTGTAACTGAGGGCACTTTCTTATTGATGAATTCCTTGAATAGATGAAAGTTTACTTTCCTATACTTCAGAGTCCCAACTTTATTCTTTGTCTGACCCATATTCCTCAGGACTGCAAACTCCACCAGTGAATCATTTCTGCAGCCCAAGCTGCCTCCAGTTTTGATGTCACAGATAGCCCACTTGCATTGGTGACCATCACATCCAGTATTTTATCCCCTTTGGTAAGGCTGTCTATAAGTTATCTTCAGTGCATTCCAGGAATCTGCTGGATTGCCTACAGCTCATCTTGCTGTTTTTCCAGCAAACGCCAAGGTGGTTGAAGCCCTTCAAGAAGTTGAGAGCCTGCAACTATAATGCCTCCTGTAGCTAGAATAAGAAGGCTTTCTCAATAGGCTCCTCTTGATTTGGCAGCCTGTAGTAAACAACAACAATTTTCCCTTTGTTGTCTCAGTCTCTGATTATTAATCTTTCAAACTGTTTGTGGTTAGTCTTCAAAGACAGTTCTTCAAACTATACCCATTTCTTGATGTAGAGGTCAACCTCTCCATCCCTCCTTGTTCACTTGCCCCTTCTGAGCAGCTTGTAGCCATCAATAGCTGCACTTCAATCATGGAAGCCAAGCTACCAAGTTTCTGTAATAACTGCTAGATCACAGCTTTCTAGAAGCACAGTGAGTTCCAGATCCTCCCATTTCTTGTCCGTGCTGCATGCATTGATGTAGAGGTACTTCAGATGATGCATCAGCAATGTTGTCTTCTTAAAGGAACATATATTAATTCCTTTGAAGTATCACCAGAGTTCCCCTGTGGGCTCCTATTACCTCAGGACCCCCTGGTTTGTTGCTGTAAGAAAAGTACAAACATGACAAAAATTCTAAACTGGACATGATGAGGAGGCAATTACAACAACAAACCCAGTCACTCACACTGATTGAGCAAACAGGATCTCTGTGCACACTAGTGCAGTGAGTGGGGTTCTTAAAACCTCCAGTAGTTGGACTGGGAATGAAACAGTGTATGCCTTGTAAACCATGTACTTGGAGATACTGGTGAGTGAGGTGAGTGAGGGGCCTCCAATGGCTGGAGTGGTACTGTGGGTCACAGTCCGTTTGCATGGTGCTGGCTGCTAGGACAGGAGTGCCTGTATCTTTCCCAAAGCAGGTAAACATGAGTATTCACTAGCAAACAGCAAGCTGGATCAACCAGCCAGTGAGTAGGAAACCCTGGGATCAAGGATGAGTATCAGGTGGGGACATGACTTGTGCTGGTATTCAGGGGGATTCCAGAAGTGTGGTGTGCCCATGGGACAAGTATGTGAATGTGTGTATGCTTTCTAACAAGTGCCAAGTTGGACCAGTCACTTACAATATCTCTTAATATTAGTGACATAGCCCATGTTTTCTGAGAGCAAGGAGATATTAATATCCATCATGACAACAATACCAAGTTCTATAGGGATTAAGTCAAAAGGGTTATTAATTTACTTGAAATTAGGGAAGTACATAAATATTTTCATAACCTGAGACCTGAGAATCAGTCCAGTGTCTGTTAGTGTTAACTGCAGTGAAGTTAGTGCAATGAAATTGATAGCACCAGATGAGAATCAGATGAGTTTTCCCCAGAAACACATCAAAACTGATTACTTGGAGCTTCTGATCATAATTTAATGGCTAATTAAATGGACTTTCATAGATTATGTAAGAATTTTTATACATGTAAATATTATCACAACTTGGTTTTATATGTATTAACATAGCACATCAAACTTGTTAGTACTAGCATGTAATAGAAAGAACTATGTTGATATTACTGAAGATTCCTTTGCACTGTCTGAAAATCATGTTCTGCTCCCAGCTTTCACAGTGACTTTTGGCAAGTTATATATTTTGTTATTAATTTACAAAGCATAAGAGAACTTTGGAGGACTGTTTATACTAATATCTAAATTATACGTCATAGTTCTGAGACTTCTGAGACTTCTATCCCATTTTTGCAAGTACATTTCAGAGAAAAGGTGAAAAAGTACTGGAAGAGTTATGCAAAAGTACTTCTTTGACCAGTATTTTAAGATGATGAAGAAAACATATGAAAACATGAGTAAAGATTTATCATGAGTGAAGATTTTAGAATACCTTTTCAGTCTCTGACAACCTGTTTTCCAGGGTCTTCATGTCTTTCTATTTGTCAGTTCTTATCTTTCCATTCCTTTCAAGAAGAATAGCCCTATCTGATGGATGGAAAGTGCTAACATTGCAATTATTTTTCTTTCACCAACATACATGTTGTCATTTTTCTGCTATTCATTAAGACATATTGCTCCATTCCTTCTAGTTCTGTGCTTTACTGGATAAAAATACATTCTTGAATTTATTAGAAGCTACACATAACACTTTTTAAGTAATGCAAGTTTATAGCACATTCCTACATCATACATTGTAATTGTAGATGACATGTTCTTTGACTTGACCATGAGCTTTATATGGTGATTTTTCAAGTCAACACTTAAATCAGCCTGTGAGGATTTTAATGTGAGAAAGATAATAATATTTTAGATAATTGAATTCTTTAAGACCACCAAAAGATTGAAGATCTGAAATTAAGACTCTTTACATACATGCCTGTACAAAATACAGACACCATGAAATCTACATCATCCCCCTCACAAAGCTTATTCTGTCCCAGCAATTCCCTTGCTGATGTTCAGAAGTTTCCTTTGCGATTGTTCAGAATCAAGACTGCCCTTTCATTTTGCATTTATGCAATCAGTATTCCATATTAAATGTCTCTGCATAGTAAAGGAAAAATCAATTCAAACTGGGTAGCTTAAAGTGCTTCTTCTCCTTTAGCAATATAACATAACAACAGTTTTTAAAAATTTTGAACTACTTTCCACTAATATTCTAGACCATAATGGTTATATATCAAACCCTGTAATTCCCTGAAACTGCTTAGATTTGTGGCCACTAAATTAGCTGGTTGTAAAATGTTTAGTGAAAACAATAAACATTCAGTCAGTCAGACATAATTCTATACTGATGTAATTGCAATGGCTTGAAGCCAGCACTGACTGATTCTGAAAGTTTAGTACAGGAAAAGGCAAGGCCAATACACTCAGCTGTGTTGTTGTGACTAATATTTCTTTAAAGACTATTTGAGGTATGGACCAAATCTTCTAGAATGTCTGCAGATTCCTACTTATTCAAAAAGCATTGCAACAATTTTTAGATGTCTGTCCCCATGGAAGTGTGATATTTTCTGGTTTACTTATTTAATTTGAGGAAAGGATGTTCCCTTTCTATTTTTCCTTGCCCGCTGAAAGGAACCAGAGGCTTTATCTCAACTTCATTCACAGTATATTTCTTCCTGACTTGAGTACTGCAGTTTCAAATACTTTAGCAAGTTCCTGCTTTAGCATCTACTTTGACAGAGAACAATTTAAGAATGTGCGGCTGAGGACTTCTAGGTTTTGCTATGCTCCATTTTTTCACACTCTCTACTGCTTTTGTTTTTCTCCCTTTATAATATAGGCAATTGATAAATGTTTTTGGTTTGGTTTTTTTTTTAACTCATGAAGAATGTATTTCTTCTACTACTGCTGAAAACTCTGTGTCTTTACTATGTTTCTTTTTTCCTAAGGAAATTGACACATTCTGTCCCTATAATAAGTCTGTAAAGTCTGAGATTTTTTTCTGCTTATCTTCTTTTCATGTCTTTCTTTTCAGCACTCAGCATTCATTCTTTGGACACTTTAGCTAGTGCACTAACGATCACTGAAAATTTAGAAAAGCAGTATTTTTTTTTTTTTATATCTTAGTTATGCTGACTCAGTTTTGTCTAGCATTTACTGCTGTTTCTACAAAAAGCTTGCTTGAATTACTTGTATCACTGGCACTCTCATTGTCTACATTCTTCAAAATATTCATGAAATGATCCAATCACTACAGTTTTTGTATCATTTATTTGGCAAACAGTAGGTTTTACACTGACTTGCATCAACTGCTCTTTTTAACCCTTCTGGTTTTGGAAACAGTGTGTGTGAAGGGAAAGTGCTCCACTGTTAGACTATAGTTAAGTCCTCATTTCAGACATATTTTTCAATTCTCTTTCATATATTGACTGTAAGGAATTTTTTGCATGTTACACAAGCATCAGTATCAATCTTCTTTTGCTTACTGATTTGTGAAGAGTTAATTGGCAGTAATTTCAAATCCACTGCTGACTCTGTAAAACTGTTTTCAGATCCCAGTCATGATCCTGTCTTTTATAGTGAGCTCAGCTAATTTAGCCAATTCTTTCTTCAGATATTACCTTTTGCTCAATATTTTTTTATATTCCTCATTAACCTTTTCTGGGTACGCTAAAAATTCCTCATCACATATTTCATATGTTTGTGTGATAATTATCAGATATATGTGTCAAAGCCTTGTAACTATTCCAAGATCAATTTACATTAAAAAAAAAATCAGATACAGATAAGTTTATTAATTTGTTCTCCATAGATTTGAAGTCCTTAACTGTGCTGGAACTTTCAGTTCCTCTGTTCTTCAGCACATCCTCTTTATTATCCTTTCTTGCCTTCCTACTTCCTTCCCTACTTTCTTGTTGTCGATCTCATCCTTCTTCTCCCTTTCTTTATTTCATAAAAAATGGAAAAACTGTTTGTGGATATTGTCTGGGGTTCTGTTGGGTTTTTGTTTTTGTTATTTTTTTTTTTCATTTATGAAATCAGAGAATGTTTCTATACGTACAGTTTCAGATTCAGAACCCTTCTCAGAAGCGAGAGAGAGAGTCCTTTTTCCCCACTCCTGGAAATGATGGAAGGTGGCACCCAGTAAGATAATGTCTTTGCCTTGCCCCTATCCACCCCTTTTTCTATACTATCTGTGTCATGGCCACATCCTATGCCTTCCTACTATGTAGATATACACATATATATAAATAGACACAAACACAGGTATAATTTCTGTAGTCAATGGCCACCCCTCCAAGATGTCTGTTGAGTTCATTTAGTTCATGATTGTGGCTTCTATCCCTCCTAGATCTCTTCCAGGGTGGGAGGGCTGGTGTGCTGTCGGCTTGGTTGCAAGATTCATCAGGAGCTCATGATTGGTGTATCTGGAACAGTCCATCCTCATTGTCCATATGTACAGTGGCAGTGTGTCACAATCCAATTTGAAACAAATCAACAACCTTTTTCATGAAATGATTCCTCAAAACTAGATTAAGGCACACAACACCAAATATTGAAGGTCAAATAGATAATTTGCTTTATTTTAACAAAAGTGACAGGAGAAGAGAGAGCAGAGGGAGAGGGAGAGAGGAAAAGTGAAAGCTAATATAAAAAGCACACAATAAAGTTCACCACCAATGAGAAGGAGCATGGTGTCTGCAGGCTGTCAGGCGAGGCATCGGCAGGCAGTCAGGGCAGGGAAGCAGCAGGCAGGCATCCTAAGCTGAGGCAATCATCAGTAAACAGGGAAAAGCAGGAATTGAACCAAGTCAAGCAGGACTGGTGGCCTCCAAATGCTGTTGAAGCAGCCGAGCTCCTTGAGGGTTGGCTGTGCAATGAGCTCAGCTCTTTGCAGCTGCAGGCAGCTCTGTGCGATACAATGTCAGGTGTCTTCAGACGCCTTAGAAGAGTTCATGAGGATAAGAAATAGCAAACTTAACTTTACTTCCCGAGGTGCTGGTGGAGCAATCTGGCTAATTAGAGTGATGTAACACACAGTGTCATTCAGCAACTAACATTATACCCTTCACCATTACAGTCTCTTCTCACCCAAAAATCAAATTCCCATAGTGTTTCCCCATCCCTCTGCATTAACTATGAAGTGCACCTATAATTTTTATTTATATGAATTTCATTTTTATAAGCCATAGAAAAACAAAAGAGAAATTACTGACATTACCTTTAATGTAATAGTTGTTGCAAAAATTCTGAGTTTGGAAGCGCTATTATGATCCTTATTTCAAACTTCTGTATAGAACTTCTCACAGATTTTTGCCCTGGGATTCAACCTCATTCCTTTTTATTGCAGTATAACTTATCCACCTGAAAGATATATCTGAAAGTCATATCTTATGGATGTCAAGGAGTGATTAATTTCAAATATCCCTGATGAAATGGCTAATTTAACTGAAATACAATTTTTATCTCTGAAGTATTTTTGTAATTTTTTATTGTTTTCAGTTTTCTCAAGTTTATCTGCCTTTTTTTGATGCTTCACATATGGAAAACTTAAGCATGGAAATTACTCTAATGTCTGCTTTTGAGTTATTCATAATCTGCTGGTTGAAAAAAAAAATTTACAAGCCTATGCTTACAATACTTATTAGCACTTTTTATATAAAGAGTTCCTATCTGAACAAAACTGAAACTGAAAACTCTTTGGATATCACCTATTGCACTCATAATCTGAATAACATGATCAGAAAGAGAGATGACTCCATTATCTCATTTGAAATGGCACAGAGGGTATGACTTTTCAGCTATAAAAATGACTGTGAAATTATTTTTTTATTGTGTAAATCATTTATGCCTATGCAAAATTTTTCCTAAGTGACTTTTATCCGCTCTATTATGCATTCAGTTAGCAGAACAGAGAAAGTATTTTGGTTATATTTATCAGATTGAGTATCGAAGCCATTAAAAATATATATTTTTAGTGAGTTCAGCTTACATTTTCTACTTAAAAGATAAAAAGTTGCATTTCAATATCTATATCTATTTGCTGTGGCAGTAGAAATGGTTTTTTCAATAATATAGAGCGTAAAGAAAAGACTTCTGGACAGAATTAATTAAACCTCTCAAACAACACAGTTAAATCAAAAATAAAAATACCATGGAACATGTGTGATACTTAACATTTAAAAACTCAGTCTGAAAGAGGAAGTGTAGATAAAAGAGCAAGAAAACTCCTCTCCCTATATCTTTCTCCTTTTTTCTTATGCTTAAATAACACTACTCAGAAATCTGGAGTTGGAGATGAATAATAACAAAGAAATCAACAAACCAACAAAAAAAAAAAACATAACCAAAACCCACAAACACCTTTTCTTGCTACTTTTATTCCATAAGATATGTTTCATTTATTGTGTTGAACAAATGATTGCCCTAGGCTGAACCTGATCAGCAACCAAGCATCCACACTGTTTGGTCACCCTTCTCTCCATAGGATGGGAAAAAAAAAATAGAAAGAAGGTGAACAGATATAGATCAAAACAAAGCATGTTTAGCATGTGAATCAAAAACTGTGTGCATAGGCAAAGCAAAAGGAGGTATTTATTCACTGCTTTCCACTTGCAGGTAGATGTCCTGCTACTTCCTAGGAATCAGGGCCTTACCACACATAATAATTCCTTAGGAAGACAAATACTATAATCATAAATAACCTTCTTTCCTCTTCTTTTTAGACAGCTGTCCCAGTTTTGTCCCTTCTCATTTTCTTGACCACCTCCAGTACACTTGTTGTGAGGGCAGAGATAGGAAAAAGAGGAACCCTTTATAATGTGCAAGGAGTTTTCAGTCATAGCTAAAACACTGGTGTGTAATCAGCCCTTTTTTTTTTTATAAATCCAAAGTACAGCAAGATACATGGTGCTAAGAAGAAAGTTAATTTCATCCCACCCAGATCCCACACAGTGATACAAATTGAATATGCCCTTTTTAATTTAGATCTGTGGATTTTCACCTAAAGCATCATTTTACCATGCATGTAATCCTAGACCTCATATATTGCACAGTATCAATCAAAACCTGAACGGAGAATCAATCTCTTCATGGACTCTGATTCAATATCTATTACTGTAACATTTGAATGACTGAAAACTGTTAATGAGCAGATTTCCATAACATTAAATATACTATACTATATTAGTATGTTTAATATACAATATATTAAAATAATTCTATTTAATATATAGTATATATTTATCAAATTTAAGTTAATTATAATAATATTACTATTCATTTAATATAGCGCGTCCTGTACTATAAAAGGCTGCAAAGGGAAGCAGTACTAAACAAATTTATAAGTTTGAATATTTATCTTGGTAACTAATTTAGGGCATGATGAATCTATAGTTGAAGATTTAGTGGTAAGTATCCTTTTATATTGTGCAATTAGTTCAGTGCACTTTCAGTTTCAACTATGAACTCATATCTGAATTGGATTGAAAAATATAATTTCGTGTGCATTTATATATGAGATCAGTTTAATTTTCGTTATTTATCACTATGTAGAAAAATTTAGCAGGCAGAGTCAGTTTCCCAGGATGGTAGTCAGCTTCTAACATGGATTCATGCTTTCTCTTGGTGCTGTTCTCTATTTTCATAAGTATATATGCTCCTGCTTCCAAACCACAGGGAAATACTCTACCACACAAACTGTATTTGTCAAGAGAACACTGATTATTTTCCAGAAACTAGGCTTGTAATTAGATGTGCCAGGTAATTCTAACAAGTGTCACTATTAAATTCTTTGTAACTTCTTAAATGTCTCTTCATTTCAAGTTACAATTACTGTGATTTCTCTTAAAGATAGTGAATTATTGAATTATTTGTAAAACAAACCAAAAAAGACTCATTGAAAGTACACACATTTTAAAGAACAATAGAAATTCAGTAGTTCACTAGTTTTTTATCTATTTACTCAAGTTCCAGTTGTCTTTTTCATTTGGAAAACTGCTACTATGAAGGGAAAGGATATTTATCCAAATACAACTAAAATCATTGCTGTCACTGCAGTGAGCACCCATCCCTGAATAAACTGGTCAGAATGTCCTTAGTCATTTCTAATTCACTGTGACTTGCTTCAGTCCCCTGTTAAGTGGTTTTTCAATCAAAGCAGGTATTTCCTTTATTGGAAGACTTTCTTACTATTATTTGGCTTTTCTTTTACTCTGTGCCTTATTCAGGGGCTGTGTTACTGTGTTCATTTTTTTTTTTCTGGGCTTACTTCTTCTGTCTTCCCCTTCAGCTAATAGAATTCAGTCCACAAATTCAAGCAGAAACCTTTTGTAACTGTAGCTTGCCTTCTAGATAGTCACCTCACTGAAATGTCTTTATGTAAAATCAGTAGACACACTATTCTATCTTCCTGTTGTGGACAGTCCAGTCTTACAGTGCAATCGAGTCCAAGTATTTCACTGTCCTACAGTTCAGAAGTAGTGGTGATTAAGGTGTTTTACAGGGCATTGTTTTCACAGTGTTCTTTCTCCAGTCTCTGCTGCTGTTGATCAATCTTAAAAGGGAACTGTGGGTGATTTTGTGATATAATTATTGATATGACAGATGAAAAACAGGGACTTTTTTACAGTTTCTAGAACAGGAGTCATATTTTTGTTCAACCTAAAATATAGAAGAAAGCTACAAATAAGTTCTGGTAAGCTAAAAGGTTATGAGTTCCCTCCCTCAGCTGTGCACAATGCCTTTGCTAAGAGTTAATACAAGTTACACACCAGCTGTTACAAGTGCATATATTGAGGGAGATTTAAACTGGAAGTGAGCTACTGTGACACCCATCTACAAGTAGAGTCAGAAGGAGGATATGGAGAACTACATGTCTGTCAGCATGGTGTCAGTGCCCAGGAAGGGTATGAAACAGATTGTCTTCACTGGGATCACACAGCGTGTACAGGACAGCCAAGGGATCAGGCCCAGCAAGCATGAGTTCAGGAAAAGCAGGTCCTTCTTGACCAACCTGATCTCCGTTGATGACCAGGTGACCAGCCTAGTGGGTGAAGGAAAGGCTGTGAATGTTGTCTACCTGGACTTCAGTAAAGCCTTTTATACTGCCTCTCATGGCATTCTCCTGGAAAACCTGGAAGTTCATGGCCTAGCCAGATACACTCTTTGCTGAGTTAAAAACAGTCTGGATGACTGGGTGCAGACAGTGGTGGTGAAGGGCACTACATCCAGCAGTGACTGGTTACTAGTGGTGTATCCCATGGCCCAGTATTGGGACCGGTACTGTTTAATATCTTTATTGATGTTCTAGACAAGGGGATCAAGTGCAACCTTAGGAAGTTTGTGGACAAACCCTGTTAGGTGGAAGTGTTGATCTGCTGGAGGATAGGAGTGCTCTGCAAAGGGATCTGGACAGGCTGGATTCGTGGGCTGAGGCCAAGGGTATGAGTGGATCCTTTACTTCTGTCAAAAAAGACCCATGGAGCATGTACAGGCTTGGGGAAGAGTGACTAGAAAGTGGCCAAGCAGAAAAGAACCTGGGAGTGCTTGTTGACAGTCAGTTGAACACGAGCCAGCAGTGTTCCCAGGTGGTCAAGAAGGCCAATGGCATCACGGCTTGCATCAGAAATAGTGTCTCCAGTAGAACCAGAGAAGTAATTTTCCCTCTGTACTCAGCACTGGTGAGGCTGCACCTCAAGTACTGCATCCATTTTTGGGCCCCTCATAACAAGAAAGACATTGAGGTGCTGGAGTGTGTCCAGAGAAGGGTAATGAAGTTGCTGAAGGGTGTAGAGAATAAGGCTATGAGGAGTATCCAAGAGAGCTGGGGTTGTTCAGGTCTGGAAAAGAGGAGGTTCAGGGGAGATCTTACTACTCTGTGCAACTACCTGAAAGGAAGTTGTAGGGAGGTGAAGGTCGGGCTCTTCTACCAGTTAGCTAGCTACAGGACAAGAGAAAACTCAAGCTGCACCAGAGGATGTTCAGGCTGGGCATCAGGAAGAATTTCTTCACAGAAAGGGTGGTCTGCCCAGGGAAGTAGTGGAGTCACCATCCTTGGAGGTGTTCAATAAATGACTGGACATTGCACTTAGCACTGTGGTCTAGTTGACATGGTGGTGTATGGTCAAAGGTTGGGCTTGATGATCTTGGAGGACTTTCCCAGCCTTAATGATTTTATGTTTCTATGATTCTGTATGCATCAGCTCTTCACCTTGCACAGTCTACTTTCTAAATGTCCAGGGCCTATGAGATGAGCCATGAAAATTTGAAGTGGTTTTGTTTTTCAGAATCTGTCCACCACTGCCCAGACGGTTTTAATTTTTTTTCAAAATTTGTACTTTCTCTGTTGCTGTCTGCCACTCCCACAGTCGTAGATCAACCATTGTTTTAATTCCTGAATTTCTTTAGCTTGAATCTTTATTTTTTCCATCATCAGATGTCATCACATTGGACAGCCTTGTTGCCTTTGCTATTCAGGTTTTGTTTGGTTTTGCTATTTTCTTGATGGTTCTCCTTTAAACAGGAATTGCATTCCCCTAGCCACCATCAAATTATTCTTTTTTTATACCACCTGTACTAAATGTGAATTATATACCTCTCCTATTTCTCTGTTTTGGCTAAAAATGATATCTTTATATTGTTCCATTCAGTATTGCAGAGTAATATTGGTGGAAGCTCTAGTATTATTGGCATCAGTAGATCAGTAATTTCTTGTTCTTTTCCCCCAGTGAAGCTGTATAAAAGAATCCTTCTTTTTCCTTTCACTTTTCATTTTTTTCCTATTTTTAATCTCATGTCTTGCTCCTACTACCACCCTATGATTGACAGGATTTTGTCTGGAAATCCCACATTCTCTAAGTCACACCTCTGTATGTTTATTTCTTTCATTCTGTATTCTATTTGCAGTTTCTGCCTTTCTTTTCCCAGGAATCACATTCTTTTTCTTGTTTTGGACCTTATATTCTGACCGTATAGTTCTTGTACAGTGTGTTTGTGAACCCTTAAAACAGCCCTTGCATGTACATTAACCAATCCGTTATTAAAATACCATTTTACAGATGAGTTGCAGATCTAGTAATTGTTCAAGCCATGTGCATGCTGCATCCTGCAGCTCCCACTGAACTGTTCTGCTTCATCTGCTTGACTGCATCTACCAGTGTCTCAGTGATAAGCATAGACATGGGCAAGCCAGCACTTAATTTTCATGTATGGAGTCTGAAAACAGTCTAATAAATCTGTAAATGCATATCTTAATGTTAAAGTGTCATTGGTCTGCAGAGAGACCTGCACCTTTGTAAGTAATTTTCATCAGATGGAACTGGATGTTACATTGTACACCGTTGTACAATGGTAGAACTCTATGGATGCTTCAGTGACAAAATGCTCTCTTTGCTCATAGAGATACCTCCTTGTTAATATAATTCTCTTCTTCTAAGGCTCATACCTTAGCAAACACAAAGTTGAATGTTCTATCCTTACATTCATCAGATGTAGTTTAACTGAGAGGATTAGAAAAAATTTCACCTCCATTTAGCCCAACTTCCCCTATCTTTGCCTGCTATGTCTGTAATGGTCTGCTGAAGAAAACTGGTTTGCTCCAGTTTCCTACAAGGTTAGAATAAGTTGTTCTGGAAACAAAACAAAAGAAAACAAAACAAAAGAAAACAAAACAAAAGAAAACAAAACAAAACAAAACAAAACCAACAACAACAAAAAAAACAACCACCAAAAACACACCAGAAGATCTAAGCCTCTAGGTGGCTGGATATCTGCACTCCTTACTGCCACATAACCCGCAAAAAGGACATAACCCTCTTCAGTGTTTCAAACATCAAAAATATGCCTGTTACATTGTGGGGGAAAACGAAGTTACCACTGCACTTTTTTCACTTTTGTAGCTATCCATGTTTTCATTTAAGTTAGCAGGATTTTCATGTTAAAGATGTTAAATGTGGTGGTTGATCTGTCCAGAGAATTCTGAAATAAGAGAATCTCTGTGTCTCACCAGCAGCTAAAGTCCTCTTCTTCTGTACTTGCTTTTCATTGCTAGGTTCCATGGCCCTCCTCTGGGATTTCCTGATTTAATCTTCTGTCCATATTTGGAGAATGCCATCATGAAAATCTACCTGTTCAGTATCAGCAGCACTTGATGTTCAGTACTTTTTCCATATGCTTGCAGTGATGTATTTCCCCCCCACATCCTATTTGGCTTTACCAGGAAGTGCTCTGAATGCAGACCTCATCACTCTACCTACTGATATTCTTACCTGTAGCTGTCAGGAGCAGAAATTGAAAGAAATACTCTGTCCTCTGTCCTAGAAAATTGTTATTGAAGAATAATTTTGCAGGGATTGAGCTCAAATTGTAAAAAAACAGCATTTTAAGAAAACAAGTTTGAAATACTTATATCTTCAAAACTACTAAGAAATTATCTTCTGCAGAAAAAGCAAAAAGAAGCAATCTCTAACTATTCTTTTTCTTTTTTTATTGGTCTAAGGGCATAGCTTTCCCTTTCTTTAACCTTTTTGATAGCCTTACCAAGTCATTGCAGCTCCCAGATCAAAGATTGCCAAAATAGTAACACCTTTCCATTCTGATTTGCTATTCACAAAGAGAGGAAAGAAATTAAGTCAAAATTCAAACAAACAGGGATCAAGAGTTGACAATAATGACAACATTGCACCTAACAAACAGAAAAAAACCACTGTAAGTATATCCAAACATAAAGCATATGATAGCGAAGCTTTATGTCAACACAAGACTAATTTCTGAAGATTTACTCTGTTACATAAGAAATTATAATTAGAGCTCATGCCTATCAGCATTTGGATTACAGGTTGAACAGAACAAGAAAAAATATGAGTAACTTCTATAAGTTACATGAAGCAACTTCAGTGACTTCATGAGCAATATGTGCTCTGGTTACTTGTTTGCTTAAGCATTCACTGAGAGATCTGCCTACATTCTACTTCTTGACCCTAAAAAAGTTTCAGCAATGTGAACAGAATAGGTAGGTGAACAAAATTTTTTTGCATAGCACTGGTGAGTGTCACATGACAAGGACATGAAAGGAGTTACTCTGCTTCAAAAGGCCTGCCCTACAGTGCCTTAAGGAAACAGAACAATAATAGTTCCTCCCAGTTTTTTGTATTTCTCTATGTCCTGGATAAGTGAGACAAACCCCACCCATAGGGGCTTTCTTTACCTTAATATTGCCCTGAAAAAGTTTTGCACTTATTCCCATTGTGATTAGACAAAAATATGGACTAGAGTAGCTCCTTTATTTATGACAAAAAAAAAAAAAAAAAAAAAAAAAAGAGCCAGGAATTTATTTCTATTAGCAGCTACATAATGTTTCATATTTCATTATGACTTTAAAGACAGTTTGGTATTCCTGAAGGGCTAACACATAATCTGGCAATAGAATTTGTATAGATGAAAAACTTCTCTCATGATACTTCTTTGTCATACTATTAGAAAGGACCAATAAAACAGGTTTATGATACTCTAAAAGAACAGGGTTTGTTTGCTTGTTTTTGTTTTGTGGGACTTAAATTATTTAGAATTCTCTCTTCTCCTTTTTGTCCTTTATAAAGAAATATCCAGTGAATAAAAAAAAGAAAGAAACACAAAAACTCAACAAGGCTTGAAAATTTCAGATGTAGATCACAACTATGGAAAAACAAAATCATTAAATCCATTCTTGGAAACTATGAAGCATGAAGACGTTTTTTAAATTTAATTTTTATTGAATCTAAATTTCTCTCCTGAGGTATTATAATAATTCATAAAAGCTAATAATGTAGTTAAGATTGTTCCTGTTTAAAAAAATTACTTATATTTTAAAATCAATTAGAAGTCTTTGAAAGTTGCTGTGTGCATTAGCTTTTGTTGTCAGACAATACATCAAAGAAAACATAAAATAGCAAACAAACAAAACTAACTCTTTGGTGTTGAAGACAAGACCCTTTTATAAACACATTAATGACAAAGATAGGGTTTTTCACTCAGTATGCACTGAGGCATAATGAATTTAAGGCCCCAAACTGAAATATATTTTCCTCCAAAAAGCACAATCATTTAAACAACTATTGATTTGTTACCCAGTGTGTTGACACGTTATGATGAGTTTCTTCAGAACCAACTTATCATCTTACTTTTCAGATAAGAAATAAAGGAAAGAAAATGATACATGCATGCACAAACAGAACCACACCTTCATATATTTAGTTTTTCAGTGGAATACTATTTGTTACGTGAAAAGAGGAGATTTTCTTGACCCTTATTGTTTGATTGGTCTGTCTGCCCCAGGAAAGCCGTGATCCTTGTGTCCAATCAGTCTGTCAGCATCCCATTATGGGGACCCTTCAATGAACAGTCCTGCTGCATTGGAAGGCTATTCAACTGCCCTTTCCAGAGAGCTAAGTCAACAACATAAGGGAAATCTTCAGAGGGTGTTCCTATTTTATTTGAGTGTGTTCTGCTGCCGGCAACTGCCAGTGCCCATAAAGGACTCACACCAAGGGTTTACGGAATAACATCCTTTATTAATATAAAATTGTGACAGGTTAAAGTTTCAAGACTGGGGGTGATAGTATCTGGCTGCAAAAACATATTTAAAACAATATATAGAAAAGTTCTAATCTCAATAAAAGTATTCAGTGCCCATAGAGTACAGTTCCTACACAACAGATGCCCCTGTTGGGAGGAGAAGACAGATTCAACCCATTGACTGATCTCAGCAGTTATGATGGGATTTCCTAACATTTCCCTCATTCTCAGCTTACCTTTATACTATTTCTTTATGTTTAGGTGGAGCTTGAATGACTTTATTCATACATACTTTTGTTACTAATTGATGTAAAATTCTCTCACTTCCTTCTTATAGTCAAAGAAATACAAAGTACATGCCTAGTGGGGGGTGGCTGCACCATGAAAGCTGGTAACTTTAGGATGGAGGTTTGCATTAAAATCACAATTAGGTTTTAATAAACCAAGTTCATCTCAAGAGAGAAGTTTTGCCACAGTTGTTGGCTCAGCAGCAGAACATCTTCTCCCATCTCCAGTGGGTGATAGGTGCTGTATGGTTTATCAGCTGCAAAGTACCAACTAGTTCCCCTCCATCCAAGGATTTCCACAGAGCCTGGCCACAGTGTCCTCACTCTGCTCCGCCTGCCATTCCATCCCTCTTAGCAGGTGCTTGATGTCATATGGGGAATCATCGTGGAGCTGCCAACTGCATTCCATCCAAGGAGTAGCAATTGCATTTTACCCTATAATTTTCATACCGTCATAACTTCTGTTAGGATGTGAATGCAACTTTTAAGTTTCCTCTAATTTTTACCCTCAGCCATCTTCCCACACTATCCTTATTGGATATTGAGGTTGCTTAGGTGATGCACAAGGACTTATCAAATCAGAAACATTTATTACTCTTATTTCCATTTACTAATGTAACCCATTTATTAAAGAGAAATCGTTTCTTCATTTAGAAATACTTCAATATGTCATTGTATGCAATTGTTTTGTTATATTGTGTTTGTTCCTTCCAGTTGGAGGAATTAAATAAGTGGATTTTAAAACATGTATCATTAATTCACTCAAGTTTGAAATATTGTCTTATTTTCAATAATGTAGTCTTTATCTGGGCTGCCTAAAATTATATGTCATTTTAGTATATAATCAGCATTGGATATTGTGGAGTCTGTCATCTGACTATAATCTTAAAAGTAATTTGTTCATTCCAAATAAGTCATTAAGGACTACTAGACCATCAAGGAGGAGTAAGAATCCTCCCAAGAAGAGGAAGAAAATCTAGAAGAAAGAATGCCACGATTTTAAAATAGATGTGCCAAATCTCTCTGGAGAAAACTTCCCTTTTCCATATAAATATATAGAGTAATATAAACAATAAGGTCAGATTAGAACACTAACAGAAGCTTTGAACTGGATGAAATTATTTTTCTGAGACAGATCCAGACTGTTTTTATTTTCACTTGTTTTCCTTTTTACTTGTTTTCCCTATTACTTCATAGCACAATCCATGTTGAAAGACATGTAAGACAGACTAGGAAACAGTACAAACTGACTGATGAAAGAATGAACAATAGTATAGAGACCTGCCATAAAGCCTCCAGCCTGAAAGCACTGGGAGAAATAGCCCAAGGTCTCTCAAAATTTCTACAAATTCTCTCTGTGTTAAATGTGGTTGCAACCTGACCTCAACTCAACATACATACTGTGAGAAAAAGTCTCGGCTCAGAAAATTTTAGAAAGAGACGAGTTAAAAGAGCAAAGCAAAAATGAGGTTTA
>JAWWEV010000134.1:51988147-52011201 GCA_035583235.1 Hafferia zeledoni | reverse complement strand
TTAGCTGGTGGGGGGGTGAAGAACCCTTTTTCACTCTGTCTCGGACAGTTGGCGTTTTGCCAGCTCAACCCAAGACAATCGGTTTCAGGGAATAATGCTATCTGAATCTAAATTATAGACACATATTATACTGGTATACACAGTTGTAAAGACCCTAACATGAGGTGATTAACCACTTACGTGTATTTCTGCAGCTCTATTAAAATCACTAATATTCACTTACTATCTTTGAAGAGATCATTTTACCAGGTTTCAGCTCAAAAAATATTTATAGCATGGAAACAATAGTTGGAAGCTAATTCTAATATATTGAGAGAGAATCTACCCAAAAAAGCATTCAGTGATTATGTCCATTGAAATTTATCATGGCCAGGTTGGACGTGGAGTTGAACAACCTGGTTTAGGGGGAGGTGTCACAGTTCATGACTGTGGGCATTGAAACTAGGTGATCATTAAGGTCCCTTCCAACCCAAACCATTCTATTACTCTATGAAAAGTATATGGGCATGTGCTTGTGAGAAAAAACTAAAACAAAAACAAAAACAAAACACCTCATTATAATATGCAAGTCTAAATGAAGTAAAATTTACTAACAGCTTAGTTTTAGTATTTTTTCCATATCAGGTTGAACTCAGTCACTATTCATAACTTTTGTAATAGATCATCCTTACATGACTGTATTGCACCCCTGGTACATGACTCTTAGATATTCTCAAATCATGATATAAAGCCCTTTAGCAGATTGATGAACAGAGAGGATACCTTCCACACTCAATGTCTAGTTATCCTTTGTATGTCTGACATACAAATTATGTCAGACATTAGCGTAAGGAAATTATTACTTATTTCTGGAAGTATAATTAAAATCAGTTTGTAGTGGATTCAAAATTTAAATGGAAAATATATTTGATATATCATTTTATGCAGTTTTGCTTCCTATGTGGAGATGACATAAAATGATGACAGATATAATGCCATATTTTCTACTCAGTTGTCTCTGAATCAGCAGAAGTTTTCATCCTCTAGTCAAATAGGAGGACATGAAGTTGTTGGTACTCACATGGGAAAAAGTGTTGGTTCCTGTTTGTTTTGGCCTGGAAGACAAGGTTATCAAAAAGTATTACACTGTAGACTTAAAGACTTCTGATCTGAAGAGAATAAGATACTTTTATCAAAGGCAGTTTGACTGTAGCCCCAGAGATAAAAGGTGACTAATCATCTCTTTGCCTGAGTTCATTTTTTTTTAACTATTAAAAGAGAATCTGCACAGCATAAAAGCACTAGTAAGGATGAAGGTTAGTTGGAATATTGTTGTAGCACCACTTATAAAAAAAATAGCTCCAATGTATTTTTAAAAAATCAAAGGCTTTTATACAATCACTAATAAAAGATGCCAAAGTGCCGCTAGTAGCAGATTTAAAGTGACTTTTGCTTGTGGTGATTAAACCCAGCAGGCATGCTTGTTTTACAAACAGTATCTAACTCCTTTTGTGTATAATTCATGGAGACACATAATGCATTTTCTATCACAGACAAAGAAATGCAAGAGCTTTAGTATCTTTCACATAACAGATCAGATTTAGAAGATGCTTATAATGGAAGGTTTTCATCTGACTGACCAAACATATTAAAGTGAGGCTCCAATCTTCTGTCAGCTGATGTTCTTCTCCAGTGTTGTGACATTACAATGGTAATACTGAATTACATAAATACACACTCGAAAATATTTTTAAAAATAAATAAAAAAGGAAAAGAGTGGATTTTGAGGAAATAGTGCTTAATTCCCCCTTTCTTTTTACTGTGTCTCTGCTGATCAGAGATACGTAAGTAATGTTGACTTTCATCTATTCACCTCAGAGATACAAGAAGCCAGATACTTCTTCATTGTTTAATTTCTGCAAGGGTAGTAAAATGCTGTTACTGAAAAGCAATGCTCATGGCATGAAAGTTATAAAGAACATTCTCAGCAAATTAAGCAAACACGTACAATGGCTTTCCAAAAATAGTTCTCAAAAGTAGTTCTCATCTTCTGTGCTATTCTGTCTTTGTAATTTGCTGTACTGGCTTTCACCTTATATGATGCTTTCTGTGGTTGACTGCAGGTCATATAGTTCATGTCAAGTGTATGCATTATGGAACATTTTATGGATTTTTTTCTTCTAACCAGAAGCATATGTCTTAAGTGAATAACTGCATTTCACAACTATTTGAATGCTGTTTATAAAATCACGTCATTTAATTATTTAAAACATATGTTAAATAATGTAGCTCAGATTTTAATGGTAGATATTATATAACCTACTTCTTGAGATGCACAAATGTACAAATTTCAGTTCTCAGAGCAGGCATTCATGTCCACTGCAGTGCATTAGTGTCTTAGCTGCCACAGTTGTGCTCATCTATTTCAGTGGCATATGTGTTCACTCAGTAGTTGTTTGGCTAAAGTCAATTAGATTGTTAATTCTGTTTCTGGATTCTACTCTCTTTTACTGCTGTGTATTAATTCTATTAACACACCCATTGAGAAACTTTGTGGCAAGATGAATAACAAGCACAAATGAAAGATAGTTCTCCAGTTCATTAAATAGGTGATAAAAAAGGCATACTGTGTAGTAGGCAGTAACAGTGAGACAGGAAGTAAACAAACAATGTTTGTCTTGGCAGAGTACTAGCTGATACTGCAATCTTTACACAGTCTTTCCAATTTATCTTGATAAATATGTCAGACAGATCTCAGAAAAATCAAGGCTACATTTATAGAACTTGTTAGACGCAGAAAAGGTACCCTTCTGATGTGTAAAATCTGGTGCTAGTCTCTATGCTTACACACTTTCATGTTTCTCCAAACACTCCCAGTAACTGTAAATGGCAAAAAACAAACCAAGCACCAGACCAAGCACCAGACCATGTCAACCCAATTAGGATGGGGTAGAACACATGGTCTATGAACCAACTTCATATGTGCTGTATGCACATTCCCTGACAAATGACAGATGGCACACTCTTGCCTGATTAAGAAATTCACAAGTTCCCATTACTCAGCCTTGAGTGTATAATAAAGCCATGATTCCTGACCTTGTCAGGTGACTCCTGAGATGCAGGAAACAGGTTAGAGTCTCTGAGTTGCTCTGGTTGGTTGCACCTATCCTAGAGACTGCTGGCTATGTTGCATTTCACATTTTGTGATTGGGAAAAAGGGACACACACCTTCTACTGGAATTCAAGAACTTGCTAGTATAAATTCAGTCTTAACAATTTAAATAAAAATCATTTACAACAGCTAGTCTGATACAGTGATACTTGCATTCATAATCCAAAATATTCAATCAATGCAAAATAAATATTAATGCAATTTAAAACTATTACACAAAATTTTCCTACTGTATTGCTTTTCTTTGTTGTTATGCTTCTTGTCCAGATACACAGTACCAGTATTGCTCAAGAAGAAAGAATATGGAGTTACATCAAGGTATCAGCACCCCAAATTCTTCACCTGGATGAGTGTAGTGTTGATGATGGCATTTCCTTTTCCTTAGCCCATTATTCACTTGGGACCATTTGTGCGTATTTTCTAACATAATTTCACACCTTGATTCACACTTCACAAGCCTACAGGTCTACATTAGATTTTAAGTTACTATGTATGGTATATTTTGTATGCTACATATCTGCTCTTTGTTGATTTTGTTACCCTTAAAATTCACTTTGTCCAGATCTCATATCTTTAACTGGCTCCTAGCGAGTTATTTATATTCCCAGTGTCATCCAATGCCATTCTTTGCATCATCTATTACCATGTTATGGCTGCAATTGCTTGCACTGCATCCTCCATCTCTTGGATCACAGGGAAGCACTGTGTACCCTGGTTTACAAACATATTTGTATTAAAGAGTAAATAGCATAAACTCAAGAACAGAAATATTTTAAATATTCTTTGAAATTTTGAAATTTTGGATTATTGATAAAGGTATCAGCCTAAAGTTATGTTCTGATGGTTCACATATAAAATCAGAAATGCTAATGTGATTATTTATAATATAAATGCTAAAGTATCAATGCCTTACTATGTCAGTTATTGATAGATTAGTATGTGAATAATTTTGTGATCTTCATGTCTGTACAAGTTATGATAGACAATCAGTCTGGTTAACTGAGCAACATATTATATGCATCCTCTGTACAGAAGGAGACAACTGTGATAAATAGCAAGTTTATAATGTTCAAACAGAGAAGTGCCAGACACAAAAAGCAAAGTAGGTAAAATAATTTATCCAAGTATTATTGGGGGGTTTTGTTGTTGTTGTTGTTTGGTTTTGGTTTTGTTTATTTTTCCCTCAAAAGAAAGAAAAACAGCTTCTACAACCTTGTTTCAAAAAATATTGGAAAAGGAGGGAAGGAAGGGAAGTCCCCACTCCAGCCATGGCTGAAGATAAGAAACTGTGTTCTTCCAGTAATGGTGGAGATGCCATGTCATGAGACACACTTTGAACCATAGAGAAAAGCATAATGCCCTGCTATGTATGCCTTTCTGTATGCAAGAAAAATTGTAAAGTAACAGCATAGCCAGTCCAGAAATTTCCTGGTCCATATGTGCTCATGAATTAAGTCAATAATGAAATCATATAGGAAAAAAAGAATAAGATATTTTAAAAGTTGATGGTGGAGAAGGAAAACAACAAAATCCTTAAGAAGACAAAGAGATAAGATGATGTTGAAAGAAAAAATGTTTACTTTTGGAATACACTTCAAAATGTAATGTCTTGATGCAGTTGTTAACATCTGCTTCCATGCAAGAACAGATTAATCTGCATCCCTTGATGTCTTCAGAGCAGGTGTAAAAAAATTGAAAAGAAATATCACAGCCAGATTCTTTCTGGTTGTGCCTCTGAAACTCAAATTAAGTCTGCTTGTTAGGTGTCTGAAAACCTAAAATAAAATAATAGTTTTAGTCTAATTGTTTCGTTTCTGTTCCTCAATAGTTTTGCAGAAATGCTTACTTGTACATCATCTCTACTTCCATTCTAACATGCTATCCATTAACCTTTGATTCACAAGTGCAGAGGAGCTAGCATTCACAGATGCTGCTTGCCACTGTGGAGAGAAAATTCAGGCAGCCAAAGTTCAACAGGAGTTGAAGCTGTCCAGAAATGTGAGGGGACAATAAAAAGAGTTTTTTTCAAATATATTAATGGCAATAAGCAGTATAGAAATATCATTAACCTGTTATAGGATGAGGATGAACACTTCACAAACAGCGACAGAGACAAGGCAGAGGTTTTTAACACTTTCTTTGCTGCTGTCTTTGACATTGGTGACAGACCAAGGGGGTCTCAGTGCCGTGAGTTGGAGGACTATGACTGCCAGAATGATCAACTCCTGGTCGACCCTGAAGCTATGCAGCTTCTGCTGCTCCAGCTGGATCTTTACAAATCTGTGGAGCCTGATGGGATTCATCCAAGAATCCTCAAAGAGCTGACTGATGCCATTTCAAAACTTCTCTTGGTGATTTTCAAGTGGTCTTCGGAATCTGGAGAGGTCCCAGCTGACTGGAAGCTGGCAAAGTTTGTTCCAAGGGCTCAGAAATTACAGGCCTGTCAGTTTCACTTCTGTGCCTAGTAAAGTTATTGAGAAGATTATTCTCGGAGGTGTTGAAAAACATCTGAAAGACAATGCAGTCATTGGTCACAGTCAGCGCAGCTTCATTAGAGGAAAGTCCTGCTTACCAAACCTGATTTCCTTTTATGACAAGGTAATCTGCCTAGCTGATCAAGGGAAGACAGTTAGTGTAATCTTTTTGGACTTCAGTAAAGTTTTTGATACTGTCTCCCATAGGATACTTATGAACAAAATGTCAAGCACAGCTGGATAAACACATCATGCAATGGGTGAGCAATTGACTCACAGGTCAAGCATAGAGGTTAATAGTGAGGGGAGTGACATCGCACTGGTGACCTGTCACTAGTGGGGTTTCATAGTGCTCTGTCTTAGGCCCTGTACTCTTCAACATCTTCATAAATGGACACAGGCCTGGAAGGATAATAAGTTTTCAGATGACACAAAACTGGGAGGAGTTGTTAACTCTTTCAAAGGCAGGGAGGCCCTACAGAGACATCTGGACAAATTAAGAGGACTGTATAATCACCAACCATATGAAGTTCAACAAGGGAAAGTGCCGGATTCCACACTGGGATAGGGCAATCCAGGATGTAAATACAGACTGGGGAATGCTCTCAATGGAAAACAGTTCCCCATAAAGGGATCTGGAGGTCCTGATCAATGGCAAGTTGAATACGAGATAGCAGTGCCCTGGCAGCCAGGAGGGCCAACCGTGTCCTGAGGGACATCAGGCACAGCATCACCAGCCGATTAAGGAAGGGGATTGTCCCGCTCTGCTCTGCACTAGGGCAGCCTCACCTTGAATATTGTGTGCAGTTTGGGGCACTGCAGTATAAGAAAGATATTAAGCCATTAGACAGTGTCCAAAGAAGGGCAGTGAGGATGGTTAAGGGCCGTGAGGGGAAGCTGTATGAGGAGCACCTGAGGGCACTTGGTCTGTTCAGCCTGGAGAAGCAGACTGAGTGGAGACCTCATTGCAGTTACAACTTCCTTGCAAGGGGAAGAGGAGGGGCAGGCACTGATCTCTTCTCTCTGGTGACCAGTGACAGAACCCAAGGGAATGGCTTAAAGTTTTGTCAGGGGAGGTTTAGGCTGGATATTAGTAAAAGGTTCTTCATCCAGGGAGTGTTTAGGCACTGGAATGGGCTTCCCAGGGAAGTGGTCACAGTACCAAGCCTGACAGAATTCAAGAAGTGTTTGGATGATACTCTTGGGCACATGGTGTGGCTTTTGGGAATGGTCCTGTACAGGGCTAAGGATTGGACTTGGCGATCCTTGTGGGTCCCTTCCATCTCAGCATATTCTGTGATTCTGTGATTTACTTCTGAGGAAGTAAAGGAGGGAGGGAAGTGCTAAAGAAACACACATTAGCATTTCACCAAACTAGTTTATCTCAAAAGTTAACAAAGAAGAAGATTTTTTTCTTCAGAGAAAAATGTCTCTAAAATAGTCATAGTTTCAATCTTTGCAAAGACTTGTCTTAAGCATGTATCATGACTCATGGTCATCTTCCTCCAGCTTCAGATATTATGAGGTACCTTGAAGATATCTAGCTTGTGGAGAAGATGAGTTCTTAGCAAATACACAGAAATATATCTTTTGAACATATTTGGTGAAATTGGGAGCTAAGAGAGGGAAGCAGATTGTCTTTTGCCTTTGTTATTTTCAAGAGAAAAAGAAAGAAAAAATGTCACTTTTCACAGACATGCAATCCCCTGTAAAAAGGCTGAAAAATACATTGCAGTGTCCCTTTTATCTTTTTAGGAATGAACACTCGTGCCAATAACATAACATGAAGTATTGCAAGAAACTATAAAGAAAAGTCAATATTCTAATTGAAAGGGAAGAAACTTAGCAGGGTACCAATATCAAAAATGTAAGGTTTTAAATTATTAGTGCTGGAAACATAGAAGCAATGCTGATCTGTAGACTGGCCTCTAGTTACACAGTACGTTGCTCAGAATGTAATGGAAACTAGAACTAAAAGTGAAAGAAAATGAACCTGCTGAATTAGTGCTTTTATTGTATGTCACCTAACCCTCAAACCACTAACAATCATTACCTTATTTTTGCCTCACCCTCTGTCATATAAGTTCAAAACCCAGTGTATGTTCCAACAAATGGCTGACAGAAGTTATACTTTTAATCACCATTGCTTTTTAAAGCTGATTCCAATTAAAGAGCTAGTCTGAAATGACCTATCAAATCATACATTGTATCATTTTTGTATCTGCATATTTTATATTAAAAAAAAATTAAATTGCTCTTTGAAACAATAATGTCTATAAACAATTATATTATTCCTGTGAATATATTCTATGTAAAGTCACTGAGTAAAGCCACTTGGGAAAAAAGGACAAACATCAGTTTGCTAAAGAGATCGAATTACTCATATTGCTCATAGAAAGATACCATAACAAAGAGAAGATAGAGCCACATAATTAACTTCAGTTGCTTAACTCCTTCCATTTTTTAGTAATTTTCCAGCCCAAAATACTTAAAAATAAACAAAATACAATAAAATATATTAAAATTAATATTATTAGTGTATTTAAAATAAATTTAAAACCAAAACATATGATGTTTAAAGTTTGTAAGTAAAGTTTTAGATTTTCCCTTGTAGTCTTTGGACTTAAGAATTTTTCCAGGTGGTCAAAATCAGCACTGTGCACAGAAGACAATAGATAGAATATTCACTCTACCTGTTCAACACCTCATTTCTCTCTTAAATGTGGTACTTGTTCTTTTTCAGAGCTGCAAGTACTTTGACAAATAACATAATTGTGAAGATCAATGATCCTTGTAAGTCATTTTATATTCAACTTTTAATTTTTTTTAGTGGATGATAGAAGGGTAAATAACTAATGCAAGTTTGGCATAACAAGATGATATTGGCATCAGTTCCCAACCTTTAATTAATATCAGTAAGCATTGAGATTTCTTTAATATTACCAAAGTGACAGAATTACAGTTGGAATGAACATTGTTTTGTTGGTTTTCTTCATGCAAGAAAAGAATATTGTGCATTAAGTCTAACAAGTTTTCCATGTAATAATTTAAATCAAGAAGGAAATAGGTTTTTTTTTTATTTTATGCTTAATATATTTTATCTTTATTACGGTGTACCTTATATAAAATGGTTTGTTTAGTGGCCAGAATTTATTTAATTAATATTTGTGTTGAAGTGGTTTCCATACATCTGATCTAAAATTTGACATTAACAGAATCTTCATAATTTGAAACATTATATCTTGAACTAATTAGCAGACAGTAATGAGCTCACCTAAGGAAGAATAACGAATATTTTTATTACAATAAGCTATATATTATGTAGCTACAATATCCCTCTATAAAATCTTACACTGCAGAGAGACTGAACATTACACATTAGATTTTACAAATCATTGTGATGTGACAAAGGATTTCAGATGTGTTTTTTGTGTTCACATGAAAACAAGCTATGTATTATATAAAATGGCATGCATTATTTGATCTAATTTTTACACAGCATTAGTTTTCCCTACTTAGATTCTACTACTCCTAATTTAAATAAAATATTTAAGCAATATTTTTTCATACAACAGAGAAATTATATATTTATTTTCAAGGTATGTCTGCTAAGAATGATGGTTAAAGCATTTGATCTGGTGCAGCTGAGGGCTGAGCTTTCAAACATGCCATGTAAACAACTGTCATGGAGAAAGACTATGTAACCCTCTTTTTGAGGAAACAGGTTTTCAATTGACAGTGTAGCTAAAATAGAAGTAAAAACTCTAGCAGTGAAGAAGACCTGTGCATAAATGGGATTATTGACATAACTGGAATGTCACAAATTGATACTGTCTTATCTGAGTATAGTTATATGTATGTATTTGTACATATGTATACACAACAGTCAGTGAATTCCTTTTTCAAAATATCTAACCATATAAAATTTCAAAATATAGTAGTTAATCTATTGTGCTAAAAATCCTCTTTAATTCTATTGTCCTAAAATCCTCTTTAAAGAATGCTATTGCACACATTTATAGAAGTAACTGTCCTAGGCAGAGGGAAAAGAGAATTGAAAGAAATCAGGCAGTAGGTAACTAAAAGTCTAACAACATACTAGTAGTAGTTAAGTATTAACAAAATATTAACTAGTCAAACACTAGTTAAGTATCACCAGGGAACAGGGTCTAGTCAAGTAACTATTTCACACCTTAAAAAAATTATTTTTATGTGTTACAGAAGACTAACGATATGATTCAAAGAAGTTGTATTCAAGCCACTAAGTAACAGCTTATGGGTGATGGGGATAGGCAGACAGACAGATCAATGACTCAAATTATTGATCAGTTGTGTAAAGTTGCAATAATTACCAAAATAGTTAAAGTTTGTCAGAAATTAAAAGACTATATTATTTCATGGTGAATATTCACTTTAATACCTCAAACAGGAAACCCTCCTAAAGAAAAAGGACACTGAAATGTCCCCTTATAAATGTACTCTCTGATTTCCAATTATGGCTGAAAAATATAATACCAAATGCTATATTTTGATGGAGATTTTTCTAAAAGGAGATGTCTCAAAGATGTCTTATATAAGTTCTGATAAAATGTGTGCTTGAAAAGTCTGCAAGGAAAGAAGTGTGGAGCAGGCTGATACCTTCAGGGAAATCGCTTTTGGTGTGGTGTGGAATAGCCACAATTTCTGTTAAGCATTTGCAAACGACGTCCAGGAGTACAATTCCCTGCCAGTCAGTCTTGATGCTGCCTGCAACCACGACAGAAATCTGTCTCTTACATAAAGAACATATGCTGATGAAAAAAACTTTCTTCCTGAGTACTGACTGAACAGAGCAGAAAAGATGGCACTATAAATATATATATGTAATTTTATTTTTGATATCTCTCTTTAATATTTGATATTTGAGGAACTATATCTTAAATAAACAAAACCTTACATGAAACAAATTGTGTAGGCTGATCTCTCAGAATCAGAGGTGATGCCTGATGATTTTTATATATTTGTAGATCTTAATATTTTATATAGTTGTAGATTTTTATATAGCTGTATAGTTTCTCAAACTTGAAGAAGCATCTAACAGTTTCAGATGGTTTGTGCCACATTCTTGAATTTCTGTTTAACTGTCTTTTCAATGGACAAAAATGCAGAAAAGACATCGTGTTTGGGACACATGCACCTGGACTGGAATAACTAGGCAAAACAAGATAGAAGATACAGAAGCCTTGGAGGCACTCCAACAGAGAAGTTCTGAGGGTGGTATCAGGGTGGTACCAGGAGCAAAAGGTTCTCAAGTTAGATAAATCCATTAGATATGATAATTAAGTAGTGTTCTTAATTTGAAAGAACCCTGCACTGTGTATGCACCTATATATTTTGTGCACCTGAAAGTTTTCATTAAAGAAGTTCTCTCTACCTGTACTAAT
This sequence comes from Hafferia zeledoni, assembly GCA_035583235.1. NCBI lineage: Eukaryota > Metazoa > Chordata > Aves > Passeriformes > Thamnophilidae > Hafferia > Hafferia zeledoni. Next base: position 52,000,153 of record JAWWEV010000134.1, on the reverse strand, counting down.
ATAGTCTTGAAAGTTTTTTTTCTCGATTTCAGGCAACCCAGGATTCCTCTAAGAACAAGAGGATTCCACAAAGGTCTCTCCTTTTAAGTATCTGAAGAAATAGCCCAGGGAGGTCGCCAAGTCACTATCTTTGGAGGTGTTCAAGAAGTAACTGGACACAGCACGTGCATTAGCTTTTTATACAGAGCAGTAGAGTTACAGAGAATCCACATCTCCGACACAGGTGTGTGCAGGTAGGGGACCACATGAAATGGGATGTCTGCTTGTGGCTCATGAGTTCTGTAAATCTTGTGTATGTGTGTGCATCTATGGGCATGTGCACATCCTGATGAGCATTTCTTGGATTTATGAAGGGTTTAGAATAGTGTTTAGAAACTCGTTAACACTATATTACCATTTCAGATATTGTGGCTTGTCTGTTCCATTACTGTAATTGATTTGGAATGTATAATTCACTGATTCTCACTGATTTATGTGCCATTAATAAATAGCTTCACCTCTGAATTGGTTGTGTGAAATGTTTTTTGTTTTTTTGTTTTTTTTTTTTTTTTTATTGGGGAAGACAAATAGGAAAAAATCCTTGATGTTTTCAGAATTTAAGCATCAGTAACAAGAGAAAAGTATCTGCTTTTCAGTCAAATACATAACTTTAATCCCTTTTAAAGAGATTTTTTTTTTACTACATTACTTACTTAACTGTAGAGTGTGACAGACTACAGATAGCACTGATACTGCATTTTTTGTGCCTGTAGTAACCTTGCTTTTTAGAGAGCCACAAAACAAGCCCCATGGCAAACACAAGAGCCTGCTGATTGCTAGTTCTAAATGGAACTGAAACATACATGTTTTACAAACACACCAAAACATACATGTTCTAAATGGCACTAATACATATATGTTCAACAAACCCTTTGAGTTTCACACTGAGTGCAAAAAAGACTATCATGGTTTAACCCCAGCCAGTAACCCTGCAGCCATTCACTCACTTCCCCACTGGAGTTATCAGGTTGAAAATTGGAAATGTAAAAAGCTAGAAAAATCCTGGGTTGAGATAAAAGACAGTTTAATAGGGAAAGTAAAAGTGATACACACAAGAAAAGCAAAACAAGGAATTAATTCACTGCGTTCCAGGGGCAGGCAGTTCAGCCATCTCCAGGAGAGCAGGGCCCCATCACGTGCAACAGTTACTTGGGAAAACAAATGCCATTACTCCAAACATCCCCACCTTCCTCCTTTCCACCCCCACTTTGTATATTGAGTTACATGTCATATGGTATGGAATATCCCTTTGGTCAGTTTGGGTCACCTGTCCTGTCTTTGTCTCCTCCCAACCTCCCATTCACCCCCAACTTTGTTATGAGCATGGCAGTGTTAGAAGCAGAAAAGGCCTTGTCTTTGTTTGACCACTGCTCAGCAATAAAAAACAATCTCTATTATCATCACCATGTCCAGCACAAATGCAAAACACAGTCCTACACTAGTCACTGTGAGGAAAATTAACTCTACCCCAGCCAAAACCAGCACAGTTCTGTTTCTAGAAACTATGATAAAATTACTTTTGTCATCCCCTTTATCTGTATAATGTCTTATGTGTGACAGTCATTATAAACAGTAGAGAAATATCTTCTTGAAACTATGTTCATGAAAATTACTAAATCATGCAAAATTAATTATATTTATGAGAAGGTTACAGAAAGAAACCCTAAAAACCAAAACAAACAAAAAAAAAAAAGCAAAACAAACAACTAACCACCCAGAAAAAAAAAAAATTTCTGGAGCTTTTACCTAAGTTTTGAAAGGAACATTACTGCTGCAGTCATCACTGAAAAAGAGATGCCCACTTGATATTGTCATGTCCCACTTCAGGTTGTGATCCTTGTTGTTCTGCATTTATGCACTAAATATACCTGGACACTATTAACCACACATTATTTACCTTAAGGGATTGTACCTATATTGCAATCCAACTATAAATTACTTTAATTAATTAAACTACAGATGCTATTTAAATGTATATTTCTATGCACTTTTTTGAATTTCATTGGCAAATCCATTATATCTTTTAATAGCAACTAAAAACATTTAACAATATATATTTATCTTTACATCATATATATTTATATATTACATATTTATGCTATATAATATATATTTTTATTAAAATTATATATTTAAATGGAAAAAAGCGCCAAACCCTAATCCATCAAGAAAATCTTGGTATTGTTTGATTTTAAATATTTTACAAAATGTAAATAACTGCTGTTTGTGATTGCATGTTCATCTTAAACAACCATATTTGGGGTAAAATAAAATACTTGCAAATATATCTTTGTCTCTTAACAATGCCTACTCAGGACTGACTACTTACAACTATTCTTTCCGGTTTTCTCAAAGCTTTACATCATTCTGTCAAGGTGTCTTTGTGCTAGTCTCACAAGAGTGTTTGGAAAATTGTAGGATGCATATTTGTTCCAGTGCTTAAAGCTATAAATTGTATACATAGCTATTGCACCTCTGAAGTAAAGAATATTTACTTTCACACAATATACGGTGAGTGGCCCATTGTACTGGCTTTGAGTGACAACGTTTCATAGTGTGAGGCCAGCAGGGGTGGCTTCTGTGAGAAAATGCCAGAAGCTTCCTCCATGTCTGACAAAACCAATGCCACCCAGCTCCAGGACAGATCTGCCATTGACCATGGCCAAGCCATCACCAATGGTGGTAACACCTCTGGAACAACAGATTTAATGAGGGCAAAAAAGCTACTGCACAATTGAAACCACAGAGGAGTGAGAATATGTGAAAGAAACAGCTCTGCAGACACCAAGGTCAGTGAAGAAGGAGAGAGAGGAGGTGCTCCAGGCACCAGAGCAGATTTCCCTGCAGCCTGTGGAGAAGACATTTACAGCAAGAGCAAGTGGATGCCCAAAGGAGGCTGTGACCCCATGGGAAGCCCATGTTGGAGGACCTGTGGCTCCATGGAGAGAGAAGCCCACACTGGAGAAGGTTTTCTGGCAGATTGTGTGATCCTACCAGACCCAAACCAGACCAACTGGCTAATGAAGGACTGCATGCTGTGGAAGGGGGTCATGCTGGAGCAGTTCACAAAGACCTGTAGGACATGGGAAAGACTCTCATTGGAGAATTTCCTGAAGAACTGTCTCCCACGAGAGAAAACTCACATTGGAGGAGAGGAAGAGTGTGAGAAGTCCTCCCCCTAAGGAGGAAAAGTGGCAGAAATAATGTGTGGAGAGCTAAATGCAATCCCCATTCCTAATCCCCTTTTGCGCTGCTCTGGCGAAGGAGGTTGAGAAATTGGGAGTAGTGTTGAGCCTATAGAGAAAAATGGTGTAGATGGAAAGTGTTTTTAAGATTTGATTTTGTTTTCTCATTACAATTCCCTGATTGGATTGGTAATAAATTCTGTTACTTCCTCAAGTCAAGTCTGTTTTACCTGTGACTGTAAATGGTAAATAACCTCACCTTGTCCCATCCCTCCTTATATTTTCTGTCACCTGCCTGCCCAGTTGAGGAGGGGAGTGATAGAGCAGCTTTGGTGGGCATCTGGCACCCAGACAGGGTCAACCTACCATAGCCATTATCATGAACCATTTCCTTTTGTATTCTTCTCTCTATCTGGATTTTAAAGGCAGTGTACCTACAGTCATAATATACTTCAAAAGTCAATAGTTCAAACATGAAACACCAATCATGTCCCTTTTGTAAGTAATTAAATAGCTACCCATTAGAAAAATACTGAAGAAAATAAAAATGGGGACACTGTGGTTCATTTTTGCTAAATCAGGCTGAATTCTACACTGAAGTAATGTATTGACAACTAATACTACTCTGTGAAGTTTTGACTGATTCACCAGTATCATCATGACCCAGTTCATAATCTTATATTCAGGAGAAACAGATAAGAGAAAGTGCGTTCCTTGCAATAGTACAGGCAGTCCTTTAAATTGGCAATTGAAAGAACTAATAGATTCGTTAAATGAGAAGTGTTTGGCAATTAGCATTATATTATACATGATAGAAATATATTTTTGTTTGATGTAATTGTCTGCATTTTGTTAGGGTCTCAGATTGTCTTCTTTGTCTCAGCTGAGTGATCTCTCAGAGGTGGCAGGAAAAGCACCTGAGTGCTCTTCTGGTCACAGAATATAGTTAGCCATATCAGTGATCAGATCAGCCACACATTTATCTTCCTTTTCAAAGCTGCTATGATCAGAACCAGAACTGCTTGAGAGGAAGCACTGAGCAGCCTAAATTACATGGTTTGTTTTACCTGACAATTTCACTTCTCCCAAACCTAAATAAACAGCTGATCCTCTCTATGTTCACTGACCTTTGTTTTACTGGTTTTATATCCAGTATTAGTCGTAAATTCCTGGTAAGTCAGCATTCCACAATGCCCTATTTTTCACATCCTTCTCCCAAGTATTCCTATTCACCGTCTGTGAAGTCTGATAGCTTCTTCTGAGTTTGTCTAACTAGTTTAGTCCTAGGTCAGCTTTAGCCAATCAATTTTCCTTTTCTACAATATATGAGCTTTTCATGTTATCATCTTTGAAATTTAAAAAAAAAAAATATTGCTTGCATGTCAAGAAAATGGAAGAAATCTAGAAGAAATATGAGATATTTTACCTGAGAACTATGTAATATCTCCCTCATCTACCCTACTAACCATCTAGTTTACTCTTTCAGTTCTCATGAAGGGATAACAAACACAAAGCAATTGCAGAACTAATCTTTGATAAGAATGCCATCACTCAAGCTGAGTGAGAAACAAGAATAAAACAAGAAGCTAATAAGAACTAGGATAATGCAAGGGAAGTGGAGCAGAGACCTAAAGGGCTTCAACAGTGTTGACCTCAGGCTGACCTAAGGGTGTGGAGATTCAGCAATATGACTCAAAGTGAGGGTGAGAGTGCAAGACTCATGATTCAGGACTTATTATGTCCTCCAAATAAAATTCTTAGAAGAAAGAATAATTTTTAACAAAAAACAGGGTGGGAAAAGAACTGGCAGATGAATGGAAGGAATCAGTATGTAGTGGTACTGGTCACAGAGGAATCCTTAAAGCATAATTGTTTGTTGCGGCTCATGTTTTAAGTGAAATATGGATGCTTCTGAACTTAGCTGGCTCTGAATGGATGTTTTGGAACATCAGAACAGAAAAGATCTTTTCTCTCACCCTCCTTCCACACAGAAATGTAATCTCATTTTAGCTATAGAGGAACTGCTTCTCCAAACAGTTCTCACAAGACTACCTAGTTGTTTATAATAGATTTCTTTCTTTCTTAGCTGGTTAGTTACCTTTTTTTTTTTTTTTTTTTTTTTTTTTTTAAATTTTTTAAAGTCTTGAGTAATCAGGTGCTATTTTTTGTGCCTTCTCCCTGTTTACTATTCCTCATTTGTTATGCGAGTTGTTGCATACTATATGCATATTATATATGCAATATCTTTGCAATAGGAGATCAAGTTATATAAGATTGAGAATTAATTTTTTGAATGGGAATTATCAAGTGTAGTTAGAGATTTGGTACTTCCCTTTTTTTTCTGGTCACACTGTGGTAGTTCAAAATATAGAGGAAATCTTAATTTCAAAGTCTCAGAAATTCAAGCTTATTAAGATTTTAAACTTAAAAGAAAAAATATGCAGTGACTTAAAAAAAAAAAATTGTAGCACAGACGCAGTTCTAGTTAGGTCACAAGACGATATTATAACAAATTGGTCACAATAGTAACCACATTACAGTTACTAGGAGTTATGTTTTAAACTTTTGAGCTATGTCAAGATATTTTCTTTTTCACACCATGAAAAGCATTGAAGTTCTTGCTAACTATTTTCCTTTTTTATCTGTCATATTAAACTAAGCTGTGGAAATAATGTGGTCAAGGTCAAGAGCTAGCAACAAAACTGATATATAAGGAAAATTTAAAAATAAAAATTCAAAAATATCCACAAAGCTTCAACAGCTTTTAGTACTTCCTAATTTACTATTCATTTGCTAAATAATAATATGCTATAACTTAATAAAAAAATTAAGAAAAACAGGCTTTTCACTTATGGTGATACAGCAGACTCTAGATATACTATTATCTCTGTGCATTAAAACACTGGCCAAGAAATTTATTTGCCAATTCTTCAGGAAATGCTGTACAAATAATCTAATCCATAAATAAAGCTGCTGCTATCAAAATACATCAGCTTTTTATAAGTTCCTATCATTGTGGCCAAAGGTAAACATTTAAACCTCGTTCCTTTTTAAAAATTTGCTTTCTTAAAATTAGACATTTTTTTTTTGAAGAAAGAAAATGAGACAACAAAGATTTTCCATTATATATTAAAATACAGAGAAAAACAATGTATTTTTAAAATTTAATTTTAAGTACTTTAAAGAGTAAACTCAGAAAATATTTTCTGGTGATAAACATTTCTATGCAATATATTCTATTCTGCAAAGTTATTTCTCTGCTTTAAAAAAAAAAAAAAAAACAAACCAAAAATTAAACTTAGCTTTTTTTTTTTTTTTTTTTTTTTTAAAGATAACTTGATGTGAATATAGAAGTGATTCCCCTACCACAGTACAGCTGGTTGAAGATTAATAGATTAATGAGTTGTTCCTTTGAGTTCAAGCTTTCCACTTGTTTCCACATTAGTTGTAAAATTAATTTCATAACACTAGGTTTTTGCTGCCCAGGACTTCCTATGGAATTTTACTATGGTAAGTATTCTTTAATTAAACCTTTAAAATGTCACCAATATTGTATAATACAGCTAAAATGTATTCAGTGGAAGAAGTAATATGACACAGAGGTAGCCTCTAGGCTGATGATTTTTAAGTCTCTTTGGCTTGAAAATGCTGCAAATATTCAATGAAGTGCTTTTTATCATTTTACTATAAAATATTTGGCATGTAAGGATTATCAAGGTGAAATTCAGAATATAATCTTTCATATTCACAGTGTTGGAGACTATCAGATACTTCAGATTTAAACTGGAAGTCTAAGCATGGAACTATTCCCATTCACACTGTGGCATTCTTTGAAGGTGGCAACAGAAATTAAATTCCCATCTGACTATGCTGTGAAGTGCAGTCTCAAATATCATTTTTAAACATGTCAATAGTATATTTTTTATTTCTGAAAATAAATCAAGGTTTATGACTTTCACCTGGATGTTAAAGGCATTTACTCTTTCTTCCAGAAAGGGGAAAAAAATTCTAAACTTCCCTTATTTGGCCAGTAGGTCAATAGGGGTGATTCTCCCCCTCTACTCTGTCCTTGTGAGACCCTACCTGGAATTTTGCACCCAGCTGTGGTGCTGCACTGAAGAAAAAAAAGGACATTGACCTGTTGGAGTGGGTCCAGAGGAGGGCCACAGAAAATGTTTCACCTATGAGAAAGGCTGAGACAGTTGGAGTTGTTCAGCCTGAAGAAGAGAAGGCTCTAGGGAGACCTTATAGCAGTCTCTTAATATATAAAGGGAACCTATAAGAAAGATGGAGAGAGACTTTTTATCAAGGCCTCTAGTGACAGTACAAAGAACAGTAGTTTTAAACTGAAATTGGGTAAGTTTAGACTGGAAGTTAAAAAGAAATTTTTTATGATGAGTGTGGTTTCCCAATGAATTTGAGGATGCCAGATCCCTGAAAGTGTTTAAGATCAGGTTGGATGGGGCTTTGAGGAACCTAATACAGTACTTGATGTCCCCATCTGTCATGTAGAGGTTGATCTAGATGGTTTTTGAAGGTCCTTTCCTATCAAAATGGTATTATGATTCTTTTTTCTTGGTCCATATTTGATTAAAATGTTTAAAATGTTGAGTACCATCTCATTTATTTATTTATTTTAATATTTTCCACTTTAAATAATTTGTCTTAACAGTGTTCTTCTTGGGATAGAACAGCATCAGCCCAGAATCTAATCCATTCTTTTTGTTTAGAACCCTTTATTTACATGTTTGGTTACATCATAAAGGTGAAACTACTAAAGATAAACTGCTATACACCTTATCTGACTTTGCACTTAAAACAAGTTTTTTTGCATGATGGAAGACCTGTCTTCTCTACCTCACCTCTACCAAATGTGTATACCATTAATTAACATGGTATGAGTTGACACAGATTATATATGAGGCATTGAAGTGTAGTTCTTCTCATGAGAAACTGCATTAATCCCTGTTACTCAGACCATCAAAGCAAACATATTGATAAACATGGTTCGTTTTCTTATTGCGGTCTTTGCAACCTGACCAATTCTACGATTCTGTGATTCTGTGACTTTCAGCGTAGACTCTCTCAGATTTGTTGTCTGAAGTGTCTGGGTAAGAAATTCATATCTTGAAATTCAGTGGTGTCAAGGACTTGGAATGTAAATGCTATAGATCCCTGAAATGTAGGTACAAATACTACAAAGACAGAGAAAAGTTAGAGCTAGTGCTTGAAATATTATCCTAGCCTGGACATGTCCTAATATAATCTACAAGTTTTTAGCATTAGGCTGCTATTTCTATTAGACCTATGGCAGGTAGATGCAAGTCTCAAACAAAACATTTGCTATACATCTAGATTTCTATATCTATTTTTTATATTCATACCTGAAAATTATTCTGAAATAAGAAATAAGATAAAAACTATGAACTCTTTTGATGGAAGGCTTCTATCCAGACAGATATTTCCTGATCTTTCCTCATCCTGACTTTAGGCTTCACATATCTATTCTGTTCTCAGTCACAAAATGCTCAAGCTTCAAAAAGACTTCTTTGAAGCAAGCCTTTGAGATAACTAGAATAACTAACTTTGAGGTGGTTATTTGGTCACTGAAGAGAGAAAAGTGGTAACATTCTTTTTCTTATGCCTTCTTTTTCTTTAGTCTGTTAATATTTCAAAGCTCGAAATGCTGTTCTTTTTGTAACTTACTGAGTGAAAGATTCATGGCTTTAATTTGAATGATATTAGTCATATAAGAAAAAAGTGACTAAGACAAAAAGAGAGATAGCATCATGGGGAATAAAAAGTCATTATAATAACCTAGCCACAAACTTTTCCAATCTGAAAGAGTACCTACCGTACCCTACAGAAATGCTTGTGAAGTGCTCAGCCCAATCAAAACTCCCCATGGTTGTCCTTTGAATTTTTTATTTCTATCTTCTCTTGGATGCATACATAATCAGACACCTCACTTCTGTATATGCAAAGGAAATTTTAAATAAAATATGTTCTATAGAAAGGAAAAGGACCCATTAGCTCACTTCCAAAACCAGTGATTAAAAATCAGAAAATACCTTGTCTGAAAAATGGAGTTAATCACAATAGTGTCCCAGCAAAAAGAGTCATGATCACCATCTTTTGCCACAGAACAACATATTACAGCCAGTATCTAGATATTTAATTAATAAGAAAAGTTTTATCTAAATATTTACTAAATATTTTACTCAGTTTCAATGAAAACTAATTATCTATACAGTTTACTCATCCTTTGTAGCTGGCTTAAAGAGTGAGAGGAAAGATAATACAGAAGATATAAGCTAGAATTTTATTAAGATGATTTTAAAAGAACTGTCTACCTTCATCACCAGATTGGTTTGCAGACCAAAGAAAGTCTTTACAAAGTCTTCAAGTATGTATTCTTGGGAAGTCTTTCTCTATGGTATTTGATACAAGTGAAAAGGGACACTAAATAACACTTATTCACAGAAACGAATAGTTCTGAGATTTTGCAAGGAATCATATGGAGTATAGCCTATTGGTTTCTTTTCTTTAGACCTGCACTAAAAACTAGATCTCCAAGTTCTAAGAAATTCTTGTATCACGTATCATCTCCCATCAAATAAATCCCTTATTTTCTTAAGTGGAATTGGAGGATGATAGGATATTTCTGTTTGTCCTGAATTTTTCAGGTATTTTGCCTTTTAGCTACACACCTATTAGAAGTCAGAAGAGAAACTTCCACTGCCTTCAGCAATTTAGAAATTTAACTTTGACAGGGTAGACATACCTAATACTTCTCTGACCCTACTGTCACAAATGTAAGGGCAAATTTCCATCAAGACTCATGCTGCACATCACTGAGCTACACACTTAAAATGAAGAAGGTGGTAAGATCCTGGTTTTAGAGAGAAGAGAGGATAGAAATGTCTCAGTTTTATGGACAAGATGATTTACCCTTCATGATCTTCATACTTCTAGATTTGAAAACAGCACCTAGGTTTCTTACAGCTGACAAATCCTACACCTACAGAAAAAGGATAAAGGTTTGATCTACCTTAGATAAAACAGGCTTTTCAGTAAAAATTACTCTCACTAGACCAATTTTTTTTTTTTTTTTTTAAGCTCTCCGCTTTCCTGTTCTCAGTGATATTAGGACCTCATTGTTTGACTTAAGTGGTCAGTCCTGACAACAATCCAGAAATTATTGTTTGAATATGCAATTGTGATAACAGACTTATTTTTGATACATTTTATTTTTAGTGGTTTATTGTGTTACATGAAATAGGTATTTTGACGTGTTGTGTGTGTAGAAGTATACTGATATAGGATCACAAAAAAGCTCAGGATTCTGCAAATACTTTTGTGCTTAAATAGTTTGGTTGGTTTAAATTAGACTAATCATCTATACAGAGTAATTCACAACCATAAGTCTTTGTTTTCAAGAATACACTCTAAATTTAAATTTATGAATGAATTCTCCTGTTGTGTGACCCCTAATGGTTAAAATTACTCAGGAATTCTCTACTGTCAGCTGTTAAGAGTAAGTCAAGAACTGGGTCTACTTATCCAAATTATATTTTTAAGCACTTAATCGAAGCATTCAGTTTAGAAGCACATCTGTTCTTAAATTAGCTGACATTTTTATCAAGAAAAAAATGCCTTGCAACACCTTGATTTGAAGTCCCATTATTTTTGTAGTGCTACAGCACTACAGCATTTTATTTTATGAAAAATAAAATAAGACATCTCATTCAATGATGTCATGAACACTGACATTCTCATATGGTGTTAAAAAGCTTCTTGGAAAACACAATTTCTTAAATATTGCCTACTTACAACCTGGTCTTAGGTATTGCTAACAATTCTGAGCCAAATGCGTGATCTAAATTCAACTATTTGAAATTAGGAAGAAAACAAATACAGTTGGCTGAAAACGTTTTCTGCGATTATATTTCATATAATTCCATTTTAATGCAACTGAAGAAGAACTTCAAATACAGCAAGGGATAAATTAAATTATTGCTATTAAACCATTATAGGAAAAGTTTCTAGTAATTAAACTGAAAATTACTATGCTTTGAACTTTAGAGCTGATTGTTAACAAAATAAAAAATCAAAAATAGATAAGTTTGACCAACGAAATTTTTGCTGCTAATGGTCTGTAAAACATGTACACAGCTTTGATAGCAAAACAGGAATTTGTTGCACACTGGGTCAATAGTTCTTTCCTCTCCCGTTTAGCAACATTTCTGAAGTTGAAATATCAAGGTAAATTTAAAAGATGGATATTCCTTTAAAAACCCAATCATCTTAAAGAAATTCTTCTCTTATACATTTTCCATTATGAAGCAAATTCTACTCTGTGGCAAATATTTTAAAACATGGATATCTGAAGAGAGACTTCTAAGAGAGCATGCAGGTTACACCCAATCTAAAATGCATTTTGATCATGAATTGAGAATGAAATATAAAGATGGTTCAGACATGTTCAACATCCCTATAACTTGTATTGTTCAGTTGCTCTCTAAAGAGCACCTCTGAGAACTGTAGATCCTACAATTTAAGCAGTTATCTCTATGGAGTAACACCTTGTACGGCAGTAGTATTTCATGAATACCATTTTCTTACGACGCTGGCCAAATCTTGCTCTTCTTTTCGTGTGAATCTGCTGATTTCAATACAAAACTCATCTATTCCACACTATTCCATGGTGTGCCAAGGAAGGACTGAGCTTTGTGCCAAGAGAAAAGGTGGCAGCCTTGGGCTCTCAGGCGCCAATGATGCT
>JAWWEV010000134.1:51967512-51978363 GCA_035583235.1 Hafferia zeledoni | reverse complement strand
CTCTCTTTGTTAACTACTGGCATGGGCAGTTAATGGCAGGGGAGAGAATTCACATAATAATTCCAAACTACAACATCACTTCATTAACCCTGTTACTCTTTTTTGTTGCATTTCCTAAAGCCTCAGAAAAGATAGCCATCAAGGTGCAAAAACTCTAAATATCAGGTAAAACTTTAGATCTCTTAATACTGCTCTGGTACCATTTTAGGCATCTTTGAAAATGAAAACACAGAAAACAATAAAAAAGTGAGCAATAATTTCTTTTCCTTTGTAGAATTAGGTTCAAGGATTACTGTCAGTTATTAATTATTGATAATCACAAGGTTTGTGCTTAACATATATGTATAATGTAAGCAACTTAATAAGTATATAAGTGGCATTTCCCAGATCTAAATTTTTATTGTATATTCTCACAAAAAAACCCCAACCAAAAACATAATAAGAAAGAAAAACCTCATAAATAACTGTAAGACTTGCTTACAGATATTTTCCTATAAGATAACTTGACACTATTTATACTGTTCTGTATTCCATCAGCAAGAGACAATGGAAAAGGAGAAACACTGGCTTTGTTTAAATTATAAGCATAAACTATACCAGCTGGTGCAGTCTGTTGGGAACTGGTATGTGGGTCAGCACATTGCATCATCAGCACTTCTTCAGCAAATCCACCTGCTTGAGTAAACAGACAATATGGGGCCCCAGTGTAGCAAATTACATTATTAAAGAGATAACTTCCTAAATTTGTGGCCTTCTTGGCATTTTATTGCAGATAATATTAACCCTCCTTGAATAAAAGTATTTCATTTTGTATCTATCTTCAGTGAGCTGATAGGTTCTTTAATGATAGTATATGGTAAAAAATAAATTGCTGATATGGCTACAGTGCAGAAAAGAATATCAACAGAATATGAAGCTGATTTACCTAGATGTTAATTTCTACTAAAATAATTGACAACTATTTTATTGTCCTAAACAGAGACTGAAACAGATGTTGAAAGGTTAGTTAAAAGTTATTTTACACAGTAAGCTATCTAGTAACCTTCAATATACCACTATAGCTTACTGTATAGACACAAACACCTGAGAGGTGACCCATATTAAGGTGCTGTAAATAAATACATATTTATTTTTCCTGCTGTGTCTTGGAAGATGTTTAATTACAGGGGATTCAGTTCCTCTCCATCTGAAAGGACAGGCCTATCAAAAACAGAGTCCACACCAAAATGAAACAAAATACCCCAAACCAAAACACAAGCAGTCACAATAATTGAAAGCAGATGGGATAACCTAAATACAGTATAAACCTAAATGTAGAATGAGAAACAACCTCATGAAAATCTGAAAGTCAAAACTTGTCTCTTTGGGATAAACTGCAGCGGGTTGGCCTTCAATGAAAGCTCTTGATGTTTAGAAGGGTAGTTCAAGATCTATGTCTTGTGAATTAATCAGCATATTCATATTTTGGAAAGGTTATAAAAGGCATAATGTTGGCTGAACATTAATTTCTGAAAAAAAAATCACTATTTCTCCCCGGGAAATTAACTATATCATATTGAAACAAAATGCATTATTTAATTAACAATTTAGAAGCTGTTTAAAATATTCCAGCAGAATTTCTGTTTTATTTGTCTTATAATTTCTTTTTTGCATTTGAATTTGCATGTCTAAGATCTATGTTGGCTGATGCTGTTAATATTCAACAGAAAATGTAAGAATGCTCATCTTTTATACTACATTACAGTACATTATATTAGCTAAATGAAGAGTGTTAACTGTCAGTTTTCTGGAGGTAATTCAGAACCCTCACAGATTCTCCTGATTAGTGCAGATATATATCTCAAATAAGTAGATTTTTGCTGCTATTTCTGAAGAATTACAGAGATTTTTTTTCCCCTAGATTATGCTCACACACTGAAATTATATATCACTGAATTTATTATATGCTAAAATTGTTGAACTTTTAAAATACAAAATATCAACAAGTAAACTCAGAACTGACAAAAACATTCTAAAAAATATTGAATTTAAGTGTTTTTTTCATTACTGAGAATCCCATCCACATATCAGAATTCAGAAATTGTAAACTGCACTACGAAGATATCCTTTAGAAGCTGTGAGGATAAAGCACAAGAGTAGTTAAAGACAGCATGAATTGAGGGGAACAAACCTTGATGTTGCCATGTTTAGTTGGTAGGTCTACGTCTTCTGAGAAATGGAATAGTAGGAATGGGGAAGATATTTATAAACACAGGCTCTACAATCAGCTAGGTGTTAAGTACTGGAACACTCTCATTAGATTCCCACAGTGTTCTATTGTGCAGGTTTAACAAGCAAAATTCCTTCAACCTCTCTTCATATGTCATGATCTCCAACATTCCTGTCATCTCAGTAGCCATTCCAAAAATCCCATCAACTCTTTCAACTTCTTTCTTGAACCGAGAGTACCAAAACCTGATACAATATACAAGATAAAAAATCCTGGTACATTTAATATGTAACTTGATAACTGTAGAATAGAGTGGGGATAACAACATCCTCTGATCTACTGACTATACTCTTGCTGATACAGCTCAGAATAAGGTTTAATTTTGTTGCTGCAATGGCACACTGCCAATTTATGTTTTGATATGATCCACATGAAACAGAGTGAAATATCCCATGTCAACAGATGAGCTTCTGGCAAATAGAGTGGTGAGGTTTTTTTCAATGCATTGCTTAATTTCATCACTAAGTAGAATATTATTCAAACATCTTTAATCCTACTTTGGAGACTAGAAATCACATGTTTAATTGTTTAAACATTCTCCCTTCTCATCTCTGGAAAAGCAGACATTTATAATTACATGTAGACAATACTTGCTCTAGCCAATGCACATGTGCAGAGAAAATCTCATTTTTCTGTCACTAATATGTGCCTGCAAAATATTGCTTAAGACATCAAGAAATTGAAATGCTTTGTTAGGAACTGAGCTCTGTAGAACAAAACGTGAGAAAAATTATATATTTTCTTCTGAAGTATTTTGTAACAACTAGGTAAAGAGCTCCTTATGAAAAATTTGGTTAGCGGTCTTACCCATCATTGCTAACAAATAAATAAACTAATCATACTTTTATTTATACACAGTTTTAAGTCTATGTGCATATTTTAGAAAATTATACCTTAGCCCTAAACTTTTTGATGGAAGGTTTGCTTGCCTGTCAGTTATTTGTCTTCTATTCAGAGCACCCCAACACATGGGTCACAATGCATTTCACTTGTCCTCCTGATTGGATAAGGCAAGTATCTCACATAGCCTGTATTATTTACTGCTGCATATTTCCACCATCTGATAAACTTAGGATATGACATTTTTAGTTCAGTCAATCTTTGATGTATCAAAATGTCTATACATGGACTAAATTTGTTTAAGGTCTGAAACTGCACACACACAAAGTTAATTTGGAACAATGCTCCTTGCTAGATGCTGTGAAATATGTGTCTTGGCCTATGCTGTATCAAACATTTGTAAAATACAAGTGACATAAAGAGTTGTTGAGTACCATAATTCATTTGTTGACTCATTGGTTGTGCAACCTTGGATCTCATTGGTGTGAAATGAACCATGCAAAAAAAAATGTTACAAGAAGCCATGCCAGGAGGTTCTGCACCTTCACTCTGTAGCTGCATTTAAGCTCAAGCCCTTGCCTCATGCCCTTGGTTGAGCTGTGCTGCAGTTATGTCTGTGCCTGGCCACATACCTTCTCTGACCTGGCACCTGATGTCTTGAGCTCAGACTTGACCCATCACTGTGGATTCGTCTGGTGGTGTGGACTCTTTTATAAACCAGATGTCCAGCACTAGCTATGCTCTGCTCTTTTTGCTTGGTTCTGTGTGGTCATACAGCTTGCCAGTGAGTCTGGGGCCACCCATGCAAGTCTTGTTGCTGCCCTCAGCTCCTGACTCATGTTCCCACAAGGAGCAGCCCCTTTTTTTTTTTTTCTTTTTTTTCTTTTTTTTTTCTTTTTGTTCTTTTTTTTCTTTTTTTAAATTTTTTTTTCTTTTCTTTTTTTTTTTTTTAATAAAAACAGTATTCCACTCTTTGGACCAAGTGTCGTCTCAGAAAATACACAGCTTAAAAGCAATCTTGATTAATTCTTATCAGGAATTAAATTGGTAATAAAGTGCTATGTATATAATCTGCCTAACAGTAAATGGAGTCCATGGGCTTTCATCTGGAGGACAGGAATATAAAAAATGTATGCCTGTGATTCTGTGCCACATGACATCCTTAGCTGACAGAGCTGGAGTTGCTCTGCCTTGAGAAAGGAAGGCCTTGGAGAGACCTCATTGTGGCCTTTCAGTACTTAAAAGAGGCTTATAGAAAGGAGAGAGAGTCAACTTACTTTTCTGAAGACTTAGGGAACTTATGACTTTGAAAATGAGTAATACTAAAGAAATATAAGAGATTATTTGTGAAATGGACAAAACAAGAAAAATCTGTGTCAAATGAGTCTATTGTGACAGAGAGAAAAATTGATTATTAGTTTGCCTTTATTCATCCAAAATCCATCCCTTTCCTCTATTCTGTCATCCTTCTACTCTCCAGTGTAGCACAACAATACATAAGTTTGCTGGGTACGAAAAAAAAATATACACACACATTTAAAAGAAGAGTATAAGGTATAAGTTATAAATGTATAATGAAAGAAAAAAAATCAAAAAGGCATGATGAAACTATAAATTATACATTTTGTTAAAAAGTATACAATTTGCTTTGCTACAATTCTGAAGGTACTTTTCAAATAATAAAAGATAGTTGAACTTTTTTGTGCCTTTTTCCTATTAAAATAATTTGACTTACAAGTTCTTAGATTTGTTTATTTGTCTCTTCCCTTGTGTGTCTCTCTTCCTGATTTGTATGAAATCTTGTTGTGGGTTGAAGCAAGACAGCTCTGTCAGGCGTGAATTTTCTTTTCAAATATAGAGACAGTAATATGTTGTCAGTAAGATTCCTGATGTTTAGCTATCCTATGTATAAAACTGCTGCAGTTCTGTTCTCAAGGAAGCATGACAAATGGGCCAGATTTTTTCTGTTTCTCCTGAAGTAAGTTGGTTTAGCAGAGTAGAAATCTGACACTGCATCCAGATTCCAAACAAGATTTGGCTGTCCTTCGCAACTTAATGTTTTTATTAGAATAACAAGCACAAACACTTCAAGCATCTTGTGTAAGTGATTGTGGAAAAAGTTTTGTACTTAAAGGTTTGCTAGATCTCCAAGACTTATCTCTAAGTCTGTCAAACTCTACTGGTCCATATGCTTCTACAGTTAGGGAGTATAGATAGGACACCACTTCTGCATTCCTATCATTCCTCTACCTAAGAAAAGGGAGTAGGACAACAAAGAGCATAACAATATCCTTCAGCCCTAGAGTGATTTAAAACCTAATTCAGTAACAATATCTTTGTGATTATTCACTTCATTGTGGTAACTGTCCATGCTGTCCATGTGAATGCATATTGAATTCAATTGAGAGACCTTCTGTCCCTTAATGCTTGATTGAAATGTAATTGTTAGAGTGAACACCATAACCCACCCAGGATTGCAGCACTGACTTGACCTTGATTATTTTCTCCAGGTGCAGCACCCTTTTTTTTTTTTTTTTTAAATGTACTAGGAGCCATAAAGAATTTCTTTTGCAAATACTATGCAATGAGCATGTCTTTTGAATAATTTAGCTAACAAACTAAACTAAAGCAACCAAACAAAAACCCAGATTTACTAATTTCTTAATTTTTTTTTTTCAAAATTCCACCCTCCATAGAACTGGTATGATTTAAAAAAAAAAAATCATAATTTTGATGTCTAATAATAGTATTCTTTGTATATTCTCTACAGTGCAGAAAAAGAACAGGAAATCAGGTTGATCAGGGGAAAATACTTAAAATATGAAAATAAAAATTCTGAACAGCAACAAAACACTAAGAACTATATTTTCTTATTGAAGTATATTAGAACCACACAAGACTTTCTTCTTTTTCAACACTTATGAAAACTAATGTTCATTCCTACCTTGAATGCATATGTCAGAAAGAATATTTTCCTCATGCAAACAGACTGGAAAGACTGTATAAACCTGCTAAAATATTGATCTTATTAAGAATCTGCTTCCTATTAAACTTCCATGCATATTAAAAAAATCTTATTATTCAATAATTGCTGTTTATGTTAAAACTACTGATTTGAGTGGAATAAATATGTTCTCTTAAGTGTAGGAAACTATTTTCCTTAAAACTTTTCCTTAGTTACACATTTAATTTCATTCTTTAACATGATCTTTAATTCTTTCAAATCTAAATCTGTATTTATTCTTTTTTATCAAAGAAAGGCAATCATCCTAATCATGATCACTATAATGACAAGATTCAATGCACTCAGAACATGTCCACTGGTTTAAGTATTTTGGCACATCTGTGTGTCTGATTAATGGAAAGGAATCACACTTATGGCATTACTAAAAGTAGACTGGGAACTCTCCCTGAAAATACACTTCTGTACCCTTATCTCTGAATCCTGAAAGCATAGAAACACCCCCCACTCCCCAACTCCCCCCCAGATCTAAATTATGCATAAATCCATCTGATAATATATAAATATTGAACCAAAACTACTATTGCGGAAAATTATAACATGTCAAAAAAAATCTTGTTCCCTAACTATAAAAAACTACTGAGATCCTCTGGGATAAAAATGATCAAAGAAATAATACTGTCTAATAGTGCTGCAGTAAAATCAAATACTGAAGACACTAAAATCATTGCCAAAATATGCACTTGTAAAAAACTTTTAAAAGAGTACATAAGTTATTTCCTTTTTAACAATAGAGGATTTAAACAACTTACAAATGGCAGAATATTACTGTAATATTGCATGCTCCTTTTCATTAGTGCTTTGTTTTAAAATATTCTATTATAAACACAGGAATTAGATTAGTAATTTCTAAATACCTTTTCTTTTCTAGATTGTATAATATATGCTAGAATTTTCATAGGGTATTTTCAAGACCTATCTAGATCAAAACCCTGGATAACATGATCTAACCTCATACCTGATCCTTCTTTGAGCAGGAGATTGGACTAAAGAACTGCTGATGTCTCTTCCAGCCCAAAATATCCTATGATCTTATTTATGCTAGCAGGTTAAACTATGTACCAATTTTATCTCAGTGACATAAAAGGTCCTAGAATCATCCTGTCTTTTCTGTCATCACTAACTTGTAATAGCAATTAGTTGGACCCCTATGAATGACATACTTTAAGTGTTTTTTCCCCCCTCTCCATCTCTCCTGCCCACTGTTTTTCTCTTCCTAGAGTGAGTACTTCAATGCTCAAGGAACAGAGACTGAAGACATTTCTTTAAAAATAAAACAACAAAACCCAAAACCAAACAAAATCCCCCCCCTATTCAGACACCGATCTCAAGCAAATTCCTTGCTGTACAGATCAACAGCTCAGTTTTGTGATAACATGTTGTACTGGAAGCATGGTCCTTGCTCTTTCAAACAAACTGCTAAATTCTGCTGTGGTGCTAGACAATAAAAGTAAAAATAAACTGAAGCTGTTCAGTATAATTCTTGCAACCTTCTGTCAGCTTGGGTGTAAGTACATGCCTCATCAAATGCATAACTAGAAGGGCTGGATGTTTTTGATTTTCTTTCATGTTGGACAAAGTGGTGGAAAATAATGAAGCAGTCATTGACTTGTTCTTAAAAGGCATGTGCACAAAATATGTCCTCAGGCTTATGAACTTCCACATGTGGACAGTTTTTACTAATATAGATTAAATTAATAATAATCAAATTCCAAAATCTATATAAATGAAACGTCCCCTTCTTGTCTCTTGACAACCTTTATAATCTCTCTCTGGATACTACATTGAAAGATATTAACTACAAATAAAAAGGTTAATTTAGGGCTCTTGCATTCAAAGTACAAAAAATAAATTATCTGGTATTTCTGTCTTTAAGAGGCATTTCACTAGAATTCATAATATGTTTAGAAATAATTCCACTCTAATATTTTAGACATCAGAATATAATGACTTTTTTAATACAGTTGTAACCCATATTTCCTTCAAAGGTATAGAACTGCATAAACTTCTATTTATAAACAAATGTGGGTTTAGAGAATTTTTCTATTACCATGCTGGAACCTAATAAGATCCAGCAAGAGCACAGTATGTCATAAGAAACAAAAACCAAACCAAACCAAACCAAAGAAATTGTACTCCATGTCCTATCTCTATTATGATAAAAATCACCAATTTTTAGGAGACATTTCTTTTCATACTACTTGAAGCATTAAAAAGGAAAAAAAACCCACCTGTGATAATTTTCTCTAATAAATATATTTATACTAATGTTAACAATATATATTTTATTGTCTGAAATAGCTATTAAAATTGGATTAATCTAGATGAGAAAAAGTATACAAAAATACTGAACAATTTCCTATGTTCAACAAATTTTCCTTCAGATTAATATTTGTTCTTCTTAAATATTTGATATTTAAATAATCTCAATCCAGATACATAATTCTGAGAAGGTAGGTCTGAAAATGATGCAGCAATTGGACCTGCACTTTTAGGCAGTGATCCATACAATCTACTTTGAATACCTACCCTACAGTGATTGCATGCATACTTGGTTATATTTTTTTCTTTCCCCTACAACAGTAGCTGATTAGAGATATATAATTATTAAAATTAGTAATTTAATGTATACATAGTAAATTTCAAAGAATGAACATGGGATTAGGGAATTAGGAGCATGACTATCCAAATTTATTCTTTTGAGGTTCCAGAGTGGTTCTGACAAAATGTTGAAAGATGCTAACTACTATTGTCATAGGTCCTTTCACATCCTTCTGCTTTGCACCTGAATAGAAAACAAATATATAAACAAAACCCTTCAAACATATCCCCTTTCCCCTGATTATTAGTTTCCTTAAGAATGAAAATCCTAGATTTTTTAATTAGCTATTATGGACATAAATTTTTCTGAACCACTTTACTACCATAGCCAATTCAAAGAATCTTTTGTAATTGACTTGCAAAAATGTGTCATGCATTTAAAGTTGAGGAAAACAGATGCCAAAAATGCTTCCAAGACAAAGTCGGCTTTTACTCACAGAGTAGCTACATTCTATCTGCTGATTGTTTGCACCCCCTGGTTGTTAATGCTGCAAGAATACCAGTACTAGAGAATCCATTTACATAGCTTTAGTTTTTATTACAGTGGCACTTCCTGGCTTTAAAATCTGCTTGATCTTCTCTTGAATTGAAGGTACTGGGCTTTGATAATACATTCTACTCCCAGGAAAGGAAATAAGGGATTGTGTCTTTAAAGGAAGTTAGTTCTGCTACTTAATTGATAGTTATTACAATGGTATGACTTAATGGGAAAAATGTAATGTATCAAGTCTTATACGTTTCTGCTTGGCAGCTTCCTGTGAATGCCACCTGCATATTAATTATAACACAGTGCTCACCTTGGTTTAATGTTCTACTTCTTTTACAGAAAATGAAAGAGAGGAACTGAATGTGAGAACATTTGTAAGTTATTCAGAACAAAACTACAGAAACTTACTTGAGACCTGGCAGGGCTATATTAACTAATGACAAGAGTGAGAAAACTGTAAAAGAAAAGATTAGCAAATCCCTTGTTGCAGACTTCATAAAAATCAAGATAAGTTCTCAGGCAGTTTATTCAAGGAGAATTCAAGGAGGGAGAGAATCAAAATATAGGTAGTAGGTGCATTCAAGCAAGACAGTTTCTGGGGTTTAGGGGATTTTTAGCTTTCTCCTTCTGGAAGCATTGCAGCAGCTGATTTGCCTCTGCAGATGTTTAGCAGTCACAAGAAATCACATTATTTTCAAGAAGAGAGAAAAGACCTTTCACAGAAGGTATTGAGAGGTGGAAGAAACATGTTTGTGAACAAAAAAGGGTTCAGTAGTCCACGAGGAAATGAGTTTGAAATCACAAATAACATTGATGTGATTCCAGTCCTTGGAGAAAACGTTCTGAAAGTTGCCAAACACATTGAAAACACTGAGATTTTCTACCTTCTTTGGTAAACGCAAGGGAAGAAAAGACAGGGAAACTGTAGCATAGATACTAGAAGTAAGATGGCATACTGACAGCCTGCTATCCTGTTAGGAAAGGAGATGGAGTTTTTTTAGAAAAGTATTTCTCTGACCTTTCCAACTTTCAACTCTTCATACAACAGCTTGTGAAAAAATGCAGTGCTATTTTTGCATGTATAAGAAGTAGGACAATAACACTTCTTCTCTCTGACAACCTCACTGCTTCTTTATTTAACTGAAAATTATCAGTCTTTCTCTCAGTACTTTTTCAATTCAAAATATATTTACTTTAGAGAAGAAATCTTGGGATGCTGATCTTGAAAATATTTCTATCTTTTTCCTTAGGATCTGTACAAGATTCTCTTGGGTACTCATAGGTAGGTTAAAAATGATGAAATGTTTCTAGATATGCAAGAAGTGTGTGTGTAAATTTCCTTTCTGACAGATTTTTTTTTTTTACTAGTGTGTCATATTTGTTTCTAGAGGAATTGTACGTCTATAACAATCATGTAGAATAAAATGGCACACTGCAAATAGCAGTCCTCCAAGGGAGGGAGGGAAGGAAGGGATGAAGGAAGGGAGGGAGGGAGGGAGTGAGACAGGGAGGCAAGCAGACAGGCAGACAATAAGGAAGGCAGGCAGGTGAGGATGCAGGCAGGCAGGCAGGCAGGCAGGCAGGCAGGCAGGAAGGAAGGAAGGAAGGAAGGAAGGAAGGAAGGAAGGAAGG
>JAWWEV010000134.1:51910651-51965726 GCA_035583235.1 Hafferia zeledoni | reverse complement strand
TATATCTATATATCTATTGTTACATTTCAGTGTGGCATCTACCACATGTCACATCATGGTTTACTTACTGGTAGAGGTCTGAAGGGTACAGATAGTCATAGAATTTCTGGGCAGTCATGGATCTGCATATTGGTGGAATCTATGGGATGATTAAATTAACCATGAACTGACAGTATATTTACTATTATTGAAAGTGACAGAGAAACCTTAAAAAATGCAGACTGTATTTCTTTTTTTTTTTTCTTTTCCATTTAAATTCATCTGCAGTGAGAGCAGGGGATCCAGATTTTAATTACCATTCTTCTTTTAAACAGGACACTAATAATTCAGTCTTTTCCTTCCCCACTGATCCCACTAATATATGTAATGGTTGTCTTTGACCTCAAGGAATAATGTTGTCTGAATTGGTTTGTTTGGCATTTTTTAATCCTCTGCAGAATACTGAGTTTTACAGTCATAAATCCTTTTTGCAATTCAGTAAAAAAAAAAACCAAAACCCCAACAAACCCTATTCGCTTGCACTTTTCTCCTGCCGATCATAACTGACTTGTAATTATGCTGAGAAGAGTGACATCAGATCAGTCTGTTACTCACTTTCTTGAATTTCATCTCTTTCATTTAACAATATGAAGAAAATAAATCCTTTTCAAAGACATAAGCATTTGCATGACTGCACATATTTTTAATTTTGAGGGATTTGCGAAGAGTGGAATTTACAACTCAAAAATACATCTATACATTCATGAAAGTACAGCATGTTATTTGGACTACTGCAGAGGAAAAAAAAAAAGAAAAGTTCAGACGTTATTCCTTAAGCAGGAAGAATACAGGAGTGTCAAACTCTTAGAGTCTTTATCTGCTGCAAAACTGTGTTCATCTACTGAAGCCAAGCACACTAGAAATCACCACCTTATATATCTGTGGAATTCAGATTATGTGAACTTTTCAAAAACAAAAAAAACTTCAAAAGCTAGTTTTCAAAATTTTTTCCTATCTCGTAACTGAACAATGTCAGAAGCAAGCTTCAGAAAAACAAAACAAAACAAAACAAAAACCACTGGCAGCTTTAGGTATGCAGGCAGTCTGAGTTTGTATGGAAAACCTGTGGAATTTTTTTTTCTCTGTTAGTAAGATAAATTCACTTTGTATGTGTGAAGACAGGATAGGATAAGAGTTGTTTTCTTCTTTACTATTTGACACTCAAGTCTACTTTTACCCACTTAGCAATTTGATAATGTTGCTGAAGAATATTTTTCAGCTATTAGTCTTTTTCCCTTACTATTTTATGTAATTTATCTCTTCTTTTGGGAGTAAAATTTGAAATATCACAGATGTAAAATTCATTTAGGAATAAAAAGGAAACAGAAACAAACTAGAACATAATTATAATATTTAAGAAATTATAAATAAACCCAAAATAGTCTGCTGACTTTTAGAGTCAAAAAAGATATTTAAGCTCCTTTTCACACAGCCAGCTGGAGGCTACATTTCCTGGCAGAGTATGAAACATAAATTAAACAACAGGTATAGATTCCATCCCAAATAGCCTGTCTCTTGTTGATAATTTTATCAAGACAGTAATTAATTTAAAAGCAATCGGAACTACTGATGTGTGAAATTTTGCAGGACTAGATATTCATTGACATCACAGCTGGTAGAAAACGAAAAAAAAAAGAAAAACTAAAGTGTTTGCAATAATGATGTCTTTTCCCTCTTCCTTCAACTGCTTCTAATGGAAATTAGTATTTTCTTTTCTTATGTGATGAACTATCTTTAGTCTTTTTGAAAAACACTCTAATTATTAGATGGCAGATGCAACACAGTATGACAACAAAGTGGCAAAACCAGCACTTCCTCTCAAAAATGCCTGCTTAGATACACAAAATATGAAGTTGAAATAAAACATCTAACAGTTCTGAAAACCTGTCATATCTTTTTCACTGAATAAGGTTATTTTCACTGAATAACCTTATTCATTATTATCCATTATTGATTTATGTTCTCTCTACTAAGGTTACGTGGAGCTGGCTTCTGAGATCCATATGCAAATCTGTCTGAATATCCTAAGAATAAATATATTTATAACAATAGCTTCTTAGTACAATTAGACATAAGTTTCCTAGAGATGCATTTAAAATGTGTGCCTATAGAAATCTTAATATCATAGAAAGGCTTGGGTTGGAAGGGACCTTAGAGATGACCTACTTCCAACGCCCACCGCCATAGGCAAGGGTGCCACCCATTAGGTTTCTCATGACCCCATCCAATCTGGTCTTGAACTCTTCCAATGATGAAAAATCTACAACTTTTTTTGAGCAACCTTTTCCAGTGCCTAAAAACTCTGTGTAAAAAGTCTCTCTCTCTCTCTTTTTAATAAGCTCCCTTTAAGTACTGAAAGGGTGCAGTGAGGTCTCCCCAGAGCCTTCTTTTCTCTATGCAGCAGAACCCCAAGTCTCTCAGCCTGTCTTCACAACCCTCTCATCATCTTTGGACTCACTCCAACAGGTCCATGTCTTGTGTTGAAGACTCCAGGATTCCATTCTTTGCTCTTGCTTGAGACTCCAGGTGGGGTTTCATAATTAGAATCAACTACCTCCACCTGGTGGCCACTCCTCTCTTGATACAGCCCAGGATGCTGTTGATTTTTTGGCCTGCAAGCACACACTGTTAGCTCATGTTCAACTTTTAATCCAACAGAACATTCTCCACAGGACTGCTCTCAGTGGGTTCTTCTCCCAGTCTGCATGTATGTTTGGGATTGCCCCTCACCAAGGTGCAACACCTTGCACTTGTTGAACTTCATGAGAGTCTCATGGGCCCACTTTTCAGGTTTGTCCAGGTCTGTCTGGATAGCATCTCATCCTTCTGTTGTGTCAATTGCACTGCTTAATTTCATGTCACCTGCTAATTTACTGAATGTGCATTTGGTTGCAGTGTCCATGTCATTGATTAAGACATAGAGCCCAGAGGGACAATACCTGTCAATATGAATACATGTAAGGCATTCTAAGATAAATAAACATAACTTTTATGCTAAGGCTTCCCGGTAATTTGGCTTGAAAAATTAGAATGTGGATTTGAGTACATATTTTGATTTCTGCTTTTACTTCAGTGAATGGAATGAAAAAAAAATGGAGAAATATTGTTCTGTGATTATCAGTTACGGCTTACCCACCTTGACTGGTGTTTAAGAGGTTTCCTTTGCTATATCTCATTTCTGTTGACCATTTACCTAGGCCATATTAAAGACAAAGTTTTGTTTTTCTTTTTCTTTGTGTCTGACTGTGAAGTCTTCTTAAAAAAGGTAGTAAGTCCCTATTTTTGTGATCATTGTTGGTTTCCTCAAAATTTAATTAACTAACAGTATCAAAGAGTGTATCATAAGCCCTTATATTTTATCAAACTGATAATTCAAACCAAAGTACTATGATATTTGATTTGAACTCTGTTGAGCTATGTAGATTTCTCTTCAAAATTATCATTTTAGACTTTGAACTAGAGTCATTTAAAAGTAAATAAAACATGTCTTTGTAATTCAACTATTTTATGTATCTATACACACACATTGACTAGCATTTTAAGCCCTGATACTAAACTTTCTTTACATGAATGGTGGACACAAAATGTAGGAAGAGCTGCTGCATCAGCAACTCAAGGACAAAATGTTTTTTTTTTATAAATATGTGACCTGTATTTTAGCTTTCACAGTGATTTTTCCATATTTAATGAGCTGATTAATTGTGTGTGCACTGTAAAGGATTGTGTTCAGATCACTGACCCACACATGACTCTAATAAATGGCAAACTTCAAAAATCACAATGTCCAGATGCTCTCTATTGCCTGTATTAAGCATTTCAGGTAGCAAGGTTGCACATCAATTCTATGGTCTAGTGTCATAATTTTTTTTTTTTTGTAATATTAAACTTTTGAGGAGAAAAAAATATTTATTTATTAATTAGTGTTTAAACATTAATTAATAGATTTGTGAAACATCTGATTTCATCTTTGTCTTTCCCCTGCAATTGCCATTAAAAAATCACATTTATTATGACAATATTGTATAGCTTTACATACTCTTATGACAGGTGTAAATCAGGTAAATAATCTGTGAAGTGCTAAGACAAAATGCTCAAATATTCATCTTTGTAAAAACCCCAAACCTAAGATCTGCTTTCTGCTTCTTTTTAAATTTCAAATTCTATTGTGTTTGAATGGCAAAGTTTTGGTAGTGGGAGAGCTACAGGGGTGATTTCTGTGAAAAGCTAGCTGAAGCTTCCTCCATGTCCAACAGAGCCAATTTCTAGGCTCTAGGGTGGTCCTGTTGCTGGCCAAGGCTGAGCTCTTTAGCAACAGCAGTAGTCTATCTGGAGTAACAGATTTAACAAGAGGAGGAAGGCTGCTGCAGGAGAGCAGCTGGAGAGCAGAGTGAGATTATGTGAGAGAAACAACCTGGAGACACTGAGGTCAGTGCAGAAAGAGGAGGAAGAGCTCCAAGCAGTGGAGCTGAGATTCCCCTGCAGCCTAGGGAAAAGACCACAGGGAGGCAGGCTGTCTCCCTGCAGCCCATTGAGATCCACAGTGAAGCAGAGATACACCTGCAGCCTGTGGAGGACCCCAACGGGGTACCCATACAAAATCAGGTGGATGCCCCAGTTCTTCTCCACAGTGCTGCTCTCAATCAGTTCTTCTTCCAGTCTATACTCACATCTGAGATTGCCCTGACCCAGGAACAGAACCTTGAACTTGGCCATGCTGAACCTCATGAGTTCCCGTAGAACCACTCCTCCAGTTTGTCCAGGTCCCTCTGGAGCTATGTGTGAGACACTGGATAATTATATTGACTCAGATAAACTCAAGGCAGGGGAGTGGGAAAGGGAAAGGTCTAATTTCTTGAAGGTGATGTAATACCCTTGTCCACATGCCAGCCCCTGCATGTCTACTGGGTCAGCCCTGGAGCAGCTGTCAGGCCCTGGACACTGGGAGCACTGCCTGTACCACATCTTGGAGCTCCTGACCCAGCCCCAGACTGGTTGGGATACCAGAAGTCCTGCCTAGGGGTGAGTGGTGTGGCCACAGAGGGCCCAAAGCAAACAAAAACAGCAGCATGTGCTGTCCATCTTTCTTTGAACCATGCCACCTGGACACATGGAAGCTGGACTCTCCCAGGATTCTGGTGGTAGCATAATTCTCTTTTTCTCTCTCTTTCTCTTCCTTTTCTTCTTATTGTGATCTCCTTTCTTAATATTTTGGGTAGCTTGAGACTGGTTGGATTGGATTTTGCTAAGTTGTATAGGTTAGCGTGTGTTAAGTCAATGCTTTTTGGAATGCTTTATTTTGGTTGAATGTTACCTTTTAAATTTTTGCCAAGTTCCCTTATTTCCTAAAGTTTACTACTGAAAGCACCCTCTGAGAAAATGTGTGCAGCTTTTCTCCTATGTGCTTTTTCTTAAGGTGCTAGAAGCACTGAAGGCTCTTCTAATAATCTGGAGGGTGAATATTGCTGGAGCCTTGCACATTTTTAAAATAAAACCCCTTTGCTGAATGTGCAGTTTGAGGCCCATGGTCTTACATTAAGATACATTTCCAAAATCTTAATAATAGCTTCACCCAACACTGCTATGCTACTGAGTCTCTTACAAAAGTCTTCTTCAGCCTGAGTACAGACACCTTTCAAACAATGAGGTAAGGAACTATTAATTCTCTTACTAAACAAAGTAGCCTAATGCATTTAGGCTTAATCAGGAGAAATGAATGTGTTATTGTGTTCACTACTCATGTTTTCTCTATTTTTTCCTCTATTAATCATCACTCTCTTAACACCTTTCTATTAATGAAAAAGAGTGCCCATCCTTCTTACACTTCTACCGATTTCAACTGCTTTATCTATCATGCATTTTACTTTCTATGACATTCCTCAAGTGATTTTTTTTTTCTTAATTCACTCCAGCCTTTCACAGAATAATAATAAAGGTAATAGATTATTATTGGGTTTATCAAATTATTAGTATTATTATTATCAAGAAAACGTAGCAATATCTTAACATTTTCATCTATATATACTAGTGGTACTACACCTGTATTTGAAACTACATTCAGATGAAAAACCTGAGGCATGGATTTAACCCTGTCCATAGTCATACATACTGCACATGACTGTGCTAGCATAGATCACAAGCTAGTATTTTTTTGTCATGTCATTTCCTTCCTGAAACAAATTATCTAGATAGAAGAAATGCATTATATTAGCTCAGCAACTAGAATTAAAAAACAATAAACAACAAAACAAAACAAAGAAACAAAAGACTGTACCGTGTGGTTTCACTCAGTAGATAAGTCAGTCTTATACGGTCACTTGCTCACTTCCCTCGCAGCATTCCCCACAGAACAGGGGAGGAAATCAGAAGAGAAAAAGTGAGAAAACCTAGGAGTTGACATAAAGACAGTTTAATAGTTAAAGGAAAAGACATGCATGCCGCAAAGCAACATAATGCATTTAACATTTCCTGTTGGCAGGATGATGCTCAACCATCACGAGGAAAGCTGGGCTTCATTATACGCAAAAAGGTACTTGGGAAGACAAATACCATCACAGTGAATAGCCTCTTCTCTTGCCTTCTTCCCCTAGCTTTTACTGCTGAGCATGATGCTATATGATATGGGATATCCTCTGGGTCAGTTGGGGTCAATGTCCCAGCTGTGTCCGCTCTCAGCTTGTGAGCCCCCAGCCTACTTGCTGATGGTGCAGTGTAAGAAATAGATTAATTTGGCAAAATTACCTTTCTGTCAAAGATCTTTGGTCAATAAATTTTTTTAAGACTGAAGAATATTTGATAGCTAGTTTACTTGGTCCAATGCAAACCAACCTATACTCAGTGTTTTTCAAGCTGCTTCTTTTCTTCAGAGAGCTTTTCATTCAGTACTGAGGAAGGGCCTGTGAATCTGAAAGCTTGTCTAATTTCCCTAACATGGCAGCTGATTTAATAAAAGCTATCTCTATCTAGATGTCTATCATGCCCATGTTGTTAGAACTTTGGAATGCTCTAATCATGGATGCCTGTACTTTTCACTGAGTCTAGGTATAATTTTTTACCTTGAAACTTGAGACTGATTTCTAGTTCTGAAGATTTAAAGAGAGAAAAAAAAAATGTAACCAGAGAACAAAAACTCTGGATTTTGTTTCTGTCATTAAAAAAATTACATATGAGGCTAGAACCAGTACCTGCAGAAGACAATTGTTTTTCAAAGTTTCAAACCAGAATCCTACCTGACAAAAAATTGTTTTTAAATCAAGTAGAAGTTGAGTTAGAGTTTTTATAAATCACAATCAGATCACTTCTGGAATCAAAATTAAATTATGTTCACCCAGACTACCATTTTCTCTAACCTGGAAAAATGAAACCTCTAGGATATTCCAAATACCTTCTTCCTGATGCTCAAATTATGTTAATTATGATTGTATGTAAATGGAGAAATAAATTGCCAGGTTTGTTGGTTCTGACCACAAAAGTCCAAAGTGAAGCTAAAAAATATGAAGTTGTTTAATACTTAAACATCTAAATCTTTAAAAATTTTAGGTATCTAGTTCTGAGGCATTGCAGCAGCCCACTAGCACAGGCCACAGAGGCTAGCAGCTGAGAATCTTCACATTACCTTCTTAGACCATCAGACTGCTTCTGACAAGAGTTTAGTGCTGATGTACAGGGCAATGTTTAACTGATTTCTGAATGAGTCAACAGCAAAGTATGATACCTGATTTTTCTTTGCCTCTTACTGTTTTTTGAGTAATTGTCTTTTATACCTTTTTTTTTTTTTTTTTTTTTTTAATCTCTTTGCTAAAATCTTTTAAAATCATCATGCATGTCTGGTTTACATTCTCCTACAGTGTATGTCTTTAAACCATATCTTTATTCTGTTGTTGA
Source organism: Hafferia zeledoni (assembly GCA_035583235.1). Taxonomy (NCBI): domain Eukaryota; kingdom Metazoa; phylum Chordata; class Aves; order Passeriformes; family Thamnophilidae; genus Hafferia; species Hafferia zeledoni. The sequence goes on along the minus strand of JAWWEV010000134.1, from coordinate 51,957,806 downwards.
AGTGTAAAATAACACTGAAACCAGCTAAATTATTCTAGATGATATATCTGTTATCGGTATTGTTTTCCTTAAACCACCACCACAGTAAGAACCATCTGGTTTAGGAAAATCCTTAGAATGGCAAAATTTATCATTAATAGGAAAGGAGTGAGCTCTTTTCCCAAAAGAGGTACTTGTGAGATCAAACACACACTACTAAGGCAGTGTTAAGAAACAGCATTGCAGCTGTCTCTGCCAGTCTGTTATCTACAAAAAAAAAAAATTTACTTGTTTCAGCCGGAAATTCAGAACTTGTTATGGAGAAGGGCTTGGTGCTTTTTTTAGATTGTGTTTTGAAAATGGAAATAATAAAAAATTCTGTCATTTCTTAGTGATTTGGATTTTAAATTACTGCAGCCAAATGTTTAAAGTTAATTCTGTAATCCTTAAACTACCATAGACAACAAATGGTAGATGGAACATGAATGGGAAAACATATTTGATTACAATATAAATCCATTAAATTTTGTCAGTTTTTAAATTTATTTAAGACAAATATTTCTGGGCACAACTTCCTGTATTTATCAGTTTCAGGCCCTGATATTATCAGTCCCAATTTTCAGAGATCTACAGCAATGGTCTGGTCATTCTGGTCAATGACCAGCTTTTTAAAATCAATTTTCAAGACACCTATTACTGTTAAGTGACCAGCAAAGCATTTTTCTTTCATATTGGGTTGTTCATCTTTCTTTCTGTTAATTTATTTTTTTAAGTTCTGTTTTCACTCTGCATTATGCATAAGGGTACATTAATAATACTATATACGTAGTACGGCATACTTCAGTATTCTGAATTCTGAAGTCAAAACGGAGGAGATGGGTTTGAAAACACACGAAAAAAGAATATGAGATCTTATGATGAGAGGTTTTACTGCTTGATTTTTTTTCTTTTTAAGTAGAATATCCCCATGAGAAACAGAGAAACTGCTTTAAAAATTAAACCATAAAAATAAGACATTTTAATCTACTTTTAGATGCTAATGTTCTCAGAGTCATATCTAGCTCATAATTGTAATGGAGCTCTTTTTCTAACAAGTTGGGGGGAAATTATAAATTCATGTTTTGTGCAGACTACATCTAGCATTAGGCAAACATACTAAAATGTCTGTATTTGCGTTATATGTTTTTAATATACTTGTATATTGTTAATAATGCAAATTTTAAAAACTGTATACAACAATGCAGACAATCAGCACAGTTTTGCTTTTCACATAATTTTAGTTTAATTTCAGATATACATATAGCTATCTTAAGATGTTCCTTCTGTTGTTGAAAATTTGTTCTAGCACTATAACTGAAAAGAACCACCACAACTATGGGATATTATTTAACATTGGCAAAGGCAGAGCAGACAGCTTGGTTAAAATGCAAATGACTGAGAAGTTTGTGATAGAATTGAGTGTAAACAGATGGTTTGAAGTGAGCTGAAGTATTGTTGACTTTCTATTTTGGGATAATGGAAGAGCTCCTAAATAAGACATATTTTTTTTAATGACAAGAAGCAAAATACTAACTTTAAGAAGTCCTCGGTATGATAGATCTTGGAAACTGAATGAACCTTTTCATAATTCTTACTTGAAATGTGTGGCTAAGATTCTGCAGCTGGTCCTGAAATGCTGGGTGTATCAGTACAAAGCACGGATAGGTTCTTTAGAGACCTGGAGAAATAGTACCATGCTCCTGGAAGAGAGAAATAAAACATCACCTTAGATTCTCTATTACTGCCCCTAAAGACATTACCTTTAAGTGTTTTCATTAAACATTCCCTTGAACTTCCTTGGACCATTTTTGCATTCCTAACAAATTCTACAAAATTCATTTTGCATAAACATTTGAATTCTTTTTAGAAATTCATTTCGGTAAGACTAGATTTTACAGAACATGATACATATCAAACAAGTTTCTATTTAAGCTTATAATATTTAGTTACAATTGCATACAATAGAATATTGCTATGGTGATGTTCCAATTTTGTATAATTTTGTAGAAAATTGCTTAACATGCATGTACAGTCAATTCCACAGAAATTACAATCAATTCAGCAACTCATTTCTTTAGGGAGCTCAAGTGTACAGACCAATCTGAAACATAATAGCCTTTCATTACTACATTGTAATATAGTGATGTTTTATAGCATTAGGGGAATTTCTTTGTGTTTTTCCCTTCTGAATCATAGACTTGTAAATAAAATCTAGGGAAGTGGAGTGCTAACTGGTGAAGTATGTCTAAAGTGTAAGCTGATAAAAAAGATACAACTGAACTTTAAACGAGATAGAGAACAGAAAATAATGAACAGATGATTATACTTAGGCATACAATAAGGTTAATCAAGATGCAGCTACATATCTGAATTCATCTAAATTGCATTAAACTACCCTTAGCTTACATAAGAGGTTATAAGAACTCTTCTGTTCTAAAGAAAATCAGTTTATAAAAATCCTAAGTGCTATCTAGATCTGTTTTAAATGTCAAAGATTAACATAGGAGTCAAGTTCACCTCATGGACATTTTAATGTGAAAGTAGTGTATGATGGGAAATCAGTATTATATTTTTTTCTTTTTACAGGACTTTTCAAGGTTCTTTGAACACTTTGAATAGTTATTGCTCATTTCTGACCTGACTGAGTGAAGAGAATAGCAGGAGAAATCCATGTGATTTTTTAGTGCGTTTTGGACCTTGTACCCCACTGCTTTTTAGGAGGATTTAATTTCTTATCTCACCAATGTCATCACGGAAAATGTATTTTCATGGAAGGACACTGACATATTTTGTGTTGTAAATATTCCTCTCAATATCCCCCAAGTATCTAAATTAGGGAAGTATGGAAAGGAAAAGAGCAACAGGAAAAGGCAAAGCACAGTACCAACAGAGGTCACATAAACTATCAATTCCTTTTCAGAGCTAACACAAGAACAGGAATAGAAAAAGTAACATAAGAAAAGCTGTTGGTTTCACAGCTTCTTGACATGTAGGATTTTGGTTTTCATAACATGATCATTCTGTTTTGTGAAGCACACCAGGACCCAGTCCCACAAACACTGAATCAAAGAAAGAGGAAATGGTCTTGTTTAGAATTACTGATACTTTCAGGAAAACAGCATATTTCTAATCAACAGTTATAAAGACTAATACTAAAGAACAATTCAAACAGGGTCTTCATTTCCCTTTTTCCCACTTATAATTGGATGGGAAATACTACAATCAATGTCATTAAAATATGAAATGATAAAGTTTGTTTAAAAAAATTTTATCTAGTCCATAAAATAGTAAGTCTGGGAAGCTCATCATATCCATATAGCTGGATAGGACTTAGTGGATTTTGAGTGAAACACTTCTAAACCCCATCCAAGGTACTATGATACTATCACCTTTATGTTTTAAACAGGATTTCATATAGAAATTAATTTGAAAAAATATTTCCATTATAATGATATTCATTTGAAGTTTCTAATTTTTAAACCTTTTTGTCCCCAGCATATACAGTGAAATACTAAAAGTATTTTCTACTCAGTCTTTACAGTGAAGAGATGAAGTTGGAGAGATGACAATAGAAAATAAAACTTCGGAGTACCAGACATCAGCAGGTCACAATTTAAAAAAGGTCATACACTTGTGCTTTGTCTAGAATCTTCTCAAATTATATGACATTGCAAGACTTGTATATGTTTCTCAGTTAGAGAAGAAAAGCAGCAGACTATAGAACACCATTTCATACACACTAACACAACATAAAGTTGAATCTTTTTAATTCAAGGTGCTCTGTAAAGTCTAAAACCCAACAGTCAAAACAAAAATAAAGCCTTGGAAAGCACAAAATTGAGAACACTACTCTTCATATTTTTGTCTTTCATATTTTTATTGGTATGCTAAGCATATTTTTGTGAAAGTATAATTTCCATTTCTCAAGTTGATCTTCATGCATGGCTTACTTCCCCTTAAGCCATAAACCTTTATTTGTAATATCACAAATGGTTGCTATGGGAATGTTTGCATGGTCACAAAAGATTGAGTAATGCATTATGAAGCAAGACAATCACAGAATCACAGAATATGCCAAGTTAGAAGATACCCATAAGGATCATCAAGTCCAACTCTTAGATTATATATCACTTCATTAATTTGGTAGCTATTTATCTACTTTGCATGTATTATTATATTTTTTCTAATTTACTACTATTTTCCTACTTGTTTTGTAGTGTTAATGATCTATTTTGTCTTAGAAATTCAGATGGATTTTGGTGGCATTTTAGTCCCCTTACCTTAGACACTGAACTTGCAAGTTAATTTTTGACAAGATGTGTATTGTACATGGTCAGAGGATACAAGTAGCTGTCCTTCTTTTAATATGTTAAGTTAGAAATTGGTTCTAAAAAACAGTAAATCCAGAAAAAGAAGGGTATTTTTTGATAAAAATATGCAAAAAGAGTGCATCTTTCTGATCACGAACTGTAGCAGTAAATGCATCCTATTGCACAAGGCCCTAACTCTACTAGCATGTGGAGATATGAAGGCTTTGGAAAGATCTAATGGGGGACGTGAGGAGATAGTGGCAAACACTGAAAAAAACCCATGATGATTTGAATGTTGACTACTTGAATGCTATAGTCTAGTATTAGCAACTGTAGTTGTGGAATGCATGGCATGCTTTCCTCTTCCTTTCAAAATATTAATTTATTTGGGGACAGAAAATTAGGGACAGGAGTCTGAGTTTTCATTTTACTTAACTGTATGCAACTGTATTCTGAAGGACTACACAGATGACTGCTAGAAATTTCCAGAAAACAAAAGTAAAATTTATCATCAACATGTTATATCCCTTTACAGACATGCTGTCAATATTTGGGTTGACACTGGACTCTGAGTAACCAGAAAACATGTTAAACACTGAATATAAACAGTCAGTTGGGGGGGAAAAGGAAATGTGTCAGATCAGGCTAAACAAATCTCTAATAGTCTTTTTCTTTTTTCTTTTTTTTTTTCATCTCTGAGGATTTTTTCTAAATGAATTTGAAATTTACATGCCTTCCAAATATGTGTAGATAAAAACATATTTCAATTTTTTTCTGTGCCAAAGGAGGAACTTTAATTTTTAAATGAGTGTTTTAACTGTTAAATCGCTGTTAAATAATATGTTGATAAACAAGTGTATCACTTCATGTAAAATATTAGTGTTGCATGATTAGATATTGTGTAGAAGAATTATGTGCAAAACAGCGTGAATTTGCATATGAAGTTTGGCCAGTCCTACTAAATAGGAAGAAATGAGCACAGTACAAAAGTAATGCACAGAAATAAAGGTTTCAACTACTAAAAATAGAATCTTTTTATACTAATAACTTTATTAGTGGTTGCAACTTCTAGTGAATTGAAAAGTTACCCTAAAACATTAACATATTTTGAGGGTGTGAAATCAGACTTTTCCAAAAGATTTAATTCTAATTCACACAGAAATCAATTCATGGAAGCACTATCACATGTACTATTCATGTTATGGGTATGATTTTTTATGATTTTATGGACTCTGAATTAACAATAGACATTCTAGAATAACTTGCAGTGATGATTGTTACTCTGATATTACCTTACATGACCCTACTTAGAAAGGAGATCTATGTACACATACAGATGTAAATATGTATAACCACTCTTGTCTGGCACCTTAGGTACATAAAATCTGAGTAATTTTATATATAAAAAATACTTATTTGCTCTTTTCCTACAGGGCTATTAGATAACTGTCAGCTTTCATACCGTGACAGACATAACCCAAAATAGTGACTTTCTTTGTCAACTACTTTTTTCAAGTGAAAAGGAAGCTGAGTGTCAATATGCAAACAGCTACCAGCTCAGTGGGGAAGGGGAGGTCACTATCAATCTATTATAGTTTACATGTGTAGAGAAAATACTTGCAGGAAGTAATTTTGTCATTACCAAGATCACCTGTGTATATCAGATCTCACCCTTGGATAGCTGAAAGCAGTGCCGTGTCTTGTTGCAGATGATAGAGCACTAGCAGGAGATTGTCATAAATGCAAACTTTTAAAGTATTACTTCTTATGCAGCACATTGACCAATTTCAGTTCTTAGATCACCAATGCCTTAATGGCTGTTACCAACCTTACCTCGGACCATCCCTAAGAATCGGTGGTTTGCCTTTCACTCTGCCTTTCTCTGGCCATTTCACAGTCTGGACTCAGGCTTCTTGATACGTGCAGGAATCTAAGCTCATCAAATGAAGAACATACAGTTATTGCAGAATCAAATTTACACAGTTATGTTGGTTTCAGTGTCAAAATAATCCTTTATTCAATTATGTCGCAGCAGTCAATACAATCTTTGCAAACACATGAAAGCTAACTTGCCACATCCAGCTCACAGATTTTCAGAGATAAACCGTTGTCACCATCTAATTATTTGTTCTATATGATTATTTTATTTTACGATATTTTATTGTTTTTACCATGAAACATTACTTACTGTAAATATGACTTTTAAATGGCAAAATACATAGTAAATTGAAAGATATTTATCAAAGATATTATGTCTTGTGTTATTTTTCTCCTCAGGTTTATAATCAGAAGACAAATGGTACATGCAGGGAGAGGAAGAAGTATAAAATGGACAAGATGTGATTGTAATTTCTGTGTGGTGGCTATGAAAGGCCTATGGTAGAACAGAATACATAATATTATGCTGAAATGAGAAGTTTCTTTCCAGACAGAGAATGAAAGAGAAAAGAAGATGTTTGGGGAAAAGACAAGAAAAACAGCTGACCCACTTTCCTTTTATCCAGTACTATAAGAAACTGACTTGAAAATTTGGATCAGTTTTTATTATCACATGAAATACAGTTTACATACACTAAAATCTAACCTGTTCTTGTACAAAACTGAGTGAACTAGCTTTTGCAGCTATGTTAATACAGAAAGGACTTTCAGGCTGTTACTGAACATTGCTAACAAATAATGACCAACATAAACAGATGTAATGGATATATGGTAAAAGGAGGAAAAGTTAACTATAGTTATAAAATAGATTAGTGTTCGTTACAAATGTCAAGTAAAAAATAATAAATGCTACAAATTTTATGTGCACTGTGGTAGCACATATTTGAACTTGATAGAGACAATGAGAAATGCTACTTACTAAGGTTTTCATCATTTTCATCTATTTATAAATGTATTTTTGAGCTAATGAAACATACATAGGAACTGTGTGATGTGTCCACCCAGAGATGACAAATTTGGTATTTTGTTAAATCATAATATTTCTTATTTTTCATTATAATAAAACTATTATTTCTCTAAAGTTCTATTATTTCAGAGTTGGGAATGTTCAGCATTTCATATTTGCATAAACGTCTGTGAGATGTACAGTTAAAATTATGATCTTCTGCAACACGACAGCATTCCTTTGTATTTATATGTTAAATATTGTTAGAAGTCTCATTCTTGGTTTTTCACATCACTTCTTAATAATGAGCTTCTTAATGAGTGTGCTGTAAGAGATATTAAAAAACAAAACAAAACAAAAGCACAACAAAAAAAGGTAATAAATAGTTCAATGAAGTCTGATAAAATTAAGCCAACTCCAGTGTCCACCAACATACACCAATCAGGATAATATCTAAAGTGTACTCTGACAGATGTCATTAGAACAGTATTACTTAGCAAAATCCTGCAAATGCACAAAAGGTAGGTTAACTGAAATCTACACATAATAAATAATTACTTATTTGATTTTAGTAAGCCTATTTTATTTTTTTTTTAAATTATGTGTAAATATTTAAGCAAATCCAAGTCTCTTAGTAGTATTTTTGGGATAACAAACACTTTTTAATGGAATAGACTAATTTTTTTTCAGGAAAATCTAAAAGAAGATCTTTATCAATAAATAGAAACGTACAGTCTAGCTCATGCCTTTCTATACTTTTGTTTCCCCTGCCATTACTGAAAGATGGGCATCCTCCTGGGGTCTAGCTCTTTAAGCTGCATTCTTAGAAAAGACTTTATCACAGCCTGTCTAGTAATAATTTATCTAGTTTATATCTTACTTCCTTTATAAAACATTACATCTCAGAAAAAAATGTTAGAATAGAGAGCATCAAACACATTCGTGATATGTAAAGCAATACATCAAGGTGTCCTAAAAACAAGCAGACAAAATCTATCCTTAGTCTAAAAGATGATTTTCATAATTCTCAAGCAAACAGAGCTCACAAACACCTAATCCAAATTGAGGCAAAGTATTAACTAGTTTCAATTATCTTTAGGCTTGACTGTATCCTCTCTGAATTATGGCATTAGCAACATTATTTTCAAACAACAGTAAAAAATCCGGGATGAATAGATTTGTACTGCTCAAATAAAGCCAAAATCAGTGTGCATAAGGATGACAGAACCAAGTCTTACATGGCCTTCCAAGTAGACTGAAACTTTGAAAATACTGTTTATTATTAGTCATCCTTTCTTCTTTTGTATTCTGAATTTTAACAATGGGGACAGTATTAGATATTTATAATACATCTTCCATGAGATATGCTATTTTCATTTTAGCCGACTGTGCATTTTTTTACATTATGTGATTATTTAGATGTTTATTTGGCACTTCCATTGCAGTGGAAATATGTTTAGAGCTATGCTGAACTACTTTGCTATCTTTGCTGTTGATCTTAATGTGATATTTTACATTTTCTTAGAATTTATGTATGATATGAATAAGAAAATTTGAGAGCAGTCTTACTATGTTGAGAAAGGAGGTGATGGTTTAAAAATTTTATCAAACTATTTTGTGAAGACTGTTTTACCTTTCTGTCTTCCCAATCAAGTATCTTGATGATGATTTGGGAAAAGAGATTGAGCCAAATATAAAGATTCTCCTTTACCTAGACACCATTTTTGAGGAGAAATACTCAACATGGCTTTTGATATTTCAGTTTTTTAATAAAAACCAAAAATCAAGGTACTAAAAAAGAATAAAGGACAAAAATATTCAAACAGCACCACATTAGCAGACCAAAGTCCTATAGGAACTTAACTATGTGAATTTTGTCTGATCATTGGGCATATTCACCTCTTCCACTCAGTCCTGGAACCTAGTCTCTCTTTTCCTGATATTATTCCTTATACCAGCATAAAACATAGCTTAGCATATAATATAACATAACATAACATAACATAACCTCTTCTACAACATAACTTTTCATTACAGGCTTTTGCTAGAAGGTGCTATGCCTTCATCAGGGCAATGACACTTTGATAAAGCACTAGTGCAATATATCATCAAGGAGCTGCATAGGGTGATGTATTAGTGTAATACATCAAAATGCCACTGCTCTTGAGAGGTTTGATCCTGCTTCTGTTGAACTCTGTAGAATATTAGCATTGAGTAAAATGAAAAGTATCAGGACAATAATGTGTTTCATAGAAGATGATTTTTATACTCTTTCCATGTTTTGAAAATATTTTTAACTGCCACATTTAGTATCTTAATTTAGAATTTTAATGAAGGTTTGTATTATAAGATTTAAGAGAGAAAGATGTAGTAGATTATGAAATGTGTATGTATTATTTTTCCCCTCCATATTCACTGCAGATTAATGGGATAATAAAGGGAGAGGATTTTGAGTTTATATGGCTTGCACTGTGAGATTCTGAGTTTGTCGCAGTGGGAATAAAACCTTAAGCGCTGGCAATGTAAAAAAATATTTGTTGGAAATGCCATAAGAATCTGTAACAACAGCAACAGTGGCCTGTGCCAAAAATCACATATAACAGCAGTATCCTGCCCCTAACAATGGCTAAATGCCTCTTTCTTAGACAAGAGTGAAAAAAACCCCAAACAAACCAAAAATAAAAACAAACCAGAACAAGCATGTTTTTTTACCCAGTGTTTGGCACATTCAAGGTCTTTTCTATCCTTTGCCATTTTCATCCTCAGCCTCACAGAATGCTTTCCATCTACTTTTTTACAACTTCCTGAGACCTACCGAAACATCCTGGGGCAGCTCCTAGCATTGTTTTCAAGATGAGTGAGAAATCCAGATTATTGTTGTTGCTTTTATGCTTGAACATCACACTTCTCTGCCATTCTCAGATGTTGGGAGGGAACAGTTAAAAGTGGGAGAAAGGCCAGGATGATGAAAGATTCAAGTGACCTTGCAGCTGGGAATGCCAAGACCTGGAGGATATCAGTGTGGGAAACCCTATATATTGTGTTGACTGCTGTTTGTCATGTCTGTATTGAGAAGTAGAATCTCTGTCTAGAAATAACATAGGTGTTTGGAGAGACTTCTAGGTTCTCTTACAGACATGCTTGAGCTCCCTGTTTGGAGAGAGACCAAAGCTTGGAGATCATAAAAGCACATAGGAGATCACAGCCTGGTGATGAACTGTACATGTGCAGGTCCTTGATAAATTGGTGCAAACTGCAGGCCTGCCACCCACTAGGATGGATGAAGCCAGAATGGTGCTTGTGTTCCCGCTTGTGTGTCTCCACATGGGTGTTGCTTCAGGATCCTACAGGTAGCAAGGTAATTAAATAAATTTACTCTTTGCATTTCAGACGTGGGTTTGTGGTTGTTTGGCTGACCGCCTGTGTCTACTCACACATTGGAGAATCTTTTCCTAGATATGTCACTTTAAAAATTTGTTGCTAAATATGTTTTCTCATGATATTTTCTAATATTGAGTTCTGGAACTGCCTTTTTCCTGTTAAGAAAGAGAAAAGGATTATCTTTCTGTGGGCTGAATATAAATGGTTCAGGGTCTTTTAAGAGGTGTAATTACACAGTCCTTAGTGTCATAAAACCCCCCATATATATTTTTCCTGATGTAAAAAGTACTGGATTGTTGTATAATAATTCCACCATGTCAAATTCACCAACATCAGCCAGTAGAATTTGAGGGCTGTCTGTGATTCCTTTCCAAGACATTGAGCTAGTATTTCTGTATGATTTTTAAATAATGTGCATTACTTAAAAATAACATACATGCATGAGGAATAATAATAAAAACATGTATTATATTATATTGTTTTATTATTAGCATACAATGTAATTCCATATTATATAAGAACCATGGCACATGACTCATGTCTGTCAAGCTTTACATTCTTCTATAATAAGTAAGACATAAAAACTTTCTAGCAGCAGCTATCTTCTAAGCAATAGTGTATACCCTGTTTCAGGATGGACTTCACTATGTTTTGTAGGTTATGTAGGTTATGTACCTATTAAAACAAACATTTAAAAAAAAAAAAAGTTCTCCTACAGTTTGCTCTGTTAGGATTTTCAAATCTGACAGATACAATGATGTTATGAAAATCCTTACAGACAAATGCATTAATACCTGAAGCTTGCTATTCAGTTTTTGTGTCTGTAGTAGTAATTTTCTCCAAATAGTATAATTGCCATAGATATAAAGCCAAAGGAAAAACAAAACAAAACAAAACAAAACATGGAAATAGGAAAACTATTGAAGTGGAATTCAGAGAACTTTTTAAGCTTTTTATCTGTAACTGTTGCACTTGATCCTTAGTCTTCAAATAAGTCCTTGAAAATGTAGCCAAATATAAATGGATGGAAATTTATTAAGCAGTCATTGAGAATTCAATATCTTAATTTTTGGATTCCTGGGTACTTTCAACTCTCAAAGTTTAACTTTTGCTTTTTTAATGACAAACAGCAACAAATATGCTTTAATATGCTTGCACTTTTTTTGCCTTTTTTTTTTTTTTTTAAACAAACTAAAAAAATTGATTTACATTTAAAAATATCAAAGCAGTCTACTCTTTTTCCTGCTGGGACTCCTTGGATATTGAAACTGTAGAACTGAAAAGTGTTATTTCCTGTGTTTTTTTTGATACAAGATACCATAAAATAAAAGATTCCTTCATAATTTCTGAGTCACAAAATTCTCTAAATACTGTGAAGTGCAACTTGGTTTAATGGGAAGAGTTCGTACATACGACAGTGTGCTTTTCTTTCTAAACCCAATAGAAGCAATAATAATTGAAAAAGTAAATATTGCATTACTACCTCAAGGTGCTGGTTACTTTCATTAGTCTATTGAAGGCTGCTTATCAATGGAAACCTACAGTAACAAAAATGACATCAAGTCCACTTACTGCCAACAAGGTTTAATAGAAATGTAATAGAAATTGTGCCTTTTTTGAGAGGGAATAAGAATTAGAGGGAAAGATGAGTGATTTAACCTTTCTTTGAGAATTTACATCCAGTAAATTTAGTTGTTAGGAAGCTGGTATAAAAATAACCTGCTAAATACCAGTTAAAAAAATACAGCTGTCATATGACACAGATTTTGAAAAACAGCAATGGAAACTGAGTCACAAAGACAGCCCAGAGATTTTGAGGTTATAAAACCTGAAACCTGTCTAAGAAAAAGTGAACTTCCAAACAAATGTAATTAAATCTGTAGATAACTTGAAGGTTATCCTTGTCCAAATCAATTAGTGTGATCACTCAAGAAGCTTTATCAGTGTAAGTGCATTATAAAAATCTGAATATAGGGTAAAATACTAGGTTTCTTAGACTTAAATATCAGTTTCAAAGCTCAAAATTCATGGTCAACAAACAAAAATAATAGAAATCACAAGATTCTGTTGTTCTCATTTAATCGGAGTAAGAAAAAAGAAATAAAAACTACACAATCAAACAAATCTTTCAAGAAGAGAATGTTACAATCTGCCCTTGAGGCGAGGTGATTGAGGTTCCTGTTAATATATCCCTTGGGGCAGAGAAAGGCCAGTGTTTATGTGGCAGGTTTATTTTAGAACAATTTGGTTGTAATGCAAAGGAGATATGTAGATGCTTTGCTTATTTTCTATAGAAATATAACGATATAAAAGTATAAAGATATCATTTAACAAAATACATAAGTAAGAGGAAGAAAGAGTAAGAGGATAAGGAAAGGAAGGACAGAGAAAGAAAGGATATGTCAGCAAAAAACCAGGAAATAAAATCTCCAACCTGTTCGTTACATTAAAAAGCAGACATTACTTTATTTAGCACTGGGTAAATGGCAGATCACTCCACTTAAATGCACAGCCAGAAGCCTAACAGACCAGATTATATTCATAAAACCAATATCTATTCACTACATTTCTATTAAATATTCATTTAGTTTCCTAAATACATGCATATATGCAAATTATTTCCATGGACTTATTTGGATATGGTTCGTGATCTTCTAAAGAATCTTTTATCCTTGAGAGCATCTCAAATATGTAGTCAGGTCACAATGTACTTCTCTTATCATTCTTTGCTCTGACACAATCCTTGTTCTCAAAACTGACATCTGCTAGTACATATTAATCACTGATACAGGGGACAAACACTACTGTGCTAAAGTTAAACAAATTTTCCAACATCTTTCCCCACTGCTGCATAGACTCCTTTGTAAAGAAATGTAACCTGTTCAGTAATAAGTCGATTGTGGAGAAGAAAGATATCACCACTCGTGGATCCAGCAATGAGATTTGATTATTGCAATTTAGATGTCCACTGGTTGAAGTGACAATCAGTCACTGGCGATCAGTCAGTGGTGTGGTGACCCCCCCAAGCCAAAAAGGTCCATAGGATAATATACTTTCAGGTTCAAGTGGCAACACCAAGTACCTTCCTTGAGTCGAGGAGTTATACATTGCCTGATGCAACACCATGGATCAAGTGTGGTCCTCTGGTGGAAGGTCCCAGAAATTAGTCTGGGGGTGCTTTGGTGGCCTTTGATGGATTATGACATCTTCTAAGACATGACCACTGTTTCTCACACCAGCATAATTGAGCCAGTTGTTCCCCACCAGAAGGAATGAATACTTTCAGGTTTGTGTGTGAATGTCCTGATATCTCCTCCCAGGCAGGGTGGGGAATTTTACACAAGTCTTCTCAGGAGAGAGAACATTGGCATGATAAAAAGCATTATCCCATATCACAGGATCTGCTTGTTACTGGTCTTTAACTAGCTCAAAAACCAGGTTGTTGCTGAACAGATTGGTTTGTTGTGGTCATCCTCTGGTCATGGGTGCACAGCCCCTTCGCACCTGGGCTGTTCTTATACAGATGAGAGATTTCACCACTACCCACCCAAAAACCGTTTTCCCTTTTGGTTGCATGGTACAAACCTGGCCTCAGCAAAGCACCTGCTGCTTTTAAAAGTGACCAGTTGTTTGAATCATTAACTATAACATTTCAGTCTCTTACAGGTGGGAAAAAAGAACTGTAAAAAGAGATCTATATAAAAGTATTACAGTCAATTTCTAATATAACCAGAAATTACTGATTTCTGTGGGTATTTTCCTATATTTCACGACACCAAAAAAAAAAAAAAATTTGTTGACACTTGTTGACACTTTTCTAGTTTTACTTTCCTATTCTATACCTTACATGTATCAGTACATTGGGATATCAGTGTAAAAGTATGTGGCCAAATTTCCTGAAAGATTGATTCATTTTACAGAATGGCTACAAAGAACTTTGATTGGCACTATTAGTCTATTCATTCTTAAATATACTGAATTAAAATTACTGAAAGTAACTGTTCCTGTCAATCAAAGGCAGCAGTTCTGCCTCCTTGAGGCTATTTCAGCTCAGATACATGCCCCAGAAATATAGATAGCGAGAAGAATTTTGAAACAGTACAGCACTATTTAAACTGAAGAAAGGTGAGTGATTTGAGGTAGAAATTGAGATAAGAAAATGATGAAGAGTTTAATAAGCAGAATGAACAAAAGCCATTAGTACAGAAGACCACTACTATTTTAGCAGTTTGTCTAAAAGATTGAGTACGAGCTTTTTAACGTCAGGTTTTGACAAGCACTACTAGCATCTTTTAATTCTATTCTTATATAACCAAAGGATAATATTTGTTTGTTTGTTTATTTGTTTGTTTGTTTTTTTCTGAAACCCTTAGATGCTAGTTTAGTGTTAACATGTGTAACATAAGTATGAATCTGCATGTTTTGTTAAATATAATTTAGAATAACCTTATACTTCATTATCAGAACTTAGCTTCATTATCAGAATTGCTATGTAAGAGAGTAGATCCTTAGCTGTAGTCTGGGCTGGAAAAAGTGTAAATTCTTTGCTTCTGGTTTTACACTTGGATCCAATAAACATTGTGTGATGTCATCATCCATTCCTCATCTTAACTGAATTAATAGAATCATAAAACAATGTAGAATATTGCTTTCTTCAGAGAGGATACTCAGTGATCAAACTCAAAACATAACTCTGTAATAGCCACTGTGGAGAAAATTATCTCTACCTCAGCCAAAACCAGCATATTCAGTGATCAAACCTTTCAGAAATAATAAATTAATTTACTGTTTCAGTGCAATGATACTGCACTGCAATCTGTGCAGAAGACATTGTATTTCAGGATCTTGATCGGGCTGTGATGCTCTTTTAGGGCTATACTTAGGGTTATGAGAAATCTGTATGCTAATAACACAATTGATACATTTTAATACCTTTGGGAAAAATAACCTGCATGTGGATTAAGTGGTGTAATGCATTGATCCTGCTGGGAGACTATTGTATATAACAGAGCTGCTGATTTGTATAGCATTTTACCACAGCGATTAGTCCCAGGTCTGTGCTGTCCTGTGCTGTGCATTCAGTACAGCCGGCCTTTGGGTGCATAGATCCCTTGGCCACAGGATAACCTCAGAGAGCTTGGTAGAAGGGAGGAGCTGTGGAAGGATAGTCCTACTCTGATACACATACTATGCAAGTCATCATGCAAACTATCATGCAAGTTCAACTGCTGGCCAGGATGCTGTCTTTGTGTTAAATAATACTAAAACCATCCTGGTTCACCAGACTTTGAATACACATCCTGCTTTTTGAAGCAGGATTAACAGACAAGATACTCTGCAGGCTTGTAAATCTGTGACTACCAGTCCATCACTTTATAAAAGCCCAGTTCAACTTCTGTATGACAGATCCTTCCACATACTTCCTTGAGAAGTGTGGAGCTTATCCCATGAATCAGGGAAGCCTCTTCATGTTAACTCCTCAGGGGTTAAGAGGAAGAGAGAGAGCTGCCTGTTATCTCGTACGGTGAGTTACATCAATCTCTACTTAATGATTGTTTCTTTTGCTAGCTTCAATACAACTGCTTTAATGGAATTGATTTTTTTGCAGTGCACTATATTACTTTGTTATATAATACCCTACTAGTAGATTTTTAGCTTTTTACACTGTGTAGTAATTAATCCTGATTAAGATCTTTCATCTGTTTGCCTGTTTGTTAATTTGCCATAATAAATATTTAATTTTATATAAATATATCCATTTTGTCACCATTAAAACCTGTGGGACAAAATGATTTAATAATATCTCCATAATTCCTTAAATCTAAACCATTGACACAGTCTGAGGCTAAGACTGGATTCAGTCACACCTAAATCCTCCTCTGAGAAGGAGTTTAGAAAGCAAGGGAGTCCATTCTGCACCTTGTGACTCAAAGGCAAGGCTTTTTAATAACTTTGTCTAAGCCTTCCACTCTCCCATGACAGGAGCCTGAAGACAGCTCCCACTTCAAACTGTTGATTATGACACCTGTGTGACCTTGCCTTTATCTAAAAGTGAGGAAAGAAATTTTTTCCTTGTAAGAAAATTAATTAATAGCTGAAATGACCAAAAAGAAGGAACCTTTGTCCATGCACCACTTCTGTACAGGATGCCATTGGAAAACTTATTTGAGGTGCATCTAGTGTGGCACAAAAGTGGCTTTCCCACCACTGGGAGAAACATATTTTACTAGCTGTCTATATTCTTCCTTTTATTCTGTCTTATTAAAACAACTATTTCATTAAACCATTTGTTGTTGGATCTCTCTTACTGGGATCCAGGAAGAACCCTGCACCATCTCTCTCCTCCTTGCTTGCCGCCCCTGCTTCAGAAATTCTCTCCCAACAAAAAACCAACCAACCAACGAACCAACCAAACAAACAAAAAATCCCCCCAAAATAAAAAAAAAAAACAAAAAACAAAAATAAAATCATAACTCTGTCAAAAATATTTGAAACAATGTCACATACTACATTATGATAATACAGTTTGTAGATCAACAGTTCACCAAAATCTTTATAATCATGATGCTAATGCATGAAATATTCTGCAAAACATCTTTTTCTAGTCGTGGCAGTTACCAATTTGTTACAATCCAGCCACATTGAAAAAATTCTGTTACTTTAAACATCCAGATTTATAAATAAAAATTCTTCAAAATATTCCATATTTAACCACCTTTTTTATCTGAGATTCATCCTTACATCTTTTAATAACAATATACATTGACTATATTTATACTTAGCTTCTGTTAGGGAACATGCTCTATAGAAAATTCTTTGAGAGATTGTCATTGCTGGTAAGCTTATGAGGTTTTTTTGAGATCTACATAATCTTACGTGTGTGTATCTGTTGCACTAGAACTGCAGTTACAGAAAGGCTTTATCCCACCTGAAGCACTGTTCTATAAGCAAAGGATAGGATATTCAAATACATCCTTAACTGCTGTTGTAAGTGCTTGTCACAGCTTTTTGACTGAACAGAATTTAAAAAGAATGTTTCTGAAGTCACGATGGATATCTTTTTCACAAGCCATTCACTATTGGGAAATGGTTTTTTATGTGGCAGAGGAAACAGCAAATGGAAGTATCATATTTAAATACACTGATACATTTTAAACACTGTGAATGCTTCCGCATATGTATGTTTCTCATGGCCAGCATATTTTAATTAAATACTGTATCACAAAGAATAAAGTTAAATAATATATGCTTGGAATTAAAAGAAAGAACTTCTAAACATTACAGAATAGCAATCACTAGTGTTGATTTTTTTCTTCCAGAATCTGTTTCTCACCCTTGCCATGTAAAACCTTTAAGACCTCTAAGGTTCTTTACTGGCACCTTAGTGTCATCTGTTTAAAACTCCATCCAGTCCCTCCTCAATAGACCTCCAAGGATTCAACTCAATATATATATATATTTTTAATGGGTCAATAAAAAAAATTTATGCTGTATTTTAAGCAAGTATCTATAAGACAGTCTGAAATTACTTTCATGAAAAGAAAAAAATAATAAAGGTCCTAAAATCATAATTCCTACATATAGAAATAATTTGTTTTGAAAGAAAACCTCAACTGATCCAATAAGCTCATCATGATGACAATCCAAGATATAAATAGAATGCTATTGCTTAGGGTACCTGAGGGTTCTAAAACACCTCAAAAACAGTTTAAAAATATGCAATTACTAAAGCTTCTTGTAATATCAGACTCAGAACTGTTTACATTTAAATAGTCTGACATTGTGAAAGTAATTGAATCATTCAATAAGCCTTGAATCTATGGATGCAATCTAATCAGAAGGCTGGATATGAATAACATTGCTCTAAGTTGTGCAGCTAGTCAAAATTGTTTCCTGACTTTCTAGGGGTTTTGTGGGTTTTTTGTTTTGTTTTGTTTTGACATATAATAATTTCTTATTTTTATATTAAACGAATAACAAGTACTAAAATGCAATATAATAGAGTTTACACAACATATTACTACCTAAAGGACAAGCAACAGAAAACAAAACCAAACCAAAACAAAACAATGAAAATTTACCTGGCACTTGTAGTTGATTGGTAATGAACAATTTAGGTTTATAACTACAATGTAAAAATAATCTATTTGATTTACCATTCAATTTAAATGATTCAGCTAAACATAAAATCTTGTTTGGAATATTAATGTTAGAATGAATTAAGTGTAAGGTGAGATAAAAAAACTAGCAAACTTTCTTCGTGTTTCTAAAAGCATTGCTAATCTCTAATAGCACTTTTGGATTTGCAAAACAAAATCAACCATATGCAGAAACATTATTTCAGGGTGTATGCACAATATAATAAATTGTTTTAGTATACCCCTGGAGACAATAGAAATTGTAAACCGACAAAACAGAATATAAGATTAACATTACACATAAAAATTCTTATTCTGGAAAGCTATAAAAAAACCCCAGCAACTTTTAACCCAGTTATACTTTTTCAATAGTGTCCACCATTAGAAAATACTGACCAAGGAATTCAGAACATGGAAGGGAAAATGAGCAAAAATTAATTAAACAAAACTTAATTGATTTAATTTTCAGGTTCTCAGTAAGCATAAGAAATGGAGGTTCTCTGAGAGACAAAAAACATTCACTTTCAGGCATATGGGGTATTGGTATTTAAACATAATGACTTTTTAAAATCAGGTAATGCACCTTTATATCTAAGGCATGTTGCAACTGAAATCATGAGACATAGTTCATCAATTTTAGAACACATCCCGAATTACAAAACCTTATGATTCTAGAAACAGAATGAGCAAATAAGTTAGTCTGTTAGATTCTGTGACAATCCCATACTTGATATTGCTCATCCTTTGGGTAGTGTTGTTTACACCACAGGAGTAATGGTATTTAGAGTGACCTACGAAATATCAGAACTTTATCCAGAAACAAACTCAGCATAAAATTTCTCAAGATATAAAGATGTTTTGTCTACGTTAATATGTACAAACATACATCTTCATGCCCACAGTCCCTTTCACCCTTATATGAAAACTTACTGTAAGCATTTTACGATTTTCGTTGAAGTAAGTGGTTTTGAATAAGGCATCAGACATTGTGGTTCTGAAATATAGTCTTCCTGATGATTTTTCAGGGTAACAAAGTAAATAATATAGTCTGTGCAGTTTATGCAAGTACTTTTCTTCCTTTTTTTACATGATGAGAAATCAAGAACTGGACAAAATAGGGAGACATTCATTAACCTGCACAATAAGCTCAATGCATCAGCTAAAATGACTACTTACAGCTTTCCACCTACAGTTTCATTTCAAATGTTATCAGAATAAACTTAATTTCAAGAGCAATGATGCATATAATGAAATATTTCCTTTTGTTAGAAGTGATCAGTAGCAATATTGTAGGCACCTTCATCTCATTTAACATTCTCCTATTTATAATTATGCCTACGTATATATTTTGAGCTATGCAACAACTAGTTACCATTGTGTCATTTATAAAGATTCAAAACTGATATGCTCTTGACACAGTCAGAAATGCCACATTGCATGTTTTAATACTTGCAAATACAGTTGGGTTCAAGAGGTGATCTAAGCTCAGCTGGCTACATAAGGTAATGCAAGCCCAGGATACCTATACCATAATACCCAGAATTCTAAAACTATATCTAAGCATATTTTCAAAGTAATGAAAAATTCTTATGTTCATATGTTTTTACCAGTGGAGTAACTGATAGAGGAATAATCACTATAAAATTGTGATATCAGGACTCTATATGTGGTATTACCCCAAACTACCATTCCTGAGATGATGATGTTTAGTAGTCTGCATAATATTCTAAAGTTTTAAATGGAGCAAGATAAATTTCAGCCCTGTTCACAGCTAGTGATAAAATATTTGCACACAGAAATAAATAAAAAACAGTTCTTCAGTAATTTATTCAACTTCAGTCAAATCACTGCAGTCTCAGTTGTGCAGTGACACATGCTGCCTCTGAAGAGCCTGTTGACTGTAATTATTTGAGTGACATAATCTAATTGGTCTAATGAGGAAAGTAGATGCCTGGAATCATAGCTCAAATTTCATCACACTCAGTATATTTTGAAAGTTCTGTTATGGGTTGGGTTAGCAAAGTAGGCCTAAATTCAGGCTTTAAAGTTCAGACCAGGCCTGGGATTGTCAGCTGACTTGAGCTGAGCTGGGCTAGCTAACAGCTGAGTTCTTCTAGCCAATAATATTGTATTCCATACCATATTACATCATCTCAAAAGGGGTAAAATCCAGTGTGTGGGAGTGGCTTGGTCAGTTCCACCATGGTCGGGCTACAAGCCAGTCGTGGTAGAGCTTTTGTCTTGGAGTAGGTCTTGCTCCTGCTACTGCCGCTGCTTGCATCTTGTTTGAGTTCAGGGAAGTAGAAATATTTTGTTGTTATACCTTCTCTTTCTTGCAGTGTGTCTTGTGGAGTACTTATAGATTTTAGAGTAATACACTTTGTATTAATTGGAGAGTGGGAGGTTATTTCTTGTTATACTATATGTAACCTGTGTAAGTGTGTGTTACATTGTAGTTTTCTCTTAATTTTCTCTTTTCTGTATAAATACATGTAGTTAGTTCCATCATAAACCTGGTTAAGAGTTGTTTTTTCCCCCTTCTCCCTTTTCTCAGCCGGAGGCTTTCTGTGCTTGGGTAGTTGGCGCTTTGCCAGTTCAACCCAAGACACATAACAATGAAGTAGTTTGATACTGCTTTGCTAGCGTGTCACCCTTTCAAGATCTGTTGACTTTTTTCATGAGGTTCCATGATTCTGAATTAAGAGGGATTCTAATAAGAATGGACAAAGGTAGTTTTTAATATCATTGTGGGTTTCAGAGTGAGACTTCTAAAAACGTTTTAATGGCAGAAAACAATACTTTATGCATTAGGTGTATATTTCTATGTGCACATTAATGATGTGCATGGATGTTGACATGCCTATTATTTTCAATAGACCGACGTTTATGTATATATAGCACATATACAGTGAGCTAAAATATAAAGATTTTTTCCCCAAGAATAGTTTTTTGCATGCACAGTATTGTTATATTTCCTTGTAACTAAGGAAAGTTGCAAGCCAGAAATAAAAAAAAAAAAAAAAAAAAAAAAAAAACAAAAAAAAAAAAAGAAAGAAAGAAAGAAAGAAAGAAAGAAAGAAAGAAAGAAAGAAAGAAACTTTTTCTATGGCATTAATGGAAATATCTCATTCTTCCATTTAATAATTTTTTAACAGTATGACTTTAATATTATGAGTGAATACAGGCTGGGGGCAGACAGGCTGGAAAGTGGCCCAGTGGAAAAGGTTCTGGGGGCGCTGGTCGACAGCCCGCTGAACATGAGCCAGCAGAGTGTGCCCTGGTGGCCACAAAGGCCAATAGCATCCTGGCCTGTATCAGAAGTAGTGTGGCCAGCAACACTGGGGGAGTGAGTCTACCCCTGCAGTGGTGAGGCCACACCTCAAATACTATGTCCATTTCTGGGATCCTCAATTCAAGAAGCATATTGAGGTGCTGGAATGTGTTCAGAGAAGGGCAATGAAGTTGGTGAAAGTGGGTATTTAGTCTGGAGAAGAGGAAGCTCAAGGATGACCTTTTCACTCTCTACAACTAAATGAAAGGAACTTGTAGTCTGGTTGGGGTTGACCTCTTCAACCAGGCAACTAGCAATATGACAAGACATAGTCTTAAGTTGTTTCAGGGGAGGCTTAGGTTGGACTTTAGGAAGAAATTCTTCAAAGAAAGGATGATTAGGTATTGGAATGGGCTGTGCTTGGAGGTGTTTTAAGGAAAGACTGGACGTGGCACTTATACCATGGTCTAGCTGACAAGATGATGTTCAGTCATAGGTTGGACTCAATGATCTCAGAGGTCTTTTCCAACCTAATTGATTCTTTGACTCTATGATTCTGTGAATAGAGAATGGCTACAAGAAATTTACTTGTGTAGAGATTGTTGTAGTGAAGATCAGTTGTGGAAAGTAGAAGTCCACAAGGTGAGAAATATTTTAGAATAAAATACAAGTATTTCCTCAACTACAGTAGTATAAATCCCAGGAGACAGCTATAACAATATTTTTAGAATGGGAGATACAATGTAATTCCTCTTAAAAATAATAATTGGGTAATACAAAAATCCCAGAAGACAGAACTCTGTAAGAATAAAACACTATAACAGTAAGAAATCCATGACACAGCTACTGAAACTTGGAGAACTCTATTATTCTATTTCATTGTGAAAGGCCTATTAATTAAAATAAATTAAAAAATGCAAGCTTTAAGTATTGAGCATCTGTTGAGCTATACCAACAAAATGATTCCTAAGAGTGATATGATGTGGACTCAAGCCTCACATCAGGAATCAACTGGCAGAATAACAAGTGGGATTTTGTGCCAAAGGGATACATTCAAGCAGATGTTTATTCTATGACAACTAACTGAGAAATTGTTTGAGCATAAAGATAAGAGAACTACATAGTGTTTTTATTGATTTTGAAAGGTATTTGGTAGAGTGTAGCAAAAGAATTACTCTGCATCTTAGAGTATCACAGTGTCCTACAAAACTAAGAGCAATTACCCCTGACTTAAATAAGTATATAAAGCACAAAGTAAGTTATCATCTCAATCTTTGCTTGTTTTCTCCTCAGACATTTCCTTTCACCCTATTTAGTCAACCATATTTTATGAGTGCATCTGAGCAGATAGCTTAAATAAAATTGTCATGTCTGGTCTCAACTTTCTAGACTGTATTAACCTCATAACTTAAGCTTTTACAGCTATTTCATCAAATAACCCCATAACTTAAGCTTTTACAGCTATTTCATCAAATCCTTAGAAGAGAGTTTAAGGTTTAGATTTGAGATTAGGAAAAGACAATGAAATACTGTCTGAACAAAATGAAGAAGCTAGGTAAATAGTAAATTTTAAGCAGAAACAGGTTAATCGCTTCAAGATAAAATGACTACATAAAATAATGATACAAGACAACAAGAGCCTTGACCCAGTAACAGGAAAAAAATAGGGAGTCTGTAAGGTATACAATCTACCATGTAATATGAAAAGTTAAGCTTGTCATGTGTTAGATCTATGTATATTAAACTAAGAGAAAGGACATTTTAGTAGACTAAAAACTAGGTACAGACTGCATGGTTTGGGACATTAAACCATATAGTAACTCAAGAAGTCGATGTGCCTGAACTTATTAGGGTGATTAAAACTCAGTTCTTCCCACACCTAATAGAGAATTAGAGGACAAACATTCTAGCTGTTGTCACAATTCTTTGTATTCTAGAAATTAGTGTGAGTCAGTATGAGAGAGAAATATGAACATTTTATTCTTTTGGGACGATATATGCTGCTTGGAATACCACTGCATGCATATTTTGCATATTCTGAGTGTGTCATTCAGGTTGTATATACAGGCTGTTAATGATGCAGTGATGGAGCTTTTCAGGTACTCACTCATCAGTGTTCATGACTTTCCCCAAGTTCAAACAGTGGAATCTATTCTTGATTAAGTACAGGTTCCCTAAAATGAAGTCAGAGTAACATGAGAAATATTCTTATTTTTGAATTTTAACAGACATTTGACTACCAAAAACCATTTGGCTAAACTAAACAAAATTATTTTTTTCACTTTTCAGGAAGAAGAATTTTGTTAGCTGATTGGAATGAAGATGCAGAAATAGTAACTAATAAACTGCAGCAGGAATCAGATATGAGAGTTTAACATTTGCAGCAAGCATTCTATTCTAACATGTAAGTGCAAATTCAAGAGGAGATAATTTGGTTTCTTATTTCATTCTGCATGACTAAGGATAATTCTACATGACACCAATAGTGCACATAAATGAAGACAAACATTACCTGAACTAGTTTTGAGACAAAGGATAGTTATAAGATCCAGAAGTCTGAAGATAAAAGAAAAGCACATATACTGTAACCAGGATGTGCTTACTAAATGATTCATTCCTCCTGAGAGGGAGATAACATTTGAACTGAGGGGTGGAAAGAAAAGTGAGCATAAACTGAAAGGGAATATATTTAAGATATAATTGGGAAAATTTCCTAGGTACCATGCAAATAAAGTTGTGAGGTTTGAATCTTTACAGTTTTCAAGTCTCTGAAGGCAAGTCTAGAAATATTACTGGTTTTCAAAAAGAAGCTAGATTTTTTTTTTTTTAATGAATATATGGTTGTAGTTTAAAGCAGTCATAAATGGCTGTTACCTTTCTTCTTAATTCTGTTTCCCTAAAGTTAGAAAACATCATAAGAGAAACCATCTGATTTTTATAACAAGAAATATTTCCTTATGGGTAAATAGCAGGGTTACTATGAGCATTCAGACTTTTTTATGATATTGTATGTTGCTTATATTTTATATATCATGTGAATGACATCATCAAGTAGTATTTACTAATAGAAAATTGTCAGAATTTTTTAATTGCAATCTTTATTTGTAGGCTTTTACTTCAATTTTTTAATCATAAACTGAACATAATTGCTCCAATGTATCATCAATGTACATGCATTTTTCCATTTGAGATTAGAACTATATTATTAGTCTTATTTTTCCATTTATTTAATTTATTCTGCTTTTCCAGGATATGTATAGCAAAACAATATACGAGCAATTTCAATATAAGATAAAAGTAATTTCACAACTTACAGGAAAATACTGGAGATACAGCAAGTTTAATTAAACTGATTCATCCTGAGAAATTCTAGAGAAAGAAACTTATGACTGTGCAATGGACTGTACACTAAAACAAGTTATAACAACATAATTTATAGTTTTACAGTTACTGGCAAGCTGAAGTCTTTCTTGAGGTTGAAAAGGAAGAGTAATTGATCCAGAAAACATAGAGTATGAAAAAAGGTTACAAGTTATATATTTGATTCCTTTTTTCTACTTTAAAACTCTATTTCTATATGAAAATAACTATGAATATTGCTGTTTTCAATTTGCTGTTTCTTATAAACTAATTTCACTTGCCTGTAATTAAATGAAGAAAATTAAGGAAAATACAAACAACAATGGTTTTCTGCAATAGAAACTGGTGTGATGGTTATCATATATAAATTAAGCGCCTAGCACCATATGCTTTGCATGACACTAAAGCACAAATAAAAAGGAAAAAAAAAATAATAATTTTGTTTACCACTGTGCAAAAGGAAAAAAAAAAAAGAGAGAGTGTGTGCATACACACACACTCACACACACACAAACCCCATCAAGGGAGAACATTTTTAGTTTAAGTTGTCTCAGAGGGAAGTCCTGTATGAAAGGGGACCAATACGAAACATTTTTATAGACTTTGAAGATGCTTCATCCTGTTCTTAAGCAAGAATTAAACCTGTTCTGGATACATCTGAACAAATACCACAATGCCCAGAGAAAGGAATTGATCATACACATGTCTAACTAAGAAGACAAAGAAAGAAAGTATGACTCTTCTGGATAACTCAATTGGAATACAAGTCTACTACTTTTTATCTTTCTTCCAGGAATGTGATACATTTCAATCTATCATTATTGAGAAGTGAACAGTATAACTAAACTGACGCGGTATAAAATAGCTAAGTATAAAATACAACACATCATGTTTGCATCGCTTTATGATTCTTTTGAGAAAGCCACAAAAACTTCACTATTGGGTAAGGAAAAAATTATGTTCAGATCTGTGCCAAGAAACATGTGAATGGTAACTCCAGTATATGTGAAACTGGAAGGATAGAAGCCAGAGAATCATTGGCAACCCAAAGCCTTTGAATACAGACAGTATATGACAAGATTAAGTATAATTTCCTCAAATGTAACAGAAATATTCCCTTTCTTGCTGTTTTGGGTGCAAGAAAATCACTCTGATATTTCTATCTATTTCAGTACACTGCTGAAGAAAGGTAGCAGATGCCATGACAGGGAATATCATGGTGGTAGACAAATACATCAATAGCAAAGACACTGCCTTCACAGAAAGCTGTTTAGCCATCTTATACCTCTCATAAAGTTATGCCATGGGTAGAAAAACATGATTTTAATATAAAAATACAGAGAAATATTTAAATAAAAATGGAAGAAAGGATAATTTGCTTGTCATCAGTTCTTGGTTATTTCTGTGCAGAGATTTTTTTTTTTTTTTTTTTTTTGGTGTAGCATTTCCCTATAAATGAAAGATATTTCTTCATTCTTGTAATTTGAATTTAAGTCCAAAGTTTTTAACAGTCTCAGCAATAATTTCTTATTATGAAGGTATCTGTGCTTATATGGGCTAAGCACCTGGAGGGTTTTGGTGTTTGTTGTGGGGGTTTGTGTTTGCTTTTTGTTATATATTTTTTTAAAGTATGTGAGAAATTTCTAATGAGAATAGAAATTTGATGATTACTGCAATCTAAAACTACAGATGTTAGTATCATAAAATTTATATAGAGAATAATATGGGTTGTCTGAGAAAGTATCACTTGATTTAATATTGCCTTTAGGCAAATATATCACTGGAGGAAAAGATTGAATAGGAATGATTTTGTACATAAGAACTTTATCAATGTTGCAAATTTTTATTCAACTTGAAAAAATGCACAGATTCCCAAGTAGTATAGAAGAGTTTCTGAATATGACAAATGATTTATCATTGTAACTATTAATACTGTGCCCATTTGTAGACAAATCTCTTTGGTGATATTTTCTAAAGTTGGTAAGGTGATTCAATATCTTGTTAGTGCATGTTATTTTAATTAATTTTGATGCTGTATTTGTGCAGTATAATAAGATAATACATTTTAATTGAAATAATGTAATATGGCTCAAATTTTCTGTGAAGAAATTATCTAGAAAAGTTGTTGAAAATTTACATTTCCATTCATTTCATTATTGCTATTAACACAGCAGTACTGCAATAATGTTGGGTAACACAAACTTCCAAATACTTCAACATTTCTACCCATATATATATTATCCAGGGGGGCTGGATTCAAGGAGATCTTAAAATACCGATAAAGACTACATCCATTCTCCTACAATATAAAATATTTCTAATAAAGTTGTGAAATTCAGAAAGTATTATGTAAGAAATGCAGTTACCAAGAAGCTATATGGCCCTGTTATACCATTCCTTTAGTTACAATTTGTTGTTAACAACAGTGTAACCCTAATTTACAGCTTCAGTTTAAGTGCAGATTTTTATAAGGTACAGTTTTCTATATTTGCATGAGAATTGTAATTCACATTTAATTATCTGTCAGAAATTTTATTTTCACTCTGATCTATGCATTCCTTTGGTCTTCTGGTGCTTATTTCAAAAGAGATTTCAGTCATTGTAGATTACCTTGTGTTCAGGAGGTACTAATGCTGTAATGATTTCCCCCTGCACAAAATACAGAGGCATAGGGTCTGTTGCCTTCATGAGAATCACTAAACTTTTGGATCCTGTAAAATAAACATAATCTGGAAAGCATTTTTTCTGCATCTGATGTTAATTTCTAGTTTTAAGTAGGCAACATATGAAAGAATATTGTGGAAAATTATTTTTAAAACATATTCTTTTTTTTTTTTTTAAGCCATTGAAAAGTAAAAAAAAATTAAAAAATTGCAAGGTAGACTTCTGGTAGATATGTTGAGTGAATTAATTTGGTTACATAGAAATTGCAGTACTCAAGAAGTTAATTACTGCACATTAGAATTTCTCAATATACTTCAAGCTGAACAGAAGGAATAGTAGATTAATACAGATAAAGCCTCATGAGCTCAATTCGGAAATACCTTACAACCACTAATGAGGAAAGTTATGATTGCCCGATCTTTGGTTGCTTAGAGACTTCTGGCTCCATCTATTAACAGCAAGCTAATAAACAAGACACTTGTGCTCTGAAGGCTTGTTTTAAATCACTATTGAATAATGTTAAAAAAAACCTGACCTCTCTCACTGTAGATAATTTCATATGGGAAGTCAGTAAATATAGGGCTCATTTTATGAACTAGACATGAATGTTTTAATAAATGCAGAAAAAAAAATGATACAGATTTATCATGGAAAATGTTTAGAAAAAAATGCATTCCCTCAGTGTTCTAATATTTTATACCCTGTTTAGCAACTATCTCCCCAAGACCATGCAGTCCTGAATTAAAAGCAATACCAGTGGGAAGGAAGTAAAATTTTAGAATTTAATTTTTGTTGTTCTCCACCTTTCCGGCCCTCCAACTCAAGCTGACTTCAATGGGATTTTTTGACAGTCAGGGTACCTCAAAACTAGGGAGTGTACTTTGAGGTGCTTAAAAATATATTTAAAAGCCTCCTGCTGTATTTCTATTTATACCCTTTTTGATCTATGTAGTTTGGAAGAACAAGTACCTGAAGAGAATTATGTCCCTGTATAGTCTTGAAAAAGCAGAGTATAAAGCTTTACACCATTCATCATCAGCTTAAAGCTTGTTTTAAGGATATGTTCCGCATTAATACATATATATCCACAGAATATACATATATAAAAAATATACATATTTATATAATTAAATAGAAACATGGGATCATTGTGGTGTCTAACCCCTCAGCTGAGACAGTAAAGGGAAGTACATGCCTCAAGACAAGTTATGTTCAAATGTTGACACTGGTGAGAAACTCCTAAGCTGAAATTAAAGAGTACCTAATGTCCAAAAAAGTTTCACTCAAAATTTCCAAAAAATTTAAGAGGTATATTAACTTGACTTTGACAATCAAAATCCATTAATTATGTATATTTTTAATGACACTTCTAAATCTGTTTTATATACATTCAACATAGTTATCTATGGTTTAGTTTGTATGAATTCCAGGATGACTAATAAAGTGTAGTGAATCCAAGAGCTTGAATTTTTAAATTCCCCTGTCAGTGACTTATTTACCTTGAAGACTTACAAAAGATGAGAATTGTTGGCTTTGTAGCACACTTTTCTACATTTAGAGTATATAAAATATCTCTAAGCACAGTAATAAAGGGAAACAAATATTTGTTACAGAACTTTAAATTTGTGTTTGGCTCTGTGGAAAGCCTACTGAAAAATTTGTGAGTTATTGTGGATACTGATGGATTATATGTCTACCTCAAATTCTTCAGAGGCTGGTAAAAAAAGAAAGATTGAAGAAATCAGATTAATAAACCCCTCTTCACAGTTTTAAGTTTAAATTAATGACACCCTCTCACATGTAGATGCAGCAATGTGAGATGTTTTGAGTAGTTGAAAAAACTGTACGTGGCAGTATCTCTGTAGGAATATGTCAGTGTCATACAACTTTTGTAAATTTAGCAAGCACAAATGTGACAAGAAAGAGAAAGTGCTCTATAATGGCATGAATCCACAGTGAAAAGCCCCATCATCTGTGCCATACCACAATGTTAAAAATATTTCTTACAGTTTGTATTGCTTTCCCTTTTACAGGATGTGAATTATATGTTCAGATAAAA
Source organism: Hafferia zeledoni (assembly GCA_035583235.1). Lineage (NCBI taxonomy): Eukaryota > Metazoa > Chordata > Aves > Passeriformes > Thamnophilidae > Hafferia > Hafferia zeledoni. Next base: position 51,927,721 of record JAWWEV010000134.1, on the reverse strand, counting down.
TAATAATGTATAAATGTGCTGTCCTAATATCTATACTTTTAATTTAATGAGTAACTTATTCAGTAAATAAAATAACTAGATACTTACATGACATAAAATATGATCTTATTTTAATTTGCTACCTTCAAGTGAACTGAAACCACGAAAAGCAGTATCAGCAACAGCTGAAATCCCCCTGTCAAGAGAACAGAAACTATCATAAGAATATCAAACAAGATGAAACAGAGAAGAAAGAAGGCAAGTCCAATTCAGCTCCAATCACTCTAGCTAAGGAGCTGTCAAGTCTGACCACCTTGACCTCCACACTGAACATTATCAAGGACTACAGATATCAATATTAACCATAGGTTAACAGTACCTCACAGCTAAATTACTATTTTTGAATATATTTTAATTACTGTCACCTTTGTATTTGTAGAGGTAGTGAATCACAATACATAAAAATTAAACGTTACCATGAAGTGTGTTGTTAATGAATGGAATCAGTAAAACTTTGCTTTAAAGCAAAGTCTGGCCTGTCCTACAAATCTTCTAAATGCTCCCATTGCACTGATCTCTAGATCACTAATATAGATAAATATAGATAGAGATAGAGATAAATAAGGAGATAGAGACTCAACTACAACACAGCTACGCGTGCCACTCCACTGCTGAAATAAATTATTAAAAATTTGACCCATGAACCTAAATATTGACACAAGTCAAAAAGACAATTTTTCCTCAGAGATAATACTGTTACATAGTTTTCTGATTAACGTTTAGTAGATTCTTCCGTCAAATATAAAAACATATATTGAATTTTAGACAAAGTAATTAGTATACAGGAAGTTTTGCTGCAATATTTTCAAAGAAAAATAACAAGAACATTCCCCTGGCCAGTCAAAATATAAATTCTCCATACACATGTACATGCAATGACAATAATCAGATACACCCATCACTTCTATTCTTACTGATAGTAAGCATTTTCCTCTGAATAACTGTTAAACAAATAACATTAGCTGAGAAGGAAACAACATTCACTTTCATCAAATTTGAAGATGGCATCAAATGACACGGAACAGTTGATACTTTCTGTTACAGATGCAAAACAGAGGGACCTGGAAAAGATGGAGGAAAGGGCTGCAAGGAACCTCATAAAATTCAGCAAGAATGAATGCTAAGACTTGCTCCTGGGAAAAAAGACCACCTGGGAATGACATGGGCTGGGACCACACCAGCTAGGTGACAGCTTGTCTGAGAGAGATTTGGGGGGTTGTTGGTTGATAGCAGGTTGGGTGTGAGCCAAAAGTGTGCCTTGAAAGCAAAGAAGGCAAGTTGCAGCCAGGGCTGTAGTAACATGATCAGGAGGTGAAGAGGGATGATTATTCCCCTGCCCTCGGTGGTCAATAGGCTGCCAGTTTTGTGACTTTCTGCTGAGGAAAGATGGTGATTAACTGGAGTATGTTCAGCAGGGAGTTACCAGGCTGGTGGTGGTACTGGAACTTTTTTAATCTGGAGAAGAACAGAATTTGAGGGAACATAACAGTGACACACCTTGCTGAAAGATGGAGTTATCTCATCACACTGGCACGTGGTAAGAGGATGAGAGATAGCAACCATAATTTTAAAAAAAATGCAACATCTTGCCAGTATATGGGAAAAGCATGTTTTTCTCATTAAGACAGTCAGGAACTAGAGCAGGTGGCTTTGGAAAGGTGATGCAGTCTCCATCCTTGGGACTTTTTGAGACCTGATTGAACAAAACTCTGGGCAACCTGGTCTGATCTCAGAACGGACCTGCTTTGAGCAAAAAGCAGTAGAGTATCCTGAGGTCCCTTTTTATTCCATCCTGCAATGTCATGTTTCTGTGTGTAACATCAGATAACTACAGATAACTACAGAAAGGCTGAAGACTGGTTCCACAATAAAAGAAAAAGAAAAAAAAAAACAAAACAAAACCAAAACAATCCAGAGAAACTGAAACTAAAATTACATATGTGGCTTTCTATGAAATTTATTTTAATTCTATTCTATTAGAAGTGAGATTAGATCAATGCTAATTAGTGCAGAAATAAAGACACCTCATATCCTTTATCTAAAAAGTGTCATTATGCATATTTAATAGGAAAAGTTCTTTCTATCAGATATATAATTCTCTTTATCAGAAAAATGGGCTCTATTAATTTTAAGTTCTTTATTTTGTAAATTTCTGGAGTAGCTCTGCCTTATAACAACATCAAATGAAACGGTATGAGTTTTTCAACATTTTTTTTTAAAGGGCATGTTTAGAGATATTATAATTTATTTTTCAATAGTGTTTATTTTTTGTATAAGAAGAAGTAAAAGTGAGACGTGAATTTCTCATTTTATTTTAAAATTCTCAGCATAAAAGCTCAAACTGCAGTTACAATTGTGTGAATGTAAATACATATTTATATACAATATATATGTAAAAAAGTGTACTTATGAAAAAATCATAGCAGTTAAGACTGGTGTTCTTAATATTTTGCATGGTTCTGTTTGTCTCAGAAGTTCTTTGCTCTTTGCAAAATATATGTGTGTAAATACAAACACAGATGTGTGAAATAAACAGTCTGATATCGTGACTTATTCACTATAATCATTGAAAACAGTAAATGTACACATTAATGTAAATTAACTCCACTAGCATTTTACCCTATATTTCACACCCTATATTTAACAATAATAATGTGAATATTTTTTGCTTTCCTTTCTCACAAAGGAAATTCATTTATTCATGTGCTCATTATGCAATGATTACACAAAAGTTATTAATATTTTATAAAATTCTAATACATTAGCCTTCATTAGTCTTCATTCATCAATATAATTGTTCACATGGTTATGAATAGCAATGAATTGTAGAGAACTTACAGAAGAAGCTACAGGTAAATATAGTTATCTGTTTTGATAAAATTCAATTATTTTGGAATCCAGATTAAAGTTTAATTAAAAATAGTAGTGTTTTTTCCTTTTTAAAATCTCTTTTTATATTAATTATATTACATTCAATTCTATTATGCAGTTGCTGCTAGACATTACAGCTGAATTGCAATGTCTCTTTAATTTTTAATTAAATACCTTTTAAAGTACCTCATCTAAAGTGTTACAAATACTTACTAAGCCTACATTATCAAAAACTTATTTAAAACTCACAAAAACAGTCTAAGTGTTTGTTTCTCAAAGATAAATGGAGAGGTGGAATATTATATTATATTATAACATATAACATTTTTTTTAAATGGCTACCTATTCCAAATGCTAAGAAATTAAGCATAGAATTAATTTAAAAGCATTGTTTTGTAAGGATGTGGTAAAAATTACAAGTGAAATCGTTGTAAATCCATGTATTGCCTTGAAAAATCAATATTTATTATTCTTAATAATTATTTCCGAAATAATTAATAGTTATTATTATTCAAATTAAATTGTTAATTATTTCACTTTTTTTGAACTGAAATAATAATTTCCATTAAATATTCAAAATCATCACAAGTGTGACAAGTGACTTTCCATTCATTGAACCCTTGAAGTATATGAACTGTCCATTACTAATTTCCTTTCTTTCTGATAACAGTCTCTGGTTTCTCTGAAGTTCCAGTTTGAGATACTATTCACAGCAAAGAAAAGATCTCAGAGAAGACACTTATAGCTACATGACATTAAGTATGTCTACATTTTTTCGACCAATTTGCAATCAATGCTAATTGATGTTCAATCTTCTTGTGATAATTTATACGAGATTGAACTATGGATAAAATTTCCAAATAATTCTGACTCAATTTAAAAAAACAAAAAAAAACCAAAAAAAACCCCCAAAAAACAAACAACAAAAAACACTCAAAACCAAAATAAATAAGATTTTCCCCCTTTTTTAAATTGCTCTAATTGGTTTTAAACTAAATCTTTAGAGGATTTTTAAGTAATATTCTAAATATTTGCAATGGCATTAAGAAATGCAATTGGTACCTGCAATAACCCTTTAAAAATGTATATAAATAGATTTCAGAGAAGTCTACTTATCATAATTCATGAATTTAGAATTTTGTGGCTTTGTAGTAGCTGTGAATGTCACAGGCATGTGTCACTCTTTTTAGCTCAAAACTAGCACTCGAAATTTGCTGAATGCCTAAGAAAGTCCTAAAATGCACTGCAGATGGACTAAAACTCACATTTTGTTAATAATGCCAGACAAAAGATTCCTTGGGAATTTATATATTTATTTATATTTGTATATATTTGTAGACTTTTATATAGGTGTATAAGTTTCTTACATTTGAAGTAATAGCTAACAGTTTCTACCTCTGTGCTATATTCTTGACTTTCTGTCTCAAGGGGAGATAGCTGCTAGAACATCTTGCTGGGGACCCATGTACCAGAACAAAGACATATTATGGTCAAAACAAGACAGAAGGCCCAGGGACCTTAGAGAAGCTCCAATAAGGGAAAGTGGCATGAAGAATATGATGGATGAAGTAAGGGTCGTGAGATCTCCAACTCAGTTCCAAGGAGGCGTGTCAAGGGGCAGATCTGAAGAAAGTTCTGGGAATAGCACTAAGGTGGTTTGAGTGTGGATGTTTCCTGGGATGGATGCAATCTTTAGTTATGATAATTAGGTGGTGTTATAAATTTGTATAACTCCTGTACTGCAGCACGTGCCTATATCTATATATTATCTGCACCTACATACACCATGTGTCTCTATATACTTTGTACATATGAAAGCTTTCAATGAGGGTGCTGGCTGGCATGCACCTGAAAATATTTATTAAAGAACTGCCCCTTACATTCCTATATTAATGTTGTCTTGAAAAGTTTTTCCCCTGAATTTCAGGCAAATACAATCATTCAGGCATAACAGCAACTATTCTCATAGTTGAGCCCTTTCTCTCAGCTTAGCTTAATAGATACTGAGCAAAAGTAGGAATGTAGTCCACAGCATCATTTATCCTTAAGATGAGGATATCCAATAGACTGAGACTCATGGGCAGGCTCTTTAATTCCTTACAGAAATTAATTAAGACTGCATAATTTTTACCATAACCCTATTTTCTCCTATTGCTTGTCTTCTTGTATTCAATAATCTATCTAGAAATGTAATGTTGCAATACTTTATGACAGGATATAAAACCTAGTCACCCAATAAGATGTCTAGAAACCCAGCATACTGAGAGTAATGTAAGATTAAAAAAGGTGTTATATCAATGCAAGTTACTGCAATTGTCTTTTCCCAGAAAAGAGTTTTAAGCAAAATAATTCTTAATATCCTTTGCTACTTTTAGCTAGAATTGGACTTTGACATTTCTGATTTTGTTGCTCTGTGCTTGAGCAGCTCTCATACTACATTATCTCTGACTTCATATTTAATTCTGGATCGTGAAGGAATGTCAAGATCCATCCTCTTTTTCTTTTCTGTTGTGATGCTTTTGTAATAAAGTTAATTTTCTTTACAGTAGCTAATATGGGTCTATGATTTTTGATTTGTACTGAAAACAGTGCTAATAACACAGGATGTTTTTGTTATTGCTGAGCAAGTCTTACACAGCTTCCACGTGCACAGTAGTTCATGTCCTCTGCTCTTCCAGTTCAACAGTGATCATACGAAACTTCATGTCTGTGGTCCTAGGTTCCTGTAGAAGTCTTTGTGAATGTTCTTGTTTATCAATCCTGGTTCAAAGAATGCTGTTCCCTTTCTTATATATCTCCCTCACCTTACACTATGCTCTATCTAACAGATCATATCTTCCTGAGGATGAAGGACCCTCACCATATCCATCTTCAGCAAGGATTACCAAGCTCCTCCTGCGTTCCAATACCTAGATGGTGGAATCCATCATCAGGAGTCACATCTGGACAGAAAGTGCTGCAATACTAAAACAGATGTTGCAACAGCTGAGGTAGAAGACTTAATCCCATAGTGTGTTATCATTTTTCATTATTTAATTTTTTTTTTTTTTTTTTTTTTTTTTTTTTTTTTTACAAACAGCTCTTCTGGGCTTCCAATATGCTGTTATGTGCTTTGCTCCTGTTCTACAGCCTTTTCAGAATGCTTCTCATATTGTTCAGGCATCTGATAAATTAAGAAGTCAAATACAAGTCCTCACCTTCAAATAAGTCAGGACCTTATGCTATCTATGAGATTCTGATCGTGGCTCACTTAACATGAATGCTGAGTCTTCCCCCTGCCCCATTCTCACAAAGCACATAAACACAGTCCTTTAGTTTTCTTTTCTGTACCTTACAGAGGAAAAAAAAATGTTAATATTCAATCTTCCTTTCAGCTCTGAACAAACAAAATATTTTAAAAACCTTCTGTGACTATGAACACTTCATATGTAGTGTAAAATTACATTTATAATTAGTCAAGTTCAAGATACAGTACTGTATGTTTTTACTGGCTGTGGGAATAGCCTGCTGACATGAGTAGAGTAAAAAACAACCCCAAAACCAAAACTGTTGAAAAGTAAAGGGAAAACGACTGTTAAAAAAAAAGAGAATATATTCTGGGTACAGCTACCAAACCCTTGCAGAACTACAAAATATTTTAAATATATTTGAAGGTTTGAACTCCACTGCAAAGATGTTTTGCCTCACAACAAGGGATTAGTTTTGGTCCCAGCAGATTGTATAAAACAAAAAAAAAAAAAACAAACCCCAAAACCCCAAACAAACAAAAAAAAAACCCAAACAAGCAACAAAAAACAAAGAGCTATTTCCTGGAGCAGTGTCTTTCTGGCATGATTAGAAACATAGCTCTTTCATTTCATTATTAAAAGAATATTAAAAAAATAAAAAAGGGGAAAATATGAAACATTACATTTTCAATAAGTAAATGAAGATAAGATTAACATGCCTCATACTTTATCCAAATATTATCTGAAAGTCCCTAAATAGCCTGAATTATTTCCTAGATCTAGATGGCATTCTGTAGACTTTTTTTTTTTTCTTTTTGTAATTCCTAGAAACATTGGTTATATTTGTTGAAAATGTGTTAATAATATATGCACACATGACAGTAACTGTGAAGGCCATTATAATCATGCTAGCAGTACATAATAATCTGCATTTTCAGTGTTAATCCTTAGATTTAGGATTGAAGACTTTTTAATTCAATTTGCCCAGAAATAGAATGTTTTTTCCTTGTGGAATATATTCTGTCATTCAGAGCACCTGGATCAGACTTACTGATTAATGGTATGGTAGCTAGCAATTAATGTGCTACATCCTGAAGTTTCTGTAACTGGGATATGAACAAAAATATTTCCTTGATTAAAGCGAAAGCTAACAGTAAGACATAATAATAATAATGAAATGGCACTGCTCTATACTTCAGTTATTTAGTTACATCTGTAAAAATTACTTTGAATTTTCTCTCGGTGGTTTTAAAACATAGTGACAATGAGTGCTATACTTTTACAGCTACTGAAACTTTTTTTCCCAAATCACTTATTGGATGCGTATTTTATTTTTTTAAGCTTCCTTCATTTTTTTTCTCTTTTCTATATCTTCATTCTTTGATAATTTTTAAAATATTTTCCCTCATCTCAGTTTGATGGACTAAGTGACTTCTGTTTTCTAATTTAGTCTCCCTTACCATCCTTGTTTTTCACTCAAACCTGTCAAGTGACTTTTAAGTCATTTTGGAGTGAAGATTTGCTGCCTTTAAACTACAAGCATTCTGTCTTGTCCTCTCAGGACATTTTTATTAGTTCAGCCAGTGTAGCAATAGCAATCTAACTATTGCAGGTCATCTGTTCTTTGCCAGGAAACTCTACTTAGGGATCACAGCTTGGTCTTCTTGATTCATTAGAAATATTAGAAGGATATATCAACTATTTGGAACTAAATATACCCTAAAATGGATTGAGACAAAAGGTCAAAAAAACCCTATAGCTGCTAATTTAGTTACATACTTAAACAATTAATATTATTTCAATATCATTACTATCTTCTGAAGATATATCTTATTAAAATTCTAGCATTAGGTAAGTTCTAATTATGGAACTATATACATAAGAATGCATATAAGAAAAATAGCAAAATGAGTATTGTGGTATGAGAATGTCTATGTGCATATTTTAGGATAGCAAATGCATAAGAAAGAACTAGAAGTTACATTATTAATTTCCCTGTAGCTTTGGGGGATCTTTTTTTTTTTTTAATGCTACAACCCTTTTCTTTCTGATTTAATAATTGTAATTATTATTTAATTTTTCACCTTATTAATTCAATTTTTATCTCTCCTACGTAAACCTAGTGAGGAATGGGGATTCATTACACCTGCATCTAAGAAAAAAACAAAACAAAACGAAAAAACACCACAAAAAACCCCCACAACAAAAAAACAAAACAACAAAAAAAAGGGTGAAACATTACAGTGAACGTAGCTGTAAAATATTCAAGTTCTCAAGTTTTATTTGCAACTGTTTCTTATTATTTTAACTCAAACCTAATAAAATAATAATTTAAAAAATAAACAAACAAATGAAAAAGAAAGACTTGAAGTCTCTTGAAGGCTGTTTTATGGTGAGAAAATCAGCTCTCATATTTTTCAATCTATTCAACACACTGAACAAGCATATACAAAAATTGAAAAGGAAAATAAACAAGAACTCTGTTACCAATTATCTTTAAATTTAAGCCAAAGTTTTAGTCAGGTTTTAGGTAAAGTTATCACCCTGGCTTTTGGACAGAATTGCTGTATTAAATGTAAAGAGGTGTAATTTTTTTTTTCTTTGGTGCAAAACAACTGGCTGTTACCAATATTCTTTATAAGATAAATAGATGACCACATCCTCTTCTAGTGAGAGCATTTCTTGAATACATTCAAATAAAAGCCAATGCTGAATATGAATTTTGCAAATTTTCTTTACGTACATATGTTCAATTAGCATGAAATGTTAAAGCATGACTGTACTGGTTTTATCATTCAAGGACAATAGACAATATTTCATTGCCTAAGTAAAACAGATTTAATTGCTAAACAAGATTTCAAGAAACCAAACTTCATTTTAATCACAAACAACCTGCAAGGCAATTTTCAATTACAGCAAGCTTTTTATTTTTATCCAGCTGTGTATCCCTGCTGATTCCTGAAATCACATGTAAATTGTCCCAGATTTTGAAGTGCTGTACCTACTGAGGTTTTTATTTTGTCAGCTGATGAAGTATCTGTGATTAGAAACTCACTAAATTGGCATTTTTAAGACTCATTACCCCACCCTGTATATTTTTGGACTGGTTGATTGATATAAAGAAGGTTTTCTTGTCCCAAGAGACATTATTCTTCCTAATTAGGCTGTTGGTACTGCAAACTGCTCACCTATCCTCCAACAACTTCAAAAGGTAATATAGAAACCAAGCTTTAGAGAAAAGTCTATGGAGTATTGAAGAATCAGGTCAATACTCGTCTTGAAAAAGTTTTAGATTAAATTTGCCCTGGACCAGGTTGCATAATGATGCTGCCTTTAAACTTTCACCATTATTCTGTTAATTGTTCATACATTAGATTTAGAGATACACACATATCTGTATTATATTTAACTCAGGGATTCATATTAATGAGCTGTGTATTTTAGTGTGTAGAGTCTTTATCTGAATTCACAAAGTTGCCTCTTTTCCTATCATTATACATGACATTAACAGAAAAACAGAAGGTACATTTTTATTCACAGTTAACATGTCTATATTCAAATACAAATGAAATGTTTTTCAAATGAGAGATCTTCTAGATATACTGTGATAGCATAAGAGTTTTGTGTAGTAAAGTATTAAGGAGTATTAAAATGCGCTTATAGGTTGAGCAAGAGTTCAGCACCTTTGACAAGTACAGCACAGCAGTCTTGGACAGCGACAGTCTGTATTTTGCTAGTATGTCCAGAGAAGGGCAATTAAGCTGGTGAATAGTTTAGCAAGTAAGTCATATGAGAAACTGCACAGGGAGCTCTGGTTGTTCAGTCTGGAGGACACCCAGGAGATCTTATCACTCTCTATGACTACCTGAAAGGAGGTTGTACAAAAGTAAGAGTCAGCCTTATCTCCCATGTATGCGGAGAGAGGACAAGGACATGGACTCAAGATATGTCAGGGGAGGTTCAGGTTGGACATTAGGAAGAATTTCTTCACTGAAAGGGCTGTCAAGAAGTGACATGAACTGGCCAGGGAGGTGGTATAATTACTGTCCCTTGAGGTGTTCAAGAAATGACTGGATGTGGCAGTTGATGCTATAGTCTAGTTGACAAGGTGGTAATCAGTCAAAGGTTGGACTCAATGATCTTGGAGATCTTTTCCAACCCTAATGATTTTGTGATTCTATGATTAATAAATGAAATAAGTGTTCACAATATTTTTTAAATTAGAGATTTGCAAATCAATGAGTTAAAGATAGTTGTATTTGCCTTTTCAGATATTAGGCAAAACACTGCAGTCAGTTGAGGGAGGGGATTTTCCTGCTCTGCTCTTCACTGATGTGGCCTCACTTTGAATACTGTGTGCAGTTTTAGGCTCTGCAATATAAGAAAAATATCAAGCCATTAGAGAGTGTCCAAAGGGAGGCAATGAAGATGGTGAAGGGCCTTGAGGGGAAGCCGTATGAGGAGTGACTGAAGTCACTTGGTTTATTCAACCTGGAGAATAGGAGACTGAGGGGAGACCTCATTGCAGTTACAACTTCCTTGTGAGGGAAATAGAATGGGCAGGCACTGATCACTGTGTGGTGACCAGTGACAGGATCCAAGGGAATTGCCTGAATTTGTGTCAGTGGAGGTTTAGGTTGGATATTAGAAAAAGATTCTTCACCCAGAGGATGTGCTGGGCACTGGAATAGGCTCCCCAAGGAAGTGGTCACAGCACCAAGACTGATGGAATTCAAGAGAGGTTTGGATGATACTCTCGGGCACTTGCTATGACTCTTGGGAATGGTCGTGTGCAGGGATGGAGTTGGACTCATGATCCTTGTGGGTCTCTTCCAACTTGGCATATTCTGTGTTTCCGTGATTCTGTGAAGTAAATTAAAAATTGCTAACTTATTATTGGTGAAATTTTCTACAGAACCAGAAAAAAAAAAAAAAGGAATAAATGAAAAGATCCTCTTTACTAAAATGATGACCACAAAAACACTCAAACTTTTAACACCTCCCCCCCCCCCCCCCAACACACAGAACATACACACACACACAGATGTGGGGGAAAAGGATTTAAAAAAATATTTTTTTCATGTTTTTTATAGGAGATTTTAAATAACACCGTTATTTCTCACATCTCTTTCCTTAGTATGGTATACTGCACATATTGAACCCTTAAAAAGAAAGAGAGAAGGGAAAAAAATGTTACTAAGTGATAATATGATGTTCAGTCACATTATGATCATGGGTCTAGTGGAAATATTTGCATTCAGTTTTGTCCTGGTTATGGACAGGATAGATTTAATTTTTGCAGCATCCAGGGGCAGACGTGACTAAGACCTGGTGGGTATTCTATACCACTACACATAATTTTAAGGGGATGAGTGAAGGCTTCTCTTTCAGGTTAGTTATCATGGCAGAGGGAGCAGTTGGGTATTTCTGGGTGTGACAACTCACATGCAAGTCATTTGTTTCTTGTACTCTCTTTTATTAGTATTGTTGGTGTTCCTGTTCATTTTCTTATGCCATTCCTGTTTCAAGTAAATTGTTCTTATCTCAACCAGTGTTCTTTAGCTTTTGTGCCCCCAATTCTACTTTCCAGCATGCCACAGGAGGAGGGGGTGATGGGACAAATGAGCAACATATGGTTTAGAGAGTCTCATAGGGAGTACTAAATTTGTCAATACCATTCCTAAGCTACAAGTTCCAAAATGAGATTCACATCCAGTCCTAGCAGATCATGGTAAAACATGAGACTATTATATTATTTGAATAATTGTCTGCTAGCCAAAATCATAAATTGAAGGTTCTAACAATACCTATGGGAATTTTTATAGAATAATATTTACTAATACACACACACACACACTTATATATATACATGAGTTGTACTGGTTTGGAGTTTTCTTCCTTAAGGAAATAAAGATGGCTCTGGATTCCTTAATTATTCACATCAAACATGCTTGTGTATTTCTGTGTAACACATCTTGCGACTGAAATCTGTGCCCAATCTGTCCAATATATTCCTCAGATTTTTTTTTTTTTCCCCCCACCTCAGTAATATTTATTTAAAAAGTATTTTGTTTCATCTCAGAAATGCCTGTATGAAACTCCCAACCACCTGTATTGCTATGGACATTACATTAGTAATCATGACTCAAACACAGAACAATCTTTCTGTTCTTGAGAAACAGCAGCCGATACACAAACCTGCATGTAAGTTATTAATAGATCTGTAATTAGAATGACATAATTTGTTTTAGTTTTCACCATTTCTGAAATTCTGATGCAAAATTAATTCTAATTTTGACATTTTTGGCATTAACAGTTAACAGGGACTGGAGCACTGTCATGATTTAGGAATGGTATTTTCTAATTAATTTTCCCCACTAAAACCACTCTAAACCATGCACTTTTCACTCACTTCCCCCTTCCTCTAGCAGTGGGCTGGAGAGAACTGGAGGCACAAAAGGTATAGATCACAGGTTGAGATAAGAACAACTTACTGGAAACAGCAACAAGATAAGAAAATGAACAGTAACAGCAACAATATTAGTAACAAAATTGTAGAAGAGAGGTGAACAATTTATATGCAAATGCTCAGCACTATCCCAGGAAGACCCTGATATCACCTGATACTGCCCAACCACTGACACACTACTATGACCTGGATTGGACCCCTTCTTCCCCTGTTCCCAGAAAATGACATGAGGTGGAACAGAACAACCTCTGGATTCTAGCCATGCCCCCTCCTTGCTTCTGCAACAATTTACCCTGTTCTCACTGGAAACAGGACAAGTAGTAAGATAGATGGATGATTACGTAACAAATATCTACTAATGTTTTATAATGACAGCAGTAGTAATGCTTGCAGGCACCAGACCTACTGAATGCTTTTCATAAAAGTATAACAGTACCACATACACGGTAAGCAGAAGAACTAAGTAAAATGCCAGGATTGTGAAGTATTGGTGGATATTTTTCTGGGATTTAGATCACAGATGTAAATTATTATGAGATTTTTATATTTTTCCAATAGCTTCAGATATAATTTTTCTTAATACAGTTCTTTTACCTGACCAAAATATTACCAAGTACTGCAATTATGCTAAGTAACAATGAACAAAGAAACGTGACAAAAATAACAATAATCTATGAATACATTGTTGTTGACTTCATCAAGCTGACACTGTAATTACAGACATCTTCCTAGATACATAGGAATATCTTCCTTTCATCTATATGAAAAAAACACTTCTGAAATTCTAAATTCCATGAAATGCAGAGCTCTCTTGTACGATGAAGTCTAACAGTCAAGAAAAAAAAAAATTGTGTATGGAACTGCATAAAATCCACAATAAGTCCTGTTTATCCCAGCAATTTCCATCAGAACTATTCCCAAAGCTCACCACAACTGCTTGAATACACCAGACACAATCTGGGTCCTTGAGAGAGAGGTGGGGGTGTCAGCATATGCCTGCTAGGCAAACATGAAGCAAAGAAATGTAGACATGAAGTCTGAAAATACAAGTGAGTCAACGAAGACCTTAGACAATGAGAGAGAGAGTGCTCTAGTGTTTTTAAAAACATAAAGATATTTTTTTCTTGGTTTGAATGACACTGCTGAAGACAACACAGCTTTAAGCAAAGATTTTGTTGTTGTTGCTCTTTATTCTGTAGTGTTGTAAGACAAAACATAAGACTGCATAACAACCTGTAAGCAATTTAGATCTCTATCACAGTTGCCTTTCCATAGCTCTAAGACTGTAAGGGTATTTCCATATCTATAAGACTGTGAGGGTAGTGATTTAGATATCCCATTGTATTGCATTTGAAAATGTGAACTTTACATTTCCCTATAGTATCATCTATACTGATTAAGTATTATACAGAAGAAGTATGGAGACTGGAATTAAGAAAGGAATCATTAAACAACTTCATATTGATTTATTAAAATAACATGTTGCTAATGCAGTGTTGAGCATAAAGGTGGAAGAGAAATTCTCTGCTAATTTTTAAGCAATGTAAGAGATCTTCATTGGGTGAGAATCATTCATTTAGGTAGTAATCAAGAGACTAAAATAGTATAAGCTGAGCTTTGAAGTGTTATATTGAAACAAATCTTTGATGTATTTCAAATCATAAATACAGGTGTGTGGTTATAGTAGCACATGGAAAGTGGTAACATCTCCCCCTTGCTTGCACTGAACTTTATTGTCAGTAAAAAAAAAAAAAAAAAAAAAAAAAAAAAAAGGGGAGCTCTTATGAATCTAAAGGGCAAAGTTCTGAAGTGAGAAATGTTATCCTTTGCTTCTTATCCTGAAATGCCAAACCTATGGCCTGGCCTTTCGTTGCTTAAGAAGTTCTTTTCCTGCTTTGTCACAATAGATTAAATGGATTTGTGCCCCACAGCTTGTCCCTTACACTCAGCTCAGCACTACTTAAAATAGTTCACTTTTCGCAGCAAAGTCTTTGCATAGTAAATCCTATACTATTTTAGCCCTATTCGAGATTTCCCTACTCTTAAGATTATAAAATCTTTGTCTTAGCAGAAATTAAGGTGCCTATTCATATATATATGCTGTAAAATATTTTATATTAGCTTTTTACTGGTATTATTTATTTACCAGGAAAAGGCAAGAGCTGTCAGAAATACCGTCACCAAACTAGTGACAATGGAAGTTCTGGCAATAGTTTTCCAGGTTTGACACACTGTATCTGCTGCATGAGTGCTAAAAGAACAACAACTCTGATTAATACTTCTATCTGAACCAAAATAATATTGAGGTGGTTGATGCTAGAATTAGTGAGCCACAGCTAGAAAATAAAAATGGTGTATAATCCATCTGCAGGAAAAGTTCAGACCATTAAAAAAAAAAAAAAAAAGAAAAAAGTTAAAGGGAAGTAATTTTACAAATTCAGGGAAAAAAAATAGATACTTTAATTAGTTGTTTAAAAGCAGCTTTTGTTCAATATGGTCTGCCATAAATGTCAGAAACATTGTAATTCAATGTTTTTCATTACAATGCCCAATGCAACTCAAGTAACATCTGTAATAGCTACTTACAACAGTTGGCCTTTTACAAATGGCAGAAAAACAGGATAAGGGGAATGCATACTCAGTCTGTTACCCCAGTGTCAAGAAATAAACAAAAACCTAGCACAAATAGTAGCAATCCATTAGCTGTTTTCCAAAATGGAAAACAAAGGCGCATGAAAGGTCTTTTCCACTGCCAAGGCACTTTGCTAAATGCCCTCTGGAAAGACATTTTCTTCTGAACTTTATTAGGTCAAAAATGGATTTGAAAGAAAATGGAACAGATTTCAAAGTGGTTTTGTTATTCATTTATTTATTTGTTTGTTTGTTTGTTTGTTTATTTATTTATTCATTCATTCATTCCTTTTTAAGCTGGTGAAAGTGTATAGCTCTAAGTGCCTGGCTGAGGCTTGATGATCTGCCAGGACAGTTTACTGGGGCTGCCTGTTTTTTATCAAGCTATTGAGGCACATAGGCTGTGAAAAGTCTTGATAAAAAAAAATGTGTAGTTGAAATTCTACGTTTCTCAACTGTTACCAGCTTTTTAATGTATGCATGCAAAGATTAGAACAATTAAAATGGAGATAAAACCTCTTACTCTGTTACCCACTGTTTCCTAATGTATTATTAGTTTACCCAGTCTTTTCCCATGCCTGAGATTTTTATTAAATATTTAAGTTATTTTATTAAGCTACTCACAAACTTCAGACCAGATTATACTCACTTTGGTTTTTTAATCTTTCATATTTTAGAATCAGTTTCTCTGCTACACTTGAAAAATGTTCACTTTTTTTGTCCTCTTTTTATCTAAAAAATTTCTTGCTTGATAATAATGAGAAACATCAGTCGTACAGAGAGTCAAAACAAGGATATGAGCAAATTTCATATGATATTAACCCTCAATTTGGACTTTTTGGCACACATATCCAAAATAAGTTTAATGCATCTGTAAAAGGGATACCACAAGTATCTTGTAATAAACTTGTAATTATATTTTCTCTGTTCAGAATATATCACAATGAAAGATCATTCAACGTAATGATGATATGAAATGACAATGAAACATGAAGACAACATATAGAGTTGAGAGCGATATTTCTAACTTGTTCACGCTAGAAAGCCAGCTACTTCATTTGTGTCCAGTTTTACCACTAGAAACCAAAGCTGCATTCATTCATACCCACCTAAATGTTAAGTACCAAAAAAGACCTCTTCCCTTTGTCTCCATCCTTCCAACTTGAAAGAAAAAAAAATGGAAATAGAAAGCAATCCAGTAGACTTTTGAGACCAAAAAACCTAAATAAATAGTGTATCTTGAAATAGGGGAACAATTAAATATTAAACAATTAATTCCTTTCATGTGATAACAATCATATCTTCTGTTTACTTTTGAATCTTTTCTAGGACACTGAAGCATGAAACAAATTTTAACAGATCTTCAAAGTATGGTACGTGACTATGAGTTATTCAGCTCATATCCTATTAGAACGATAGGATGGTACCGCTGCTGACACCATGGCTCAAGATGCCTTTAACTTTGAATGCTGCTGGACACCATGACACACTTTGTTATTTTATGCAGTCTGGGAAAATAGATTCTAGTAACTGTGTTTTCTGAATCCCAAAAGAAATTATTTCCCAGCTTATCTGTCAATGACTGTCATGTCCAAAAAAATAAGCAGAAATTTCTCATCTGGAGGTATCAGAAATAAGCAGATATAAAGCAATACTGGATTTTGTGTTATAGTTTTGAATTTATATAATAAAAGTTTGCATATATCCACTTTACCGTCTCCTTGTCAGTTGTGGATTTGTTTCTCATTTAAGAGGATGTTATGGGTTTAGCCAAGTAGGCCAAAAATTTAGGCTTTAAAGTTCAGACTAGGCCTGGAATTGTCAGCTGACTTG
>JAWWEV010000134.1:51888760-51910551 GCA_035583235.1 Hafferia zeledoni | reverse complement strand
TTTTCTCTTAATTTTCTCTTTTCTGTATAAATACATGTAGTTAGTTTCAGCATAAACCTGGTTTAGAGTTTTTTTCCCCCTCTCCCCCTTCTTCTCTTTTCTCTCTTTCTTGGACAGTTGGCATTTTGCCAGCTTAAACCAAGACAAAAGAATATGTTAATTTTGTTATTATTTTACATATATGCTTTGTATGTATTTTGATGCTGCGAATTCAGAGATTAAATAATCTTTCAACAAATAATCTTGATTTATGGTGAAATTAAGATATGGAGAAGGTTATTAACTTTATTAAAAAAAAAAAGAAAAGAAAAGAAAAAGAAATAGTGTAAGGATATTCTTCCAGAAGATTTCACTAACAGGAGATAGAATTATGTGCTTAAGAAAGGTTTCCTGCCTAAAAAGAAGCATATTTCTCAAAGACAGTTTGATATTTTCTGCTCCTGAATTCCAGAAAGGCTCTCAGGCTCTCTCTCTGGTATGTGAGGAGAGAGATAAACACTCACAGACCTCTTATGGACCTCCGCAGCTGGTGGGGGGTCCAGCAATGATAAAGCTCAAAAAAGAACAAGAGGTGTGTCTTTCTCAGGCCCGGTGTGTTTGAAGCACTGTTAGGAATTTCCTTGTAAGCCTAGTGTTCTCGACTTGGGAAAAAATTTTTCCTGTACCTCCCCCATTGCTTAGCATTTCAGGGTTACCTGTTACCTGTTACCTATCTTGACACTAGTGAGAGAACAGTTGACAAAAGTAAACGAGCCTTATAATACCCTTAAAAATTTGGGGATTTTTAGGACCTTTTTTTTTAGCTAATTCAGGTAATTTTCTTGCTACATTCTGCAAAAAACATTTAGGTTCAATGAAACAATAGCATGAGCAATTGAGTACCAGATATAGTGGTTTTCTTGATGAGCTTGTACGTTCTTGCAATCACATTGAAGACTGTATATATACACTATCAGCTCTATGCAGACTTCATATAGTCAGAACAAATTACAGGATTTCAATACCTATAAAAGGTACAACACAATGCACTTATGGATTATTTTGATCTTCAGCAAAGATCTGAGTCACAAACAGAACAAAAATAAATATGCCTAACTTTAGTAATACAGTAGAGTATTTCAGGCTAGCATTAAAGCAGTGATTGGCCAGTTATGGTTATCAAAGGGTAACAGAATCTAAATTTGAAAAGATAAAGTTTTTGTATTAAATTAATCCTAATTTTCATTTCCTTACTCAGAATATCTTGACCACTTTTCTAACAAAACTTCTACAGTTTCTTCCCTAAGAAAATTCAAGTAATGAAAGAGTAGTTGTTACAGTTAATCTAATAATGGTAGATATCCCATAATGCTCAATGAAGTTTTCCAGACTGGGATACAATTGTCATTTCAAAGTAACACACTAGAGTAAATGGTATTTATGACCTTTTGTCTTTGCTGATATTCTTAGACATCTCAGAAGTCTTAAAGATATAACAGATATCCCATTATATACAATAGGTCAGGTTACATATTTGTGTAAGAGCTGCTTTATGCCTCATACCTGTGAAGCTTAGATACACATTTCAGATAGCTACTGTCATAGTGAAGTTATGTCATAAGACTGACAATAGAATCCGAGGATTATATTAAGTGATACAACGAAGAAATACAGAAAGAAGATCCTTTTTCCAAAAAGGTCATAAAAAGACCAGCATCAGAGATTGAAAAAGGCAACTGTTGCAATTGTTTACCATTTTTTAATAGGCAAGTATATTGATATAAAATTGGGTGGATTGACAAAGATAGGAAATATTAGCACTTCTGAAATGAAACCAGTTTCGGGGTTTTTGGGTTGTTTTTTTTTTTTTTTTTTAATTTCCCCATGGATTGAGCATGAAATTCAGTGGGATGTCTGATACAAATGTAATGACATGTAGGAGAGACTGTGGAAGTCCGAAACTGGAAAAGACTGAGAACAGCTTTCTTTGCCTTTCGTCTCAAAAGGAAAGAAATATATGAAATCCATTTTGTTAAATCTCAACACTGGGTGCATGACTACAAAGACGTTTCTGATACATTGCAGAAACCTGCAGCATATGTAATTATGTGGTGTGAGTCTGCACAAGAAGTACAGCTTTCAGCTGTTATGAGCTTATGATAAATGATGATTAGGTATTCATCAAAACACCGTAACTTATATGGGCATGCTTGGGAAGCTATGACTTCTCCCTGACACACTGCAGAAAAAAGAAACAAAAACAAAACACCAAACCACAAAGTTACATATAAGTTTACTACATGAGGCAAGTTTTAAAAAATCTTGAAAACAATTTTCTATTCCCTACCCTGCCCTCCCCAACTCTCCTCAAAAAAAAAAGACAAGTTTCTTATTTGTTTTAACTGAGGTTTTTTAATATTAGATGTTGAAGAAGGATCTTCACAGGGGCCTGAAATTGCATAAGGAGGTTGTGTACAGAAATTAGTACATTGGTGTCTTGGGTTGAGCTCGCAAAATGCCAACCATCCAAGAAAGAGAGAAAGGATTCCTTCCTCTTTAACTAACCAGCCAAAGGATAAAGAGGGAGAGGGGAAAAAAACCCCAACCCCAAACCTTCAAACTAGGTTTATGCTTAAACTAACTATGCATATTTATACAGAAAAGAGAAAATTAAGAGAAAACTACAAAATAACACACACTTACACAAGTTATGTATAAGAAGAAATAATCTCCCACTCTCCAGTTAATACAAAGTCAATGACTCTAGATTCATAAGCACTCTAAAAGACACCTTGCAAGAAAGAGAAAGTATAACAACAAAATATTTCCACTTCCCTGAACTCAAACAAAAGGCAAGTAGCAGCAGCAGCAGGAGCAAGGCCTAGTACAGTAGAAGAGCTGCAGCACATCCTTCTTTTACTTCAGCCATGCTGGAACTGACCTAACACTTCCCACTGCTGCACTCATATTTTAGGTTTGCATCATGTGGTATGAAATATTTCCTTGGTTACCCAGTCAAGTGATAGTTGTCTCCCAATCCACATAGATTCTGTGAGCCTGCTAATTTAAGGCCTAGCTAAAACCACTACAACTGGCTAACTATAATTACACTTTGAGTGCAGTTTTCCAGTTTAGACAGACAACATTTTAACCCTTGCGTTGTGGTTTGACTTGGCTGGACACCAGATGCTGAACAAAGCCACTCTACAACTCCTGTCCTTAACTGGACAGGGAAGAGAAAATGTAATTAAAGTCTCATGGGTTGAAATAAGGACAGGGAGAGACACTCAAAAATTACCATCATGGGTAAAACATTTTGGGAAATCAATTAAATTTTTTCCCAATCAAATCAAGTGTGATAATGAGCAGTAAACCCAAATCTTAAAAGCACCTTCTCCCCACTCCTCCCTCCTTCCTGGTCTTAACCATATTCCTGATTCTCTCCCTCTTTCCCCTCAGTGGTGCAGGGAGATGTGAATAGAAGTTAAAACCAGACCATCACACATTGTTTCTGCCACTGCTTCCTCCTCAGGGGGAAGACTCCTTTCCATGCTCCAGCCCAGTCATTTTCATGGGAAACAGTCCTCCTTGAACTTCTTCAACTTGAATCCTTTCCATGGGCTGCAGTTCATGAACTGCTTCAGTGTGGTTCCCTGCCACAGGCTACAGTCCTTCAGGAACATAATAGTCCAGTGTGGGGCCCCCATGGGGTCACAAGTCCTGCCAGCAAACCTGCTCCAACATGGGCTTCAATTGCAAGCTACCACTTGTACTAAAGTCTCTTTCTTTACCTATTCCATCTGGGTGAAAGCATCAGTCTACTCAGGGACTGTATCAGGAATCACACTGGTTTTGGCTGTAAGACAAGTGCCCACCATTATGGCACAGACCTAGAGCACTTGGCATTTACCTGAGATGTGAACCTACTTGCAGATTGCAGCACCCTCCCAGCGCGAACTGCTGGAGCCATTTAAATCTCCTGCTTGCTCCCAGCTACACCTCCTTGCTTTATTGGCTTGTGAGAGCTTCCAGGTCCAGACAGAGGCCGATGCTGCTGCTCAGGTGTCCAGGATCTTGGGGACTTCCTTGTACAGTTTGACTTAACCCTCACCCCTGGACTTATGTCAGTCATCGTCTCCCCAGGAGACCATTTGTTTAGGTCTTACCATGTTTAAATCTCCCACACTGTTCCTGACATTTTTTTTTCCCCTGTTTAGACTTCCTAATTTTTACTTGTGGTTGACTGCACCTGAACATTGAGATGCATATTTCAGTGATCTATCTGCAATGACTTAATGGTATATTGATTGAGAAGAAATACCTAATTTCATGCCAGCTGCTGTATGCACATAGCAAGGACTGTTTTGGTTGGTTGGTTAGCTTTGTTCTTTACTTCAGAATGCAGAATTTCATCTACTGTTTGACTGAGCAATCACTCATATGTGAGATCCTGCTCTAACTCTCCTCATTTTAGCTTTGTAGAGCCCCAAATATTTTATGTTGCTAGCACAGTTCACTATTCACACCTAGAGCAATCCTAATTCCATAGCTGATTTGTAAGAGGTTTCATTGGTGACCATCAGCCATTGTGAAAACTAATCCTTAAGGTTACTCTTCACTTCCACATTTCACTGACATTAGTAATTTATACGGCTATCTTTCCTTCTACCCTATAACAGCTTAAAGAAATGAACCAAAGTCCTTTGAATGTCTGGATACCTGGATACCTAGATCAGCTCATTGACTGAAAAACTGTAAGAGATCTTTGAGTCACAATATACATATCTCTGACTTGCTTACATGTTTATCTTGTTGTCACTGTTGGCATTTTTCTTGTTTCTGGTGTGGAGGCTGATTCAGACAACCTATTACACACAAGAACTCATTCAGGAGTTTCACATCTGAATTGTAGAATCTTATTCTTTCTCATTATATCAAAGTGTTCTAAAGCTTTATCACATCATTTCATACCAATTTCTTATGAAGGTTTTGATGCAGAAATAAACCTTAGTTTTTCTACAGTATACATCAATACAAAGAATTAAATTAATTCTTCTGCTATTATCTTGTCATTTTTCAGTACCACTTGACATTAAAAAGACTGCAATTATATTTCTCTCCATTGCTGGTTCTCTGGAAGACACTCATTTTGTGATGGTTTTGAAATTTTTAGTAATTATCATTATTTATCATTACTTAATACCTGTAACAAATTGTTCCTCAAAATTTTCATTTTCCTGCCTTATTATGGATATGTATATAATTTTTGAGTCAAATTAAAACAAACAAACAAAAAAGGCAAAAAACCAAAAAGCTGAATTTTTAACATGTTTATTTTTCCTACATTGCAAGTCTGATGTCAAATTAGAATCTATCATGAAAACTACAGAGGAGACTTTTCAGGGTACCATACCAACATCAATCAGAATCACTAGATACTAACTGATTTTTTTTATTTATTCCTTAACAGGCACCACAATGAGATGAAAAGTAAACTTTTTTCACCAAGAATACTTCCGCTATGCTAAGCCAATTCAAACATTCATAGAAATTAAGGCATTTATTGAGATAGAAATTAGTGACTCTAGTCACACGTATGTAAAAAGAAAGTTTTCCTTAAGTCTCTATTGAGGTTTCTTTAAATAATGAAAGAAACTATGGATATCTAGAAGTAAAATAAATAAAGTCTATCCCATTGGTAGGGGTATCTTTGTACTGGTAATTACAAACACTTCCAAACTGGGACAAATTTTAGTTGCCTCTTTATTGGAGCTTTAAGTGCACTTCATGAGACAAAAGTACATAGGCAACAATCCTCAATGTCTTTAGCTCTATAAAAGTTAATGGAGTAAAACATTAGGGCTGTATTTCTTAATGTTTACAGTAGCTGGATAATTAAGAAAGGAGTTTAAGAAAAATGAAGATGTTTAAACATATTATCAAGTCTCTGACAAAAATAATTTCTATTAATCTAAAGTGTATAGTTACCTAAAATAAGTCTTTCTTATGAGTGGATTATTATTAGTGTAAAAATTCCTTGTACTATTTTGCAAAATTGCTCAGTTAAAATTTGGTTTCTCTTCTTATTACCCAGAGACTTGCTTAGGAAAAATTTTATTTATAGTAGAGCAGTAAAAATAATATTTTCAATTGAAGATGCTGAAGAAAGAAATGCATCAAATATATTAAAAATGTTTATGAGCAAAAGTACCAACTTGCTTCCTGATATACGTTGTTTTGCAAATAATGATCTTGTGGTTGCAGAAAGAAAAATAATGGACTTAAGAATCAGAATCCCTGTAAGTTCTTTCATTATATTTTCTGTTTTTCTAGCTAATTGTGTGTGAAAAATCAGAGGTCACCCTGAAAAAAATATTTTAAGGCCAGCTTACTGAACTATGAATCATTAGTATATATATTTTCTGTTTGTTATTGTTCAAAAACAATCAATTTGAAGTGCCTGTCTGAACTGAAGGTTCAGAATGATGAAACCAGAAATATGAAACATCATTTTGAAAGGCAAACAAAATTTGTTTCAAGTTTTAACTGAAATAAATCTTATCACACAGTATTTGTGTGACATTACTTGAAATTCATTACTAGCAACAAAGAGACGCAGTCATAATGAAGGCATTAATCTGTATCAATATTTAAGAAACGTCTCTGACAGGTAGCATGACAAATAAAGAGATGAGGAAAATGAGAAAGGTTTAGAGGAGACAAAATGTATGGAGTAATATATGTGTCTGGACAGGTACACAGGAAAAAGAAAATCAGATGGGTAAAGGCAGACAAACAAAAGCAACAGAAAAATTAACTGCAAGAGACTGAGCAACAACCACATTCCTCAAAGTAATTGCCAGGTTGTAATGTAAAAAATTAATTTTTATATTTTAATGATCAGAGATTTTTTGCATATTTAAACATACATGAGCATATATGAACTGAATATATGAAATGAATATATTCGTATAAATATATGAAATGAACTGAATGCCTGATGTTTTGTGCCATTTTGGGACTTCAAGGTAACTCAGGGAAGGGAAGAGTTGTTACCCATTGACTTTATTTCAGTTTCTTCTATTCCCACTTTTGTTATTTCATACAGAGAAATTTGTACACCTGCTTTACTAAAAGAAACAAACCATGAAAGGGAATATCACATGCACAGTTTTTGTCCTAAAATCCTACCAACACACAGATATAGAACACCAGAATTTTACTTATTTAAGCATTTCCTTAGGACAGAGGGAAAACATTCTTAAGTTTTCATCCTTCTATAATTTTATAGATTACATGTACTTCCGCTATTAATTTATTTTTGCTTGGCACTTCTGCCTCCAAAAAATCTATTTTCCACATCACTTGCTAATGCTAACAACATAGGAACCAAATCTTTCTTTTAATGTGCTGGCCTTCTTGAGAATCATATTGAATCAAAGGTTTTAGATTTGTCCTCTTAACAGTTCAGTTCCTGTTTCTTGTTCTGGCCTTTTTTCTGCATAGGCAACCTTTGAAATTTGAGGTGGTCCACAGAGAGTGCCAGATGAAAAGCTGTTAATTGACCTAAGTGTTAGTAATTTCTTCTGATCATAACTGAAGCTGACGATGCTTAGACTGAAAATATGCCTGAGCCATTAAGTAGTTTTTCTAGTCAGCAATGGCAGCATAACTTACTTTTACAAACATATATGGATAAATTCAAAGCAAGTTTCAGCACTATTAATGTTTATAACTAGAGTAATTTAGGTAAAAGTAGTGAAGGCTAATGTCATAAGACCAAACAAAAGTATCTGCCTTGCACTCTGACGAAGAACAGCTAAGGAAGTAACACGATAGCCCTTGACCTTGGCACCTTTTTTGCACCATCTTTGCTTTTACATGCTTTTTTTTTTTTTTTTTTTTAACTCAGCTAAAAGGAAAAGACTTGGGGAGCAAAGTCTGTTTTCTGGGAATTTCAGTAATGTGAAAATATTAAATTTACAAAGAATTTTGTTGTTGTTGCATAAACTTAGTGTGTTCCACAATTTGCCCACCTCACTCTTTAAGTAGTATGTAATTTTCAGTTACAAGCGAGGTTTCCGAGTTCCATGGCTACAAGGATGGCTCATGAGATGCAGGGCACACTGACAACATCTTTACAGACGTACTTTAAAAGAACATAAAAACTTTGTGAAATAGAAAAACTCAAGGATTACAGGTGTTTGAGGGCAGAAATGCTTTTCAAAATAGGTGATGTAAAGGTTTTACTTTTCTAAATCAATTCTAAAACAACCATTATCAAATGAGCTGCAAATCATCAAGAATTTATTTCTGATGCAAATTGACTTTAGTTTAATTTGTATTACTGCATGCTGTAGGGATTAAAATTAGGTTCTTTTAATGTAAACAAATACAGATGAACTACTGAAATCCTTATAAACATAAAATACTTTCTCTCTCCCAAGAAGGTCATCTGTGTTTCCTAGACAACATGACTTAACTAAATAAAAGTGACTGTTCAGATGCTTTTCTTATGAAGCAAAGTAGCTTCACTTATTTTATTGCAGGCACAACAAATGCTGAAAATCCTGTTTATTAACATTATGTATGTATTTATTGCTATTTATCAAGAGAGTATAAGTTAAATGGCAAAGCCATGGCACAGAAGTTTTTGCTGAAATACGTAGGACTTCTACAACACACTGGGTAAGCAATTTCCAAAAGAGAACTGGGATTGGACTAATAGAGCTGGACAGAGTAAAGCAAGAATTATGGGAGATAATACAGTGACTCATTGAGAGATTGAACAATGGTCTTTGTTATGAATAACTTTGTTATAAAAGAACAGGATTTTCCATGCCTAAGGAAAGATTTTTCATAAATTTATCACAAAGCACTGAGTAGCACTTTGAAAAAGATACTGTTTTCTAAAAATTTTTCAGTATTTTCTGGCTACCAAATGTTACCTCCTATGTGTCTCAAATATACCTCCTAAATATATAGAAATGTAAAGCAAAAATAAGATAACATAGTGATGAACACCCCTTGGACCTTACCCTGCATTGTCAAAATAATACAAGACCAAGAAACACCTCTTTGAGCCTTCTTACTTATCCCTACAACACTAAAGGATGATTGTGTACTACACATTTTATAGCATCAATAGAACTACAGTGTACCTGAAAACTGCCATTTATTGTATGTTAGATGTGTATTTCACTTTTCTATTTTTTTTTTTTTTTCCCCTCCTATTGCATGGTCAAACACTTTTGCTGGTATTTCTGAAAGATCATAGCCGACCAAAGCTGGATTTTTTGCTTATTCCTGAGAAACACAATATGAATTAAAGTATATATATTCTTGGATATGTTTGAAAAAGAGTGAAGATTAGAATGTAAATAAAATAATTGTCTAAGTTTAAAAATAAGCTTCTAATAATGCTTCCATCTTTCAATACCGATCATAGTAAGTGATTTTAATCCATCCTAAATTATTTTGTAATATATCATTCAAAGAAAATAATAAAATCATATTCCACACAGATTCTATACAAAAGAATGTCTGCTTGTTATAGTTTCAAAATCTTCCACGGAGTTTTTTTCTCCCTTACCAACACAGCAGTTTGGGAGTTCACAGCCATTCCGCCCCCGCCCCCCCCCCCCCATCCCCCCGAACTACCAGCTAACAAAAGGGTGGCTAATTGCTTTGTATTCCAACTTAATGGCTGGGAGGTGGGGACTGGGGAGGGAGGGAGAGAAGGGGTTTTTTCCCCAGTTTTTTTACCACACTTCGCTGCTCTGGTTGTGCAGGTGCCAGCCACATTTGCTGGGCTGGTGTCGGCACTTGGAGGGAACTCCCTTGGCTCTGCGTGCCCTGAGCTCCTCTTTGGAGTGAGAGAGAGGTCCCCAGTGCCTGGATTTGCTGCAGACTCCCTGGGATCTGACGCTGTCTGCAGAGGAGTTTCTGGCACCTCACCACCACCCCTCTCCACCAACGTTTGTTTCGGACAAAGGACAAGGAGAAGGTCATTGCACTGCCAGTGGGAAAGGTTTAATCCCATCCCTCATGACCGCCATTTTCCACGTGAGTTTTTGGAAGTAGTTTTCACTGGAACCCAGAAGGGACTCCCATCGCTGTGGCCTCCCAAGGGCAGCACTGCAATAAAACTGTTTTACATCTTAAGATAAACATTTCCTGTATTCTTTTGCTACTTTCTACTTTCAGGGGAGAAAAAACCCCACCAATAAAAAACAACTCACAAGCTTGCTTTTTCTGTTGTTGTTTTGGTTTGTTTTGGTTTTTTTTTCTTGTGGGTTGGATTTTTTTGGATTTTTTGTTGTTGTTTTTTTGTTTTGTGGGTTGGTGGGCTCTTGTTGTTTTCTGTTTGTTTGTTTGTTTTTTCCCTTATTTTCTTATTTTACCTTATTTTGAAACATGCTTTCTTCTTATCATCTCTAGATGTCATCTCAAAATTGATACTGTACCACCCTTTGACTGAAAAGACAAAACCTTACACCCTCTGATCAGTGGAAAGGCTGAAAGTCACAGTAGTAGCAGAAGATTTTCTTTCTGTAGATTTGGAATCCCAATTTAGTTGTGATTTTGCAATGCTTGTCTAGTTATGATTTCATCAAGTATGTCAGACCCATGATAAAATAATCAGAAGCTGCTCTGTAGCATTCAAATTTCTCTTTTTCATAAAGAAAACATTGGAAAAAGAAGGAAAGTGCCCTGTAGAATTAAATCAGACTTATTGCTGGGAAAATAGGAATGACTTCTGCATTCTCTCCTGTAATCAGGTCATGATTAAAATCCAAATTGTTTATCAAGGGTGCAGGTTATTTAAGGACTTGTTTTCATGTACCATTACTTTAAATAAACTGTGTCTTATGTGCATGACACCATTATAATGGTGGAATGGGGGTTTTTTGAGCAGTATGTGATGCCTAGAGAGGTAGCTAAGTAACAACCACAAATTTGTAAAAGGACCAAGATAGAACATCTTCTGATAGAATTACTGCTTAAGGAGGTATGGAATTAGTAGAAAAAAATTAGCAGACAAAGCAAAGAGAAAGGCAATATTATTACAAATAATAAGACCAAATGTCAGGGTTACTTTGTGTTTATTGTCTTGAGTATTTGGTTGACTGAATACTTTAATGTAAACAAATTAATAAATAAAATATTACTCAATCTTATGTTTGTATTTGGGTACAGTGAAACTAAGGAAACAACATGGCAGGGAACTTACACTTTACTTTCTCAATAGATGGGTAGGACTGGAGAGAAAGACATTGACTTTTTCCATGGAAACCATTTAGCAACTGGGAGAGAAAAGAATAAGAAAACACAAATACTATTACTGAATTTTTGCACTTCTTTTATTACTACAAGTCACATCTTAATATCAAGGACCACTGTGTTCTTATTACTCTAATGTAGAGTTACTGAGATAACTGAAACAGTATCTTGAGGTCCTGGATTTTTCACCTCAGGGTGTCAGAGAACTTAAAAATTCTGCTGTTATTTAATCCTTTACATTTAATTGCATAATATTTGATGGAAAGTATTATTTAATATTAAATAGTTCAGTGTTTCCTGGCTCTTCCTGGGAAAAAGTATTTTTACTTAATTATAGAGCATTTATTGGATTGCATTTTGTGTCTTTTTTATCACTGGTATAAATAAAAAGGGAACATGCAAAAGCATAGTAGAAAGAATGCTTTTGATCACATTCTGAAGGTTATACTGCCTGATGAGCAATTGCTTAATATTTCTTTACTGCATGATTACCTACCTTCCCCTTCTAAAAATCCCTGAAGTATTTAGCGAAATGCCTGAGGTACCACAATAATGTGCAGACACAGCCTGTCAGACACACATGAATTAAACCTGGCTAGAAGACTTCCATATAAATTGAATTTCCCTGAGTTTGCTAGTCCTTCAAAATGAAAATTTTTCATGGTGCTGAACCAGTGTCTGTCATCAGTCAGTACTGTAAGTGCAGCTCAAAAGGAAGGATCCTAGTGAGTTCAGTACTTTCCCAGCACATTTTTAAGTTCATAACAGTTGGTACAATAAGGAATGGTACTCAGCTAGAAAAACTGAGTGACAAGAAACTGAATGTTCTCTTCTCATTTATGTATGAATTTGACTGTAGTTCTTTCAATTCCAAGTTCTTTTCTAGGAGGGTTCGCTTTTTGTTTGGTTTTTTTTTCTTTTTGTTGTTGTTGTTGTTTGCTTTGGAGTTTTTTGTTTTTTTGTTTTTTTTCCCCCTGAGTTGCCCTTTATATTAGTCTAGGATCCTGCACGTATCTGAAGACTTTTTCTTCCTTTTATCTAGTTTACTCAAAGAAAAGCTAGGTTGACTACAGTTTGTTTGATTCAGTCCTGTGAATTGCATGATGTCCTAGGTGAATGCTAAATGCACTGTGCCCTGTTAGAGCAATAAAATCTTCCTTGTGTAATGAATGGTATGTGTGATACTTTCCTGGTACTGGTGCAAAGAACAAATTGTCATTTAGGAAGATAGATCTCTTTCATGCCTTTAGCCTCCCAGGAAATATTCAACACATGATAGAGCTTGGTTTGCCTGCCCTTTCCTGCTCAGGTAGCATTAAACAAATATTTTTCTACACTAACCATGTAAATGGAAATTCCAATCTGAAATTGGCTGAGAATTTTGGTTTGCAATTACAGACAAAAAAAAAACAAATAAACCCCCAAATTTCAACATTATTAATACTTCTCTTACAGCATCAGAACTTCTGTAGGTTTTGTGTGTTTTCTTCTCCATGTTGGTTTTTAATTTAGAATTTTTCAGATAACATATTTGGTCTGTAATATAATATGTAACTCTGAACTGTTGAGTTTATATAGGTCCGTAATGGTTTCATAAGTGGTCCAGTTAATATCTTTTGAAGGAATGTTAAGGTACACATAATAATAATTGTGCTTATTACTCATTAAAAATATTTCAGAAGAAACTGTTTCCTCATGCTTGAATGGAAACTTGGTTGTGAAGTACTTAATCTAATGAACATATATACAACTTTTAGTCTCTAACATGAACTTATTAAGATATTTGTTTATTGTCTGGAGATGCGATGAAAAGAACCTTATTCTTCAAAAAGTATCAGCAGTAATATTAAGTAAAAGAATATTAAAAAAATAATTTCAAAACCAATTCAGACTCAAATATATTTATAAATAAATTATTAAAGTACCACAGGCTTGAAAACATCCTCATGTTCATTGCCAAAAGTGGTTTCTTCCTGTGATTTTCCAGAATATTCTTGTCATTACCATAGGTTAGCTCTTTTAAATTTGAACCTCCCATTCTCATTCACTCCAATTTTCTTCTATACAATAAGGGATGTTGGAGTATTCACACTAGATTTGTACATAAGGTGCAAAAATATTTTAGAGGGGAATTTTCTTGCAAGGTGAGAATTTGCATCTCCATACTATAAAACTACATTCAGAAGAGTATAGCAGAGATGCCAGGGTATATTACATCCTTCAGTTTTCATCAACTGGCCTGTTAGCTGTCTTATTTCCATCAGCTGAATAATTCAGTATCAAGATAAAGTATTGTAATGAACATATGAATGATAGAAATTAGTGCTTTGAGTTAAACTGAAATAAGAGAAACATCAAACTAACCCCCCTCTCCCCACTCCAAAAAAAAAAAAAAATCGTTTAAAACTGAGTAAAGTTGATAGAAACTATCTTGTCCATATTTTCACTGTTACATTGATTAACATGGAAGGAAATAGAAACTATATTGTTTCAGCTCAGTTTTCCCTTCAATTACTCTAGAAGCCCAGAAAAGAAATGGAAAAACAGAAACTGTAGAGTAAAGGCATGTATGATTCAGTTTCAAGTTTCCGGTTTCATATTTACGCTGTCAGATGAAATATATTTAACTACTGACACTCATGAAATAACTGAAGCATAACAAAGGCTTACCTTATAATACATTTCCATTTCTGTAAATATATGTATAAAAAAATGCTTCTTTCCTAGACATCCAGTTACTGCCATCCTTACGTGATCTGACTGCATGGGTTATGTCAGAAATAAAGCATAGTATTACTATTTGAATATCAAAAATGGGAAAAAAAAACCCCATTACGCTAAGGAATCTTTCTGAAAATAGATTCTAAAATATATTACAAATAAATCATACAGACTGCATCATAAACATGTGTGATAAATGGTTTTTATAACAGCAAATGTTAGTTTATAAAAATAAGTTGTTCCACTTCTCAGAGTGTCTGCAAATGTATAAGGTACCCTCAGTCAATCATCCAGTGAATAGGAAGATGGAAAAGAATAAAAAATTTGACAAGATATGAATATAAGGCTTGATTCAAAGCCCAAGGAAGAAAGAGAGTTTCTTCTCAATTTCTTCACTGAACCTGTGTGCTGAGTAACACACTTGTTACTAAATAACAAAAATGTGAAGCAAATACCTTGGCTATGCTGTGGATGTCTTTCTGAGACAGGTAATGCATTGGGTTTTATTTACATACGCTTTTAAAAAGGAAAGGGTTTTATTGATAGTCAGAAATTCCAGTTATTGCCCATTGCTATTTTTTGTTGTCTTTCATTGATGAAAAATTCTAAACTACAGAGCTGAATGACTGTGAAAATAATACAAAACACTATGTATTTGCTGTTTATGAATTAAAAAAATAACATACTTTCAGTTTCTCACTTTTTGCTGGAGCAGTAGAAGTATAATATTATAAGGAAATCTTTATCATATATAATTGATATATATTCTTTTTAATAGCTGAATGTGGAATTCTATGCCCAAATAAAATTAAGGTCAGAATACAGTATAAGTAATCTAAACTATTTCGTTTCAAGTTGGAATATCCACAACTGGAAGTTAATTTACCATGTAGCCTATCTCAATGTACACTTGAATTCAGAATAGGGCAGGTTTGACAGATAATCAGTTTCTAAGATGTTTGCTGGCAATATGAATAATTTATCTGACAACAATATTCTTTTTTTTTTTTTTTAGTGCATATGTAGTACTGAAAATGTTTTTTGTCTGACTTTAGAGTCAGACAAAGCGCTCTTCTGAAGTATCCCATTTCCAAAATACCATTAATTTTGACCAAATATCTTACAGTTCATGAAATATTTAGATCTATCACAACAAATGAATTTCTTATTAGGAAGGTATTTATTATTTTATTCTTATGTCTCTCTAAATTTATTTTACTACACTTTTATTGCTACAATTATTCTACTGAAATCACTAAGTATTGTGACATCTTGTAGCACTCCCTCCCTGGAGCTGCAAGCTCACAGGAGCAGCCAGTAGTTTTACTTTAAAATGCATTTTTTTAAGGTTCTTTAGGACCTCAAGATGGAACCAAGAGAATAAGCCACAGACTTGTTTGCAAAAGGAATTTTTTTGATAATTTAGAGAAGAAAATAAGGGAACTCAGCATAAGTTCAAAAGGGCACTGTACAAGCTAGCATACTAGCTACATTATTCCGCCACAGTATCTACCCAGCACATACTAATCCACAACACTTATGTCAAAATCCAAGCTCTTCAGCTTCAAGCCACCCAAAGCATCAAGAAAGGAGCAAAGAAAGAGAGGCAGAGGTAGCAGGAAAAGAGAAGGAGAAAGAGGAAGACACAGTATATAGAGGTACCTTTGGAACCTTGTGGAAGACCAGCTCTCACATGTCCAGATGTCAGGGCCATGACATGCAGCAAATATATGCATGCCTTTTGTTTTACCTGCTCTGGTCCCTATGGCCAACAACCCCCACATGGGGCCTCTGACCCACTGGCCACTCTGTGGTCCCAGGCCAGGGTGAGGGCAGTGTTCTCACTGTTCCTGCCAATCCAAGCTGGGTCAGGGGCTCCAGGAGCTGTGGGCTGTTATAGGTTTCCCGGCCTGTCTGTGTGTGGCAGCTGCTCCAAGACTTGTTCATATGGGCTCCAATGCCTGCCATAAGGGACACGATGCCACCCCACCTCTATGAGGTTTGATCCATCCCTTTTCCCTCCACACATACACACAGAAGATGGTTGGTTTTACCCATCAGTCAAACATGACAGTGAGATGCAAATATGGACTCTAAAACATCTTAAACAATTTTTGCTACAACAGCAACAAAAATCTCTGATCTATAGGGTGACTACTTTTTATCATGTCAGTTTGAGCTACATAAATTCTTGTGAAAGTATCTTAGACATGAATGTCTGCTCTGTCAGCCTCAAATTCAAATCTCAGCACACAGGTGGGAAATAAATCTGCAAGAGGTTTTACATCTTTTTAAGTATTGTAATTACTTTAATTTAATCATGTGGCAAAATGCATATGTCATGAGGTAGAATCATCTAATCAGACCTTTTAAACTTAAGGTAGTTGATCATGCAACAGATCATGATCCTATAATAATAGGAAAACCAGAAAACACTTTGGAAAACAAGTATAATGATTGGAAAATTAATCAAACCCAGAACAAATATAATCTGTCTTTGGTCTGGCCTCTTCTTGACCTTTGTTTTAGAGGATCTGATCTTGTTAGGAGTAAACAAAAATAGTACAAAGCCTGAGAAATTTTGAGTGAATTAAATAAATTTTATTTGTCTAAAGACTTAGAAAAAAATAGTCACATGGTCAGATTAGGAAAAGATTTTAAGAAAACAAACTACAGTATAATCCTTGCAATAGACTTCATATAGAGGAGAATATGGTTTCTCTACAGATACTCTTGCATTGTGTCCTGGTCCTTTGCTAGTAAAAATTATTATGTTTCATTATCTTTAGCTACCTACACCAAGGTTATTTTTATCAGGACAGGTCTTTGAGGACAACCATGTCTTGCCAGGCCCTGCACCATGGCTCTGGTCAGGGCCTAGGATTGCATTTCAGCCTTCATCTTGGACCATCAGCTCCTGATCCAGTGATGCTGCAGCAGGGCTGGTTTTCACCTGACCTGTCCAGCCATGATCTCATTGAAAGGGTGATGTAAAACTCATACATGCATGTACAGCTGAGCACCATCGGTTTTCAGGCTCTTTACACCATGGTCTTTGCTGTAATGTGGCCTTTTTTTGCTAAGTTTCACATGTGAAATAACTATGCAAGGCATTTATTCTCTTAGAAACTCCAGTACTTTTCCCAATCATACTGCCTGTGACAGCATATATCCAGGAAACAAGACCTACTGTGAACTCAGAAGACAGCCACCATTTATCTGCACTCACCTAAATACTTTTTTGGTTCATATTGATATGCTGCTGGATTTACAGTCGTCTGACTTTGGGGAGGAAAAACAAAACAAAACAAAACAAAACACAACAAAAAAACACAACCAAACAAAAAAAACCCCCCACAAATCCACCCCATATATTCCCTGTTTCCTACTCATGTCTGTTTTGTTCTAGGTATGTAAGTTTGGAATAAAGTGGCTTACCAATTAAAGCAATCCTTAAAAACCATAAGGGCAAGGATAACAATTGATTAACATCCAGATATTGCTAAAACATGCTATGGTGTGTTATACTCTATTTTAGAGTTACATACAGATGCCAACAGTAGATTGGTTTAAATATATCAGGATACAATGTTTTGCTGACAGAATTATTTCTATGCTGTACTATATTAAAAAAAGCCTAGTAGCTCTACTAGATATGTGACTACAATGAGAGATATTAAATGAAATACAAGCTAATTTTAAAAATTGCTTATAATATGAGGAAACAATTCAAGCTTTGCTGCGTGGACAATCTTTACACTAATTTTCTGTTTTCTTCAATATGCAAGGTAAGACAGATTTATCTGTATCTAATAGTCATTTTAAACCTGATACTTGCTGTTTTAATCTTCTCTCTTGAAATTCAAAGTAATTTCTTTTATTAGTTTTACAGTTTTTCACAGATAATTTTGGCAGAGAAAAACAAAACCAGAAAAATCTGTTTCAGACCACTTCTAAAATCAGCATCAGTGTTCAAACACATACAGCAAAATCTAAAACTAGATTGGTTTCAGCTGATTTTCACTAATGAAAACCAGATTTCAGTTGTTACATTAATTTTCAGGTACATCTTGAGTGCTGAAACTTGAAAACTGATTTACAACAAACTGCGACACAATGACTTCTTCACATAATTGAGTTTGATCCACTGAATATTGAAAGATAACTGCCCCCAGCAGCAAATTGCAGGGTCATTAGTATTTCTATTATTTCAACAGCCACTACATTAATGTTCTTCTTTGGATTGAGGCCACCTATTACATCACTATGAATTCCTCTCTATATAATTGAACTACACAGTATATGTTAGGGC
The DNA here is from genome assembly GCA_035583235.1 of Hafferia zeledoni. Lineage (NCBI taxonomy): Eukaryota > Metazoa > Chordata > Aves > Passeriformes > Thamnophilidae > Hafferia > Hafferia zeledoni. Next base: position 51,892,256 of record JAWWEV010000134.1, on the reverse strand, counting down.
ATAGTAGGATGTATTTTGAGAAGGATATATGCAAAAAGAACAAAGTTAAATATGATAACCACTCAAATGTAAGACTGAGACCTTTAAAGTGTCTCCTCAGCTAATGCTTAAACCTGGAAACGGCCAAATGTTGCAATTTCCTCATGTTTTAATCTAAAACTACTTGAAGTACCTGAAATTCTTGTTGCATGTTTCACAGGCTTTAGTCTTAGCAAGGTTAAAAGTGTATCCCATGCTCACTAGCTATTTTTACTCATAAATGCTGATGGCTACAGGTAAGGATGTGATTGTATGATGTTCCTGAGAGTCTGAACTGACAGAGCAAAACAAAACAGAACAGAACTTATTGCTCTTTCAAACTACACATAATGATGATACTGGTGATACAGCTTTGCCTCAAACTTTTTCCCATAAATATTCATTTATTCACATTTGTGGTACTTACTTGATGCACTTGTGACATCAAAAAAAAAAAAAGAAAAAAGAAAAAATTACTAACACTAAAGAATAACTATTATTTCTGATCATAATATCTATATTTTTTCATCTTATTCAACTCTTCTGCAATGTCCTTAGAATACCTGTTTGGATTCAATCTTCGTTTCATTGGTTACATCTCTTTAGGATAGCTGTGTTAATGTTCTGAGTATGGTCTTGGAGGTTTTATTATTATTCTTCTCTTTATTTGCCAGATCATGGGCTTTACTGATTGCATGCCATCAAAGTCTTGAGCTTTTTGGAGAACTATTATTTCCATTTTGGATTGCCTATTATATTCTTCCAATACATTAGTGTTTTGCAAACATCACTTGATTTCTCTTTATGACACTACTGTGAAGTAAGCCCTTATCTCCTAGTAAGAGGAAATTGTAAGTATTGAATGATTCTACAAATCAAGTCACACATTCTACAAATCAAGTCCAGGGTTTAGAAATAGAAGTATGCACATGTATTGGCAAACTGTGAAATTATTGGCATATGCAATATGCTAAGCATTGTACAAAAACTTTTCATAAGTGCTAGTACAATATCTAGCTCTTGGAGGATTATTTTAAACCCGTGATATCAGTTCAAAGCCTTATTCATTATATATATTAACAACTTCTCTTGGAATTCTGCTGCAAATTTGCTTTTGTCTATGTAAAAAGAATCCTATTGATCACGTGATTCAAAAAACTTAATCATGGTGTTAATGTAAAGACAACAGTATTAAAAACTTACCAAATAGCATAAACATTGTTATTTCTAAGACTTTAGTTATATGTCTCTATAATACTAACTTTCTTTTCACTTGATCTTAAATTTTATAAATTTTGTATTAATGTCCAAATACTGCTTAATTAACTGTAAAATAATATTGTAAAATAAACCCCAAGATTTGTTTCATGACAGAAGTAGTCAGGATGGAACACTGGGTGAAAGAAATTTTTATATGTATTAAAAAAGTTTGTCAAACCACAAGAAATAAGTTCCATTAGAATGCACCAAAAAATACACAGAGTGGCAATGTATCATCATTGTAAGTAGTCATTAGTATTGTAAATATTTTTGATCAATTCCCATAGCTCATTAAAAAGGACAACTTTTTGCAACATTCCTAATTGTTTATATGGGTCTCATCAATTTAGGATGGTAAGAACTACTTCACCTAGTTACACCACCCCTCAGTTTATACTATTATTATTCAAAATGAAAAATAGTCACTCTGCTCCCCAAAGGTGTGTTTCAAAGCACTGAACTAGGAGAGGTGGGGAGAAAGACTGGATTGAAACCAAAGATGTGGTAGAGGCAACAGCACTGAGTGGTAAGTGCTATTCCCAGAATCACAGAAACAACAGTTCTCTTCTAATAATGCTACTGCAAAATATTTTTGGTATCACATGTATTTAAAATTATGATGCCAATATTGTAAGAGTAATAGTCCATCTTTTTCCATTGTGAAGGGCAATATGGCACATATGTAGTCATTGAATGGCCAAAGGATCTTTAAAGATTGTATTGTTTTAAACCCCCTGCCAAGGGCAGGGAACCTCCCACTAGGCCAGGTTTTCATAACAAGCTTCTCATTCAAATCTCCCAAAGTCTTTCTCCAGAGGGTTGCTCTCAATCCATTCTCCACCCAGCATGTATTTGTGTTTGGGATTGTCTCAATTCAGGTGCACGTCCTAACATTGGCCTTGTTAAACTTCATGAGATTTACATAAACTCTCCTCTCAAGCCTGTCAAGGTCTGTCTGGATAGCATCCCTTCTGTTCAGTGTACCAGCTGCACCACACAAGTTTGCTGTCAGCAAACTTGCTGAGGGTGCACTCGATCCCATCATACATGGAACTGACAAAGACATTAAAGAGCTCCAGACCCAGTAGTGATCCCTGAGAAATGCCACTTGTCACTGGTCTCTGCTTGGACATTGAGACACTGACTGGAACCCTTCAGTGAAACAATCCAGCCCCTTCCTTAACCACGGATTAGTCCACCCAGCAAATCTGGGTCTCTCTAGTTTTGGGATGAGGATATAGTGCAGGACAGTCAAATGCTTAGCAAAAGCCTAGGTAGATGATGTCAGTCGCTCTTCCCTTATCTAACAATGCTGTAATCCTGTGATAGAAGGCCACCAAATTTTTGAGACATGATTTACCCTTAATGAAGCCATGTTGACTCATCAATCATCTCCTTATTTTTCATATGCATAGCACAGTTTTCAGATTGACAGAGGGGAGATTGAGTGGCCTGTAGTTCCTTAGGACTGCCATGAATACTTAGATATGATGGATAGTAATGTAGTCACCACTGGAGTAGACGGTGTAGACTTTCCAGTTGGAGCTGCAGCCTTTGCTCTCGGGTGAGTGCCTAACATTCTGCCTGGAGGGTCTTGTAGGATACGTGCCCTGTGAACATGGTCACAGGTGCCTAGCTGCTTGGGTTATGCGTGCTTCATGTATGCCAAGGTCTTCTAACAGTTTCAGGTGGCACAAATCAACAAATTGATGGCCCACTATTAGAAGTAAGGGCAAGACATATGAGAAAGTCTTACCCTCTCATACATGCAGAAGAATGGACTGTAAATTGAAAGTCACTACATATTTTTCACCATTATTCATGATTTACCTGAATGAAAAATTGTGTAAGGTTCATCTCAAGTTCATGTTCACTGGGATATTTCAGAAGTCTGTCCTAACACTCTAACACTCTAAAATCAGTGAAGCTTTAACTATTAACAGAAGCAGGGCAATGGTGAGTGCTTTAGAAATTCCTGCATGAGAAGATGCCCAGGGAACCAGCCTGAAGGAGTTACAACCTACTGTTACAGATGGTGCAACACTTGGGGCTGAACAGTAGGATGAATTTGATGATGGTCATGAAAGAGAAGTAGAAAAAGGAAGATATAATTTAGCACCTCAGCAAGTGTTTTCCTGCAATATAAATTATTATTATTATTATTATTATTATTATTATTATTATTATTATTATTATTATTATTATTATTATTATTATT
>JAWWEV010000134.1:51857425-51874762 GCA_035583235.1 Hafferia zeledoni | reverse complement strand
ATGGATAAGAAGCTAAAGTAAAATCACCTTTGTGCCTAGCTATTTCAACATACTCAAATTTGCAAACATGACAAAAACTTCCACAAGGCTGCCCTACAGTACCTTATGCACATGAAATTTCTGAAAATTTTTTTTTTCAGTTCCTTGACTCAAGTATCTTAATCTGAATTTTGACCCTTCTGTAAACCTTACAAAAGATTACTGGAGGCTGTGTCAGAATTAGCTTCCACACTTTTGCTACATAAAATCTTTCTCAACATAATGATGAAAACTAAATCATAAAAAGCTATACATGTATCAAAATCCACCCAAACCAATCCATTAAGCAATATTTAATAGTGAAATTAATACAAAGTCTCTATTCCTTAGAACACATTTTAGCATTTTTATTCATATAAATTGATAATACATTTAAAATTAAGGGGTAAAATTATTGCAATTATGGAAGTAGCATGAAAAAGGTGCAAACATTTTATTGGGAAAATTTTTTCATTAGAAAAATACTTCAATATTTCCCAAACAAAAACAATAATTACAGTTTGTTGTAGTGCTCAAAATTTAAGTAAGTAATTTTTGATATTAGCCTCATTTTCCCTTGAAAGAATACAGAAAAATTCTTGTTGGCTACAGTTTAAACCCTAGACCCCTTTTTTATTTCCCCATTCATGGGTAGAAAATATTAATACACACACACATTGATGACAAGAAATTTTCAGATTTATCCACTGAAAAACAGATGTCATTATGAGTATTTTTCACTAAAATGTAAGTCAGCAGAGAATGGAAAAGTAGACTTGAAATATTTGAATGTATATAGTAAAAGATAAATGCAATAAAATATATTAGTGAACAGATTAATAATACTTTATGGCTAGAAAAACAAAATTTTCTATTTGGACCAAAAATATATTTCTCATTTTTGTTTCTTAACAAAATTTTTTGTTTTGTTAGTATTTGAAATTTGAGTCTCAAAAGTTGCTCATTCTGAAATATTGCTTAATTATACTGCTCTATTTAATCTCTGTATATTAAGTATCAAAAGTTTCCATGTCAGCAGAACAATTTTCATTTTGCCATGCACAAAATATTAAATGAATAAGATAGGCAACAATTTGTTTTAGCAATGGAGATTCCAAATTAATACAGTACACATTTTTCATTAAAAAACACCCCAGATTCTATCATCTGTCACAGAAAGTAAATGGTTCCATACTTTAATCAAAATGGAATAGATACTGAAGGGCTAACCTTATTTTAAACTTGTGTATGCTCTGCTTTGCATCTTCAATCTTTTGCTAGTGGTACTGATTTTTATGGAAGACTGCAAAGAGAGAGGCATATCTGTCAGAAAAATCAATGCCAGTTTTGTCATAAAGCAAATTGTTGTTGAGGAATGCCACTGAATATGTTTTGCTGCTTGTTCCTGAAGTGGAATGTCTGAATAAAGGGCATCTCTACGTCTTATTCTTCACTTTAATATACTGACCTATACGAGGAAGCATATATAACTGAGCAAACATTACAAAAAAATGTTCTCAGTGTACTGACTGCGGCTTTTGCTAATTAATAGCAAAAGCCAAAGTGAAACAGCCAGTTCTCTCTTGAAGTATTTTATTTAAAAAAAAAAAAAAAAGGGGGGGGGCTTGTTTCCTGAAAGAATAAAGTGATTATTCAAAAGTATAGTTAGGTTTTTGTAGAGTTACCAGATATGTTTTTGAATGTATTTGAATCCTGCAAAATTCTGCCATTTCCTCTTCACTGTCATCACTCTCTTCTGCCTCTTTCTTCCCACTCTCTCCTCTGCTTACACAAGTGTACACTTATGATGCAAAGGTTTTAGTGAGCATTATGTAGATTTTTATAGTTTTTAGAATTATGTATGTTTTCATGAGTTGCTCACATATGAGGTGGTGTTAGAAGTTACAAAACATTTTCTCATATATTCTTAAGCTTTCACAAGGTCAGGATATTTTGAAGAGACTCCTGCAAGATAGCGTCAAGACAAAATAATAGAGAGGGCCCAGGGCCCTTGAAGCCTCTCCAGGGGGTGGTTCTGAGGACCTCTGTGGGTGGGGCACCAAGAGAAATTGGTACCTGGGTTGGCTATAGGTATCAGATATTCTAATTATTAAGAATTATAAAAAGTGTATCATCTCTGATCACATGTGTGCATGCTTCGTGGTGTGCACCTAGAAGCTTCTAAATAAAGGTACTTTTCTATCTTTCTCCACTAATGTTGTTTTGAGAGTTTTTTCCAGGAGTTTTAGGCATTACTTGCAAGAAGGCTCCAGATCAGAGCTAGCTTCCTCTCTTTACTAGAAGCTATTCAGATTTCCCAGTGCTCTTGTAGTCAGGGACATGAACATATTACAAAAGGTCAACAGGCATCAGAAGAAATTGTGTGATGACATGTTTTCTACCTGATGGTGACCAAAAACTAAAATAGGCTGCTCAAAAAAATTGTGGAAAGTTTTGGGAATTCCATTTCTGGAGGTGCTCAGAACTCACCTAGACAAGGCCCTGAGTAACCTGCTTCAGTTAAACTCAGTCTGAGGAGGAGGTTAGATTAGATGACCTCTAGATTAGATGACCTCAGCTCCCTCAGGACACAAAATTAACCTATGATTCTATAAAATAAATAAATAATATTCGTCCTAATTTTGGGCTACCTGTTTGACTTACATCAAATTTTTGTCTAAATCTTTTCTGCATTCAGTAAAAATGGAGTTCATCACAACTGTACATAAATAAATATTATAAATAACGTTATTTTGTGCTTAATTTATTAAGGCTTTCGAATTTGAAGTGACAACTATTTTTATCGATGTATATACCACACAGTATTCTATACTTGGTAATTTCTCAGTTTGATACATCTCTAGATGATATCTTTCAAACAAGATATATCCACTCTGAGCTTATCTTACAGGACAAGATTCCTTCTTCACTTTCAGAAGTCTTTTGAAAACCCAACTCAATTCTAATAAGACTCTTAGCAGGATTGGTGAGCACAGGGAATAATTCAGGTATTTAATTCAGGAACAAAGTAGTAGTATTTTGTTTAAAGCAACTAGAAAACAAAAAGGAAAGCAGAAAGGATACAATTAGGCCCACAGAATATTATTGTTGTCATGACCTTTTTTCACCTAGCTTTTCAATTATTTTAATAAAATTGCATATTTGAATCTGACTTATTTGTAGAATACTGTTTGTTGTGTTTTTCACCAAATTTAACTTCAGGTTAGCCTTGGCTTTTTTTGATCCCAGCCCCACAGGACTGGACAGCATGTCTATACTTCTCCTGGGTCACCTGCCCCTGATTCCAGCTTTTATATCTTCCTTCATTCACCTGAGTTCAGTCACAAGCTCCTTGGTCAAGGATGCAGGTTTACTAACTTTCATTGAACTCAAGAAATTGTCTTCAAATGCCTGCCAAATTTTATTCATAACATTAACTTTAAGAAAACTGAAGTATGCACTCACAGAAAAAAACAAACACACACACACACACACACACACACACACACCCCCCAACACTGACAAGTGACTGGAAAGTGCTACAAAGCACTGTCAAATTCAGTTAGCTATCCACACAGTCAGTAATTGTATCTTGGAAACAACCTGCCATTAATTTTCAGGACACTGGAGAAAAAAACCTCACAGCTCTTACAAAGCAAACAAATAAACAGAAAAACCTGACTAGTTTGAGCTTACTAAGTAATTCTTTTGATTGCTTCTGTTCCATTGATGTAAAGCCCTGTTTCTCTAATATTCCTTGATCTTTTGTGATGTGAAAGTATGAACTTGTATATAAAAGGCTTGCCATAATTGTTCTCAATTTTTCCATCAATGCTATATTCTTTTCCCAGTTGTTGATTCCAGACTTGCTTATTTTCAGAATTTTTATTATTTACTATGAATTGGCAGTACAAACTTACTGCTTAATCTGAAATATGTTCTGCCTCTCTTTGGCATGAAAGCAGAAGAGCACTTAATGAAATTTATGCTAACAAAGCTTAGATTCACACGCAAAATGTTTAATACAAATGTATCTGAGGTGGATTTCATTATTAAAGTAACCATGTTTCTTCACTGTAATTATACCTTTTTTATTATCTAAGAGTCAGGGGCACAGTCAGACTATATGAGGTCAATATTATAGTAGTAAACAGACAGTAGTAGTTTTGACTATGAGTCACTTAACTGTAATAGAACTGCTTATTCTTGTTTGGTTACACATCCCACTGGATAAAACACATTGATTTACTATTCTCTCATGAGACACTTCAATTAGGCATACAGGTAGGGAATGCATAAAACTCTTCTAAATTCCTAATCATAACACTGAAAAAGCTAGCATTGCTACATACTAAACAGTTGAAATTTGGGGTAAAAACATGCAACTCTCATAAACATGTGACACCTAAAAATAAAAACCATACATGACTGGAAACTGAAACCAATTTCACCACACTTCACTACAATTGCAGGTAAGAAACACATAAATAATTAGGATTTTAGTGCTTGAGTTTATTTCTCCTCTTGCATAAACCAGTGGTTAAATTTCCCTATTGCTGCAATGAAAAATTTCTCACTTCAGTGAATTGAACATATTGATAGTATTCTCCCTGAGACCACTTTTTTTCAGGCTGAACAGTTCCACCTCTTCCAAACTTTTCTCTTATGAAAGATGTCCTAGATCCTTAATCATGTTTGTCATCTTGTGCTGGCCTTCTCCAGTACATGAGTATCTTTCTTAGTTTGGGGAGTATAGTGGTTTTATCAAGGCCTTAAATTAGCAGGCTCAGAGAATCTATGTGGATTGGGAGACAGCTATCACCTGACTGGGTAGCCAAGGAAGTATTTCATACCACATGACGCAAACTTAAGATATGTGTACAGCAGTAGGAGGTGTTAGTTCAGTTCCATCATGGCTGAAAAAGATAGAGGACATGCTGTAGCAATTCTACTCTGCTAGGCCCTGCTCCTGCTGCCGCTGCTTGCATTTTGCTTGAATTCAGGGAAGTACAAACATTTTTTTGTTACTCTTTCTTGCTATGTGTCTTTTAAAGTACTTACAGATCTAGAGTTACAGACTTTGTATTAATTGGGGAGTGGGAAGTTATTTCTTGTTATATATATACAACTTGTGTAAGTGTGTGTTATATTGTAGTTTTCTCTTAATTTTCTCTTTTCTGTATAAATACATGTAGTTAGTTTCAGCATAAACCTGGTTAAGAGGGTTTTTTTCCCTCTCCCTCTTCCTCCCTTTTCACTCTGTCTTGGACAGTTGACATTTTGCCAGCTCAGCCCAAGACAGGGAGCAGAGAACAAGATACTGCACTCCATCTGCGTGGAGGAAAGAAGGGGGGAAGATACAGAACTAAACTTGCATTCAGTAGCCTTTCAGACAGTAAAAAAGAAAAAAGATAAGAAATTTCTGAATGTTTATTTATCAATATGTTGTCTTTAATGAGTTGCCCTCTTTAAAAGTTCTCAGCCCTTTCATTCTCAGTGACTTCTATTTCCATCTCTAACTTCACTGCCCTCCTGCATGACATCTCTATCAATAAAATTACTGCACTGATTCAGTTTAAAAACGACCCTTCATGGAGAGTGGGAAGTAGTATATACATACTATGGAATATTACAGTGTGACTTTGTAACTAGTTGTCCAGACAGTACCCAAAAGGAGGCAAATCTCCATACCAGACTAGGAATGTTTTCAGAGTCTGACAACAGCTTCACCCTGGGAGAAATCTGTGCTCTGGAATAATGCTATAAGAAACAATGTTTCAGTGGGAAGACTCTGCCTAGATGCATGACTTACATATAGGCACATCCCAGTTCTAACATCAAAAATAATATTTTCTATCAGCTACTTGCCTAACCAGACCATACTATTCTGTCTGCATATATTTCTATTTTGAAATCTAATAACTATTGCCTTAACAGTGCCTATGACTAAATAAAAATTAGTCTCCAGTTTCCCTGTTATTCTGAGTTGTATTAAAGACATTTTGGGAAAAGTTATATGTATTTAACAGAAGCCTTAAATAAGTCTATTAGTTTAGTTTCCAAGGATGGTGCAAAGTCAGGAAACTCAAAAGTCATTGAGGCACTCTGCCACTAAAATGGCAGCCATTAGAACTGGTTTGGCCAGAGAAGTGCCCCGTGAAATATGTTAGCAAACAAGAAGTTGTTGGAGGATGAGAGGCACCTTGGTCTCATTACTTGAGCTAACTGGAAAGGCATATTGTAGCATAAGGTATAAGAATCTTGAAAAGGATCAGGAGGAACAGAGTTCCTGTAGAACCACCTCTCACTGGAAAGCAGAGAGGTCCAAGCTAGCATTTTCCAAGACCAGTGAAGCAAAGTCAGGATTCCCAGAATCACAGAATGCCAGAAAGGAAGGGAGTTGGAAGGGACCCACAAGGATCATTGAGCCCAACTCTCAAGGGAATGGCTTATATAGGGATTAAACCCACAACTTTGGCTTTATCAGCACCCTGCTTTCAGTGATGGCCATCTAGATTGCAGTAGTGTCTCTTGCTTTATGGCTACTGAACCATGAGATTGCTTATTTGCTGTCATGGTTAAAGTAGATTTTGTATTTTATTCCCTCTTCCCAACATTGTTTTGGAGGAAGCTGTTTCTTCAAAAATGAGCCTCTCATCACACCCAGCTGGCAGCGGTGGGGGCAGTGGTGCCAGCTGCTGTGGGCACTGGGCAGAATCACCTTTGACCACTTCTCTGCTGCCACCAGACTCACAAGGCGCTATTTCCACAGGAGCCCAGCAGAACTGAATCATGGCACCAAGCCTGACAGAATTCAAGTAATGTTTGGATGACTCTCGTGCCTCCCAGAGCTCAGCTGAATGGAGCTGAGCCCAGCATAGTGGTATGGGAAAAGCAGGGGCAGGCCCTGTCTTGGGACCACTGCAGGGCTGGGCCCAGCTGAGCTGTTAGGAACCAGGCTGAGTGGAGAGACTGCGATAAGGGAACCTCCTGCACTGATACCAGTGCCTGGATACACATCAGCCTATTGGCAGCTTGTCTTTGTTTCAGATGACATAGCCTTCCACATTTTTGCTTTGTCTTTGTTTCCCTGTGGTTTTTTGCCTAGCTGGGCAGGGCTTTGAACCACAGGAATTTAGTTAGCCACAATATTTTTTGTTCTGCCAGGGACAAAAAGAGGCACATGTTGGGCACCTTTTTTGTCTGTATACAAAATGGCAGAAGGAGACTAGAAGTGATCTCTGTTGATGGTCTGAACCATTCTGTTTGTATTGTTTTTTGTGTTGTTATACTTCTTGTCAGTATACTGCTATTACTTCACTTATGTCTCCTTGCATTTTGTCTCTCTGTGTTGGTGTAAGTAAAAGGAGAGATCTTAACTCTGTAGTAAGTCAGACCTGCAAGGTACGTGGCAAGATCTTTAATAATCGATACCTCAGATGACTAAGAATATAGTGCATTTTCCTAGAGTTGTCTTACAGATTGTTTTATTGTATCAAGCTAATATATTGCAACTAGGCCATGGTCCCTGATACTCTCAGGCACATGGTGTGACTCTTAGGGAGGGTTCTGAGCAGGGCCTGGAGTTGAACTCGATGATCCTTGTGGATCCCTTCCAACTTGGCATATTCTGTGATTCTGTGATGGCTATATCATATATATATATATTTGATTATTCTTAACTAGGATGTACTGAATCATTCTCATGTGGTACAAACAGGCATGGGTCTAATTATTTTTTGCAGTATATAGATTATAAATATGTAATAAAATTTCAGATAAACTCACACTACGTATTTTCTTTATGTCACAATACACAGTATCTGTCAGAAACTCCTAGTAGCAAAGAAACTCTAGTAGTTAGAAATATTAGTCCAAAATGTTCTATTCCTGTTTAACTGTAAGAGAGTGGTATACTTTCTTATATAAATGTATAGATTTATTTCTCTACAAGAGATTTCATTGGGGGGAAAAAAAATCATCTCACAGAATCTTTTGATCCTGCTTACCACTCACACTTCTGGACTGTAAGATTAGTGCTAGTCATTTCTGCTTAATGATTCCAACAGCTTAAAACAAACTCTCATCTTCACTGTAAAGCCATTCCTGCTTTTTGACAGAAAAATCCTTTTTCTTTAAATAGCACTGTACACAATATTTTGCAGAGGATGTTGGGTTTCCTTAAATAAATGTTTGACTTGAACATGAGACAAATTATTTTGATTAGGATTTGTTATTTGTTCTTGTTTTTCATTACTTGCAACTTTATTCTCTAACAAAATTTGTTTTCTCACTCTATCAAGATTGAATATTCATAGCCAAGAAATTAAAAAAAAAAAATAAGATGCCAAACAACAGTAATCCATTTCTTGAACAAAAATATTCCCTTTATATAAGTAGAAGCACAAACATTATAAGAAGGGCAAATTTGGTCATTAACATACTCAACTAATTTTAGTACATTTATCAGAATCTTTTTAGCTGAAGGGGCAAGGTTAGTAAGTATTTTAGTAATATACATTTGGGCTAAAAAATATTCAGTGACATAATTCATGATCTGATAGACCTCTGTAGGGAGAACTACCAAATACACTAGAAAAATGCTTAATAACTCACATTAGACTGATTTCTATCAGAACATCTCTCTATTCAGTGGACACTTCCATTTCACAGAATAACCTGAGTTGGAAGGAACCCACAAGGATCATCAACTCCAACTCTTAAGTAAATGGCCCATGCAGGCATCAAATCTGCAAGCTTGGTGTTACTAGCACCATGTTCTAACCAGCTGAGCTAATCTCAGGGTTGTTTAAGATGAATGACTTGATATAAGCCATTCCACAAGATTTCTAATAAATTTGATAATGCTACTAACATATTGTGTTTTTAGAAGGAAAAAAATATTTTTAATTAATCTAGCACAAAGGAAATGTGAAGATCTTGGTCTTTATCTTGGGCTGTGAGTGAGAACAAAGATATACTTTTAACCTGAACTAAGTGCAGGAATTACAGAAAAAGTATGGGGCAAGATGTACTAAGCTTTTTCAGAATACTAACAACTTGTGTTCTGCATGTTGATTGGTTTCTCAATTTTTGATTAAATTTGTCAATCTTTATGGAAAGGACTCTTAGCTTTTCAATTCAGCATGTTTAGTCTGCATCAAACTGAGAAGTTTCATCTATTAAAAGCTAGTAACAAAGCGGTCTACAGTGTAAATGTACATCATCAAGATTAATTGATGGTCCAAAAACTGAGACAGGATAGAGCTGTATATTCCTTTCTGCTGTAACTGTTACATTGTCTTGCTTGCCTTAAAATAAAATTACCTCTTGCATTCAGAGTATATAGAAAATAATATACTGCAATAACAAATCTTGTCTACCTATGCAGTCATATAACCAATGTCTCTACTTGTATATTTTTCATATGCACAAGTATGTGGTCTTTGTGAGCAAAGCAGCCTTTTTAGAAGGAAAGAATTGCTTACTACATCCTACAATACAGGGCACAGTGGTTGGAAATAAAGATTCTTCTGCTGGGTGAACAAAATAAATTCAAAATCAGTATATGTCAAATAATTTTGTGTAATCAATATTTCACGATACTCTATTATTCATTTACTGATATGCTAGATATAGATCTAAAAACCAGAAAATGTTCTTAAAATCTTTAAATCCGAACCTCGATGGCTACCACGCTGTTACAAATATATTTTTTGCTGGATCACAGACTTTTCCTGATTTGGGTCAGAGTTATTATCTTGAACTTAATACAAAGAATGCTGGGAACATGGACCAGCTCAAGACTATTTCTGTGTAGACAAAATTGCTTAGTACAATCTTCATGCCTTTCAGTTAAAATCAGTATAACATCCTTTCATACAGCCTTTTTCTCAGACTTACTTAAACGTAAATTATATTTGTAATTTGTAGGTGCTATTTTATCCTAGACAGATCAATCTACATCTGATTTACTATTTATTTCAACCACTCTCTACACACTCTGTCATAGCTAGGAGGTTTTCTTAGCTGTTTGGCACATCTTGCTTGAGATGTGAGGTTGATTTTTTAAAAGTTCTTCGATCATTTCTATTTAGTACTCAGCTGCTTCTCATAATCTCCTACACTTTTTTCATCTTTTTCATGTACTTTGTAAACACCTCTGGCTGTCTCACTTATGGTGAATAACAGCCATGTCCCTCCCCCACTCCAAATCTTTTCTCCAAGCTCTGTCTTTTCCTGACAGTATTTCTAATCTTCTCTCAAGAGTTTCTCAGTTTATTCCAACCTGTCTTAGAGCTCCACTTGCTGTTGGATGCTGTTATAAGGCAGTGAAGCTTAAACAAAAATTAGTGTATGATACAGGCAGCACTCAAATAACTGTTTACAGTGTTTTGATGTTATGGTATTATATAAGCCAGAATGATAAAGCCAATTGGTCAAAATTTTAACTTCCAGTAAGAACTACAAAATAATGCAAGCTTGTTTTTGCAATCTGGAAATTTTTGAAGCAAAGAAAGGTTTACAATACAACTTCTTCAGAAATATATAGAAATACAAGTTTTTTCTATCAAAAAGATCATGTGTATGAAAAATATTACTTTTGCTTTCAAAAGAATTATTTTTTCCTATTATTTTAAAAGTATTAATATTACCAATATGGACTAAAGCTAATGGAATAAAAAGGTACTTTAATTGATAAATTCATGTAGAAATAAATTTGCTGATACAATAAACCAGGTTTTAAAAATCTAGAATATAATTATAATGACTTTTATTCAGTTCTCAAAGACTGAAATGCCATTTTCATACAATGGACTGCAATTTCTCAATTACTAAGGTATAATTCTTATTGAAAGGCTACTTAAAATGTAACATTTTAAGCTTTTACAGTCCAGTTTTTAAACATCAAAACCCAATTTTTTTTTTACAGAAATTCTATTCTTTAGCACTATGAAAGTATTGCAAAAAAGTTATCCTGAAATCTTTTTTTTTTTTTTTTTTTTTTTTTTTTTAAATAATGGGTGTTTAAAACTTTCATTAGCAAGTATGTGGCTGGTTATAATTTATTACAGTGGTATTTTGTAAATACTAAGCCAAGAACTTTCTGTATTAAAAGAAAAAGGATTTTAAGTACAATCATTTTAGAAGTATTATTCACATCTGAAATAATTAAAAACCTTGATTTATAGAGCTAATAATCGTTTATGTAACTATTACCATATCCTGTTTCTTAAACAATCCAAAGACATTGGATTTTACTAATTACTACTACAATACTGAGGACTACAGTATTTATTGGGGGAATTTTTAATTTGTGCTTCTTTAGAAACAGAAGTTTACATTCACATTCAGAGTGTGAGATACTGACATTGAATTTTTTTATGGAAACTGCAAGAAAGTAATTGCAATTTGTTGGAGAATACTGAAGTAAAAAAACAAACCAAACCAAATTAAAACAAGTCAATAAAACACTTTAAACTTGAGTATCTATTTTTGAATGCTGAAACTTTCAAAACTATGGTTTGTCACAGAAACCAGAAAACTAAACCTTCTCCATCAAAGACTGGGGCAGAGCGGGAGTGGAGAAACAGAAACCCCAGAATACTAGCAGTGCTGATAATAAAGCACATGAGAACCAACCTTATCTCAGGGTCTGGGGTACAAAAAACACAGAATACAATACATAGTACATGGAACATAGTATATGGAAGTGAATTGATTTATTGTTACAATTTCTTTTATTGGATTGACCTTATAGGATATTTTTAGCAGTGCTTTCTGCTTGAGATTTCCTCCTTCTGCACTACTACCTGGCACTGAATAAAAAGAAATATAAAAAATAGACCTGCTCTTTCAATCCCTACAAAATGCTATCCAACCCCAAAAAGAGTAAACCAAATATAGGATGATAGCACTTGTCATATTTCATTCAGATATAATGGATATAAATGTATTTTCATTTGTTTGATCCTCACTTGGATCAAAAAGATGTTCTGTTCCTTGTTCCTGTCTAGTAGAGCAGTAAAGAAGCATAAGCAATATGAAATTACCTGGCTTTTCTAATAAAGACATTAAAACTTTTTCATTAAAGGCGGAGAAACAAAATAATCTCACTTGGACCACCAAGGTTTTGGAAATTAATTATTCCATATTACTCATACATATCTCCTTTTTTGTTTGTTTGTTTGTTTGTTTTGGTGGGGGTTTTTTTTGAAACAAAACATCTTATGACTGCAAAAACAGACTAACAGCCTCTACCTGGTTAAATATATGCATTCCTATAATTGTATGATGACTATACATATTTATATTTGTTTTAGCACCAAACAATTTGTCTTCTTTTGTAAAGATCTTTTCTATATTTCATTCTAAAAACTTTTGCCTTTTTCTTCTTTCCTTCCTTCTCATTTGCTTCTGAATTGTCTTCATCCAAAGGTAAACACTTTGAAATAAATAATTTTGGTAGATCTTTTTAGGTATTATGAATTTCATATAGCTTCCAAGGATGTTATTACTTGTTGTTGTTATTATTATTATTATTACTGTTAAATTATTTCTCTGGCAGTCTTTCTATTGTTTCTTCAACCCAGTTATCAGTGATTGAGGTCTATGCAATAGTTAGATCATCAGATCTTGACTTTCTGAAGTTCTAGTTTTATTCATGCAAGTGAACAAAGGGATCAGCTAATGATACTGTTACTGAAAAAAAAGAAGAATCTGTTTAAATGCTAGTAAATAGCTAGTCTTACTGTCAGGTAAAGCCATAAAAATTAGTCCCTATTCTTCAAATGATTATTTATGTCTCTGATGGTACTTAATGCATTTTCCCTTGTTCTGCAGTGCATTCTTTCCAAGATCTTTCACAGATCTAGATAATAACCATGATTAATATAATCAGGTGGCAATAAAAGCATTGGCTGTAGTTTTTATACTGTTATGTATTATGAATTATAAAAGGCAGAAGACAAGAGGCAATATAAGCATGCTGATGTTCATTCTAACAACAGGAAGACTAGATGAGAGTAATTCCTACTTTGGGATTTTCTTCTCTGCTCAGGATGCATTGCTGTGCTGAAACAAACAAACAAACAAAGGACAAAAAAGGAAAAAAAACAATAGATCCTGTAGGCATGGTGCGTAGGATGGATCCATTCTATGTGTTGTGCCTGAATACTGTCAACTTTTCATCACTGTGTATATGCTGATTGAAAATACAAAGTATCTTGTCAGGAGGAAAATTTTGATGTGACTTTTAGAAATGAGAGTGGTGAAGCGTGTAGGAAATACAGCAGCACTCACACATATGCTCTTAGTACTCCATTTTTACCACAAAAGAACTACATCAGTGGTGCCATGATACAAGAATACAGGATTTTTTTTTTTTTTTGATTTTTTTTTTTTTTTTTTTTGTAGATGCAAACATAGTGTAGAATGAGCAGTGACTTAAAGCACATCTTTCAGAAATCTAAGTTCTTCCAGAGGTACAGAGCTGACTTTGTTATCCTAATGAACCTGTACTTAATAAGGAGTAGGAAGGACACTAACATGCTTGAGAGATTTGGGGAACATAATTTATAATAATTTTTTTTTTTCTTAAAAAAAGCCCTCATAGAAGAATTTTAACTGGCACAATCTCATAACTAAGAACTCCATTGAGACTTTCCCATTGTATCTCCGAAATTTTGGTTAATTTGATTAAAAAATATTACCTGTTGAGCACAAAAAAATCTTCTTGTCTATACAAAATTGAACACCACCTCTTATGGGAAGAAATGGGGTTTTTTGTGTGTTTGAGAAACAAACTCTCATATGCAAAAACAATTTTAAAATAAATTAAATCATTAGAAATACAGTGTAAATGGTCTTCACTTACTGCCAAACGTGCACTCTTGAGACGAAATTAAACCTCTTTGACCTGAAAGCTTTAATTCATTAATAACTGGAAAGGAAAAACAGAAATTATTACCCTTTTGTGCTGTGAACTATTCATGCTGATTTATTGAAGACACATGGTATTCATGAAACAAATTTTCCAAAATGGGTGGTGGGGTTGGAGGGTTAAAGAGAAAGAAAGACAACAGTAGCACAATAAATTAACCCTCTGGCTAGATATGGCTCTATTAATTGCAGACACTCTTACATTACACTATTTCCAACCCCCTGCTGATGAAACCTCTCAAAATAATTTCACCCTTTGACAGTCTAAATACTGATTTTCTCACTATATAACAGTGTTTGACACATTTGCACCAAGTGTTTAAATTACATGGGGAAAAAAAATGAAAAAATTGCTCTATTTTACATAAATATGAAATATTCCAGAAATTCAATTACTTTTCTTCTTTTTTATTTACTTTGGACAAACATATTCTTTGGAGTTTGTCTATATGCTTATTTATATAAATACTTATTTATCTGGAGTACACAGTGACTGCTGCAGGTAAAGCTATTTAAAAATTTTGGATATAGACCCCTTAAAATTTCAGTTGTAAGTTTCTTTAAATTTTCCTCAAATTTGAAGGCAGAAAATTCTCACATTTGCTCTTTGTTTAAAGATGATATTTTAAAACAACAAAAATAAATCTGGTTGTGTTTGGTAACAACTTTATTTAACATATAAAAATAATAAAAGTCCATTTACCTGAATGGATGTGTTGAATAGATAAAACCTGTCAGCAGAGGTGAATATTACCTTTGAATTCTAATCTGCATGTAATCCAAGAAGTTTGAATATACCCTTTTTTTTTTTTTTTTTCCACATAAACCAGGAATACTGAGACATGAGGGAATATTTAAGCTGTTGTTAGCCAAAACTTCTGTGACGAAAAAAAATAGTTGCCACAAAGATTTCTTTAAAATTTACTTTCAACTCTTTACAAGTGATAAATAGATAAAATTAGTAGAAAATGAGCAAATTGTTTCTTTCTTTTGAACAAGAATATTTAAAACAGAAGCTAGATAGTGCATTTGTGATATAATTCAGAATGCACAATTAAAAATACCAAGGTAGATCTTGCACTAGAGCAGTTTCTCTGGTGACAGAGATCTCTGGTGATATTACAACGCTAATGACTCTATGGCTTCAAAATCACTTGACGTTTCAAAGAGTAATAGATATATGCTGGCAATTTCGTGTAGGAGAGGTCAGAAGTAATAAGTTGCACATTCTGCACATGACATATGCCTAATGAGACTATTAATAATTTGGAAGTGTGTAACCAATGAGTGAGAGGAGGCTTCTCCAAGTGGTCTTTCAAGTCCCCTGGGCATCAGCCACATGTGCCAGACATTGACACTGATGAACCTTTTGCTCCTCTAACACCTGTGCAAAGGAATAGCTTAAGATGGTACGTAAAAAACAGGATTTCCTCTGCCAAAGATGATGTAAATTGAGATATTAATTATTCTTTTGGGAACTGAGTACAGTAAATGCTAACTTGAATACATAAACATGAATTTCTCAGATACAAAGCTAATAGAATCCACTGAGATTGTATAAGCAATAGTCAATATATGAGCAAAACTATTACACTTTAAGACAGATTTTTAGGTCTGTGACTATATTTTGTTGCAAATGTTATATTATTTAAGAGGAGCTCATTTTAAATTCATAAAACTGCATGGTAATCATTAAATCAGCATTGTTTTCACTTTTAAAAATGGAAAGCACTGTGATTTCTCATTTGAAGACCATTATTTCCTTTCATAATCAGTTACACACAAATAATTTCTCTTCAAAATAATGAGCTCATTTCTACAATTTTTCCTGAAAACAAGTGTGATAGTAAATTTGAATTCTGCAAATTCAGTCAAAGTACTGCTAAAAAATAGAGCTTTATTTTATACTTACACTACTGACTGCCAGTTTAAATTTTAGCTTTGAATTATGTTTTCATAGACTCATCCAAATCAAGTCTAAAATAAGATGGCAAAAAACTCCTAAGCATAAGTAGGTGATCCTTCTTTTAATCTACATACTTCAAGGTGTTTTTCATGGTATACTAATGTTCTTAGACAATAAGGAATAAAGGTATTTGATCTAAAAGATAACCGAGGAGTTGTAGATATTCAGACCCAGTTTTTTTCTTAGTGAATTCACTTGAGAAAATCAGTTGAAAGAAGAGAGCTCAAAGGCAATCTACATATATTCACGTTCTCTCTCAGCTAGTTATAGTCAACCCTAACAAATTTAAGAGTATTCTTTGCTTTGAAAATACCTAAACAGTGTATCTATTTTATTTAAATGTATGTTTGCAGGATGCAAATATGCTGACTGCTTTAAATACATTGACCCCCATGGTAAGACTGTGTTTGTGTATGTTGAAAGGGCATGTTTAACTTTCGATGAGGTGATTTTCAGTTCTGTAAAGCTATGCCAGAGACATTTAGTATTCTAATGTGTGAAATCAAAAGCAACACACAAACTGAAAATGAACTAAAATAAAAAACAAAACATTCTCAGAAGAAAATACCATATACCACAAAAAGTAGAGTGAATTAAAGTGAACAAATATATAGGCATAATTTAAACTGATGAATGATGACCTTCTTCTCAACAGAGACAGATTGATGGTGATTTTGAGTCATAAAATTGATTGGTTGGTGCTGTGATCAGATAAGATCATATATAATATTCCAAAATGCGAAATAATTGATTTTTAGGAGTATAGAGAGCTTCATAAGTTAGTGTATAACCTGGAGACTCAAAAATAATCAAATGGCAGAGCACAAAGAGGTGCTTATAAGGTATATAGTTTCCATTCTGTTCAAATTTTCATGTGCTCATTTCGAGTTGTGACCATTATGAGTAGCAGACTACCTTGCACTGTATACTAGCCTGGTAATGAGAATAAAGTGTTAGCTAGAAAGAGTTATCCAAAAGTGTGGGCTGTTAAAAGCATATTCAAACAGATCAGCTGAATGCTTTCATGCTACAGTGTGCCTACTCAAAAGCACATCGTAACCGTGATGATATACATTTTCACAGAAATATTTCCACATTGCTCTTTTCATTTCTGAAGTATATTGCATTTCTAAGATAAAAATATAGATGGGACATATTGTAATTTTGTTTTTTGAATATAGTAAACATCATTGTATGGAGCTATAAGTTCCCAAAAGTGAAAATGATGAAAGATTTATGAAGAACCTTCAAAGCTTAAGCAACTGCTGAGTTTAGTGATCACTGCCAAATTTGAAAAGGGTCTATTGTGCTTTTCGTGTCAGGGCATTGTCATCATTACACATAACTAAAGTCAACTATCAGATGAAATTAACAGTATGCAAAATAGCATACTATATGCTGTAACATATATA
>JAWWEV010000134.1:51841541-51856267 GCA_035583235.1 Hafferia zeledoni | reverse complement strand
GTTTGGGTTTTGTTTGTTTTTCTGCAGGGGAAAAGGGAATGAACAGACAATGTTCAGCCACTGGTGCACTGAACTGTGCTGTGATTCCTCATATATCTGATGTTATCGTAATCACAGTAGGGTAAAGAGAAGTAAAATAACCTTTAAAACACCTTCCCCCACACCTCCCTTTTTCTTGGGATTAACTTTTCTTCAATTTTTTTACCCTGTAGTGCAGGGGGAAGGGGAAAGGGAGTTACAGTCCGTTCATTACATACAGCTTCTGTCACTCCTCTCTCCTCAGGGGTAGGACTTATACTCTTCTCCTGCTCCAGTATGGGCTCCCTCCTATGGGCAACAGTCCTCCATGAATTTCTCCAACATGCTTCTTCCCATGGGCCACAGTACTTTACAAACTTCTCCAGCATGGGTGCCTTGCAGCAAGTGCAGTCCTTCAGGAACAGACTGCTCCAGTGTGGGTTCCTCATGGGGTCACAAGTCCTGCCAGAAAACCTGTTCTAGTGTGACTCCTCTCTCCACAAGTCCTGTCAGGAAACTCTTTTGGTGTGGGCTTCCCATGGGATCACAGCTTCCCTCAGACATCCACCTGCTCTGACATAGGGTTCTCTAGGAACTGCAGGATGACTGCTCCCACATGGACCTCCATGAGCTACAGGGTCACAGCCTGCATTGCCATGGTCTTCACCATGGACTGCAGGGGACTTTCTGCTCTAGTGCCTGGAGCACAACTTTCCCCTCCTTCTTCACTGTCCTTCATGTCAGCAGAGCTGTTTTTCTCCTATATTCTCACTCATCTGACTGGCTGCAAATGTGCAAGATTTCTTCCCCTTGTTAAGTCTGTTATCCTAGAGGTGTTACCACTGTTGCTTTTGGTCTTGGCCTTGGACAGTAGCAGAACAACCTTGGGGCCAGCTGACACTGACTCTATCAGACATGGGGGAAGCTTCTGGCATCTTCTTACAGAAGTCACCCCTATAGCCTCCCCACCACCACCCCACTACCAAAACTTTGCTATGCAAATAGACAGACCCAGCCTTCTTAAAAACAGCTGGAGGTCAGGAAATACCTAAAATGTGATTATACACTTATAGCTACAATACATCCATTCTTTTCTTTTTTTAAGTTCATGTTGCATAATTAAATAAACAAATGGCATTAAATTACTTTGACTAGGGTCGGAAACATGCACTTTTATGGAAATCAGCATTCAGAAAGTAAGGGTTTGTATTCTTCATGCTAACTCTTGGACAACATCATCCTGGCTTTCAACCGTGTAAATCATAGAATCATTACAGTTGGAAAAGACCTCTATGATCATGCAGTCCAGCTGTTAACCTAGCACCACCATGTTCACCACTAAACCATGTCCCTAAATGCCACATAAATTCTGAACAATTCCTGGGATGGCAATTCCACCACTTCTCTGGACAGCCTGTTACACTGACTGAACACCCTTTCAGTAGAGACATTTTTCCTGATATTCAATCTAAACAGCCCCTGGTGCAACCTGAGGACATTTTTTCTTGTCCTGTCACTTTAAGGTTGGAAGAAGTCATCAACCCCCACCTTGCTACGACCTCTATTTTGGTAGCTGTAGAGAACAGATAAGGTCCTACGTGAGCATCCTCTTCTCCAAGCTAAACAACCCCAGCTCCCTCAGCCACTTCTCATAGGACTTGTGCCTCAGACCCTTCACCAGCTTTGTTTCATTCTCTGGACTTTCTCCAGCACTTCAGTGCTTTCTTTCCTGAATTGAGTGTGAGACCTTCTGCCAGTTCACTCAGTACACTTGGGTGGATCCCATCCTGCCCCATAGCCTTGTTTGTCTCTAGGTGGAGTAGCAGGTCACTAACCATTTCCTGTTGGATTATGCAGTCTTCGTTCTTTGTTACCTCGGGATTATTTTCAGAGGATAAAAAGCACTAATTCATGATCAAAGTTACAGAATGTTTCATATAAAAGAAGAATAGAGTAATTTAGGTTTGTCTAATCAGGAAATGATCTATTATTACAATTTTTTTTAATCTCTAAACCTACTAAACTTTAGGTTTTATCGAAAAATATGCATATTTTTCTTCATATTTGAAGTGTTTTCCTGTATGACCAATGACCTCCCCAAAACCACAAAATGAAGTTATTAGGAGAGATTTAAGTAAATTATTTTACTTGTGTGAGTGTAAGTGGGTAGGTATTTACTGAAGGATTGTGAAGAAAATAAAATTTGAGTTCTAAAAGGGGATTTCTCTGGTTTTATTCTTTCATGTAAAAATTTTACAACTTTTACAATTTTTTTCTCTCCAAGTGCTAGCAACATGTGTCATTGCAAAAAGATACAAAAATGAAAGTACTTTCTTCAGTGACCCTACAAAAATCAAAATTTGCTGATGTATAGTTTTTTTTTTTTTTGTGAAGAAACACCCATTACAGGATTAATATATTAACTCTTAAGTGTCTTGTTAAAGCACCACCCTGGCCCTTCCCCTGCCTCATTTTGTTTTACTTTCAGGACTCATACACAACTACAAGTATTCCATTTTTCATATTATGTATGACTAAATCTGCTGTTTGTTATTGATTTTATTCATAGCTCTTGCATGCAATCCTACTTCAAAATGAATAGGGGATTTTAATATATTCAAAGGAAACCATTGATCCAAATTTTGATTCTATTTCAAAACACTTTTTGCTCATCTTTTAATATTTAAAGGTCAAGCAAGAAATATAATTCAGTACAGCCTGTATACTTTCCATTTCTGTAAAGTCTCAGAAAAGAAAAAGTAATTAAATTAAAGTGAGAAGAGTCAATAGAAAATATTGAAGAGCCTGAGGAGACATAACTTCAAAGAATAACAAAGAGCTAAAAAGAAAAGAAATGAGCTTAATAAAGAATTCTTAAGCATAAAGAATTAGGAGGAATATGCAATCATTTTTAACTCTAGGAAGTACTATAACAAAACAACAGAAAACAAAATCAGAATCAAATACTAAAAAACATGTGCTTATTTTAGAGTTTCACTTCTATGAGAGTTCACTATTATGAAAGGTTCTTAAAACATACATTCCTGCTTATTTCTGTCAGTTGTTAAAGAAAGTAAATACTCTCTGAATTTATTTTTAATTCTTTATGAGAACAATGTAGAGCATAAAGCCAGAGCTTCACAAGAAGTAGAGTTTGATTTGTTGTTCCTTTTATTTTTTTCCCTATATATGATGAACAATATATGCTAGGCAACAGTCATGAACTTGTATCTTGTGGTAATTTTTCCTTTTATCATTTTATAAATTGCCTGAAGCATCTGTTTGCGCTGTTTACACAACTTTGGTGATGAGACTATTTAGAACTGTGTAATATAAGGAGCGTAATGCTGATAGCTCCCAAATTGCCCTCATACTCCCTTCCAACAGAGTTTTATCTGCATTTAATTTATGTAGGACAGTCCTGATTGTCTTTAGACTAAAGTCTGAACATATAGCTCTCCATATACGGTCTCATCAGTGCTGAGCAGACAGGAAGGATCAGAGCCTCAACCTGCCACCAACACTACCTAACAAACCATCATGACATCGCTTTCCTTTCCCTGAGGGTGTTTTGCTGGCTTATAGTCAGCTTGTTCAACAGAACCTCAAGGTCCTTCTCTGCAAAGCTGATTTTTTTTCAAGTTGGCTGACCTTCAGTATGCACTGGTGGCATTGAGCAGAATTTATAAAAAATTCAATTTCTCTTATTTTTCAGCAGTAAACTGGAAGCACCTATAGCAACTACTGGGTCACAAAAGCATATGCTAGCCCTGTGTACCATTTCTAGCTGTGCATATTAAAAAGATACATTGTCAACACTGGTTTTCTTTGGGAATTTTTCTTCTTCCACTTTGAAAAAAAATTAACTGAAAATTTCTGCCAGGGATCCTCTTGGCTGTCACTCCTAAAAATTTGTACAAAGAATGCCAACAAAGGCAGTGAAAGGACTGGCAGGGCATGCCTTTTGAGGAGTGGCTGAGGATATTAGGTTTTTTCAGCTTAAATAAGAGGAGGCTGAGGAGTGAACTCATTGCTGTCTACAATTTCCTCATGAGACAGACCAAGAGGGAGTTCCTGATCATACCTCTGCTGTCTGATGATAGGATGCAAGGGAATGGCTTAAAGCTGTATCAGAGGGAGTTCAGGAGTTTAGGAAATTTAGGTATTTACAAAAAAATTCTTCACTAAGAGGGTGGTCAAGTACTGTAAAGCTCTCAAGTGAAGTGATGAAGGTCACAAGCCTGTCAGTCTTCAGGAAGCATTTGGACTATGCTCTTAGATATGTGGGGTAATTTTTAGGTTGCTATGTATGAAGTCAGCAGTTAGACTCAATCCTTATGGGTACTTTCAAGCTCAGGATAACCTATGATTCTATGATTTCCTAAATTTATTTGGTGAAGAGGTGTTTTGCTTTGGTTTGGGGTTTTTTCTTGGTTTTCCCCCACCATCACCCCTGAGTCAGCCATGTACTTAATAAATAGTGATTTTAATGTATTGTCTTAAAAGCAAAGTCTAAATTCTCACCAAAGTGGCCATCTGCCTAACTGAACTGCATTTTGAGTAATCTCACAGAAAGGATGTGTGGTTTTGTGGTGGAGAGATAAAAATTACCAAAGAAGGACATAGCAATAAGATTCAGGAGTAAATTTTTGACCTAAAATTCATAGGGAAAAGTTTTCTGAATCTAAGCTGTCATTTAATTGTTGTTAGCTTCAGTAATTTTCCGTTGCTTTTTTTTGATCTTATATATCAACATTCCTGTTTACATACTTTAATTATGTTGTCCTGCAATGACTAAACTTCCTAAAAAGGTCAAAACTATTATATTTGCTTGAACTTCAAATGTATTGATTTAATTTCAACTTTGACCTCAATTTGATTAGTGCACTTATTAACCAGTAATCTATATAGTAATGGGATGTAAATTGCCTTAAGAATGTACCTGCCTAAGGGAATATGTACTTGTTTTTAATTTGTAATTAATAATAAGTGATACTTATTTTGTTCTATTGCAATATGGGTAATTAATTCTGATAAAGTAGATAATTTGGAAGCCCGTATCAGTGCTTAACACATAAGTAATAAAATAAATTGCTTTAAATTTCTTATAAACTACTTCGGACAACATTGTCTATGGTAAGCAATATGTATTTATTTCCATTATAATATTATTTTCAAGCTACTGAAACTTCATTTTATTTTGAGCTGTGAATTTAAAACATGTTGCTTGTCCAGGACATTCACATAGCTCATTTACTAAAATGAATTGCAAATAATTGGATAAAAGTCATTACATTACTTTGAAATTACATTTGTTCTATAGAAAGCATAAATATACTTGTATTTTAGAAAAATATTGCTATCAACATCAGTGAAGAAAAGCCATAATATCACCTATTCCTACAATGGCCCAGAGATAGGGCAAACTTACTTGATTCGTTGCTACAGAAAGACTTTTTATGTTTTTACTCTTTTTATCCTTTTACTCAAGAAAACCGATAGCACAATTTGCAAGGCACTTGTAAATTTAAACCAAGTTTCCTAATGTCCTAATATGTGGCTACTGGGTTGTTTTTTGTTTTGTTTTGTTTTTTTTTTTTAAATTATTTTTTTCTCTTTGTGTGTATATTTTATTTCCTTTTAGATGAATGATGAAGTTACATTTTTAAATTCAGAATGAGATACTGGAGCTGTGTTTGCATTTAAAGGATAAACAAGCTCCAGCTTGTAGCATTCACTTTACAGCAGTGTTCCTAGCATCAGTGTTATCACTACATTAGTTTGCACAATATCTGACTAATAAGGAAATTTATTTTGAGATAGCAGTGTGTTTATCTTTTCATAGATTGATGAACTCACATGTACACACAATAACTGCAGCTAAAGTCCTATATAAAATCCAAAACCAAGGGAAAAACCTCCTGTACTTGTTTCTAAGTTACAAAAAAAGAAGGAAAATATTCTCCTGTTTATGACACAAATATAGAAAGGCTAATACAAATAGTTTCATTATGCAAATGATCCTAATTATCAGGAAGATATTAATTTATGTGGGAGTCTGAAAGATTTTTATTTTCATGAAGTTATGATCTTCTCTGCTCTCAAGTAAACATTACTGAACTTTGTTCAGGAATGGCTAAGGGAAGTGACTGGATTCTACATAGGCCTGTAAAGAAATAACCAGGAATCTTCATTCCCAAATGCAAAAAGCAAACTCTTGAATGCTACCACTACTTAACAACAAACAAAGCAGAAAGAGATCTGGCAACAGGGTCTTGACTCTGAGACTACTCTTTCATATTAAAGTACTCCAAGTATTTTATCTATGGAATATTTTTTAATTTCTCTGTATTCAAAATCTGCCTTAATTCTTTCTGTGAAAAGCAAAAGAAATTCAGTAAAAGCATTTTTTTAATGCCAGAATAATCTCTAACATACTGACTATTTCAGTGCAGATGATTTGCAGTAAAGATCACAATAAAAATATTATATTTATTATATTTGTATGTGATTATATGTACATTATTTGTATTCACTTTGATTTCTCAGAAGAAGTATAAGGAAATTAGAAACACTAAAATAAATTCTTTTTTCTTTTTTTTTTTTCTTTTTTTTTTTTTTTTTTAAATAATGGTGGTTATTTTCTGAACATATTTACAGTTTCTGGTAAAGTACAGAAATCTTTGACTTAAACCCCTGAAGACTGAAGTGGATCTTTTCCTTTCCTTCAAATGAGGTGGTAATTTACAGAGCTGAGAAGGGAGAATACGCTTCTTTGCACCACTTCTTTTCTCTCTCACTTTGATGTTGCATCCACTCTCCTTCTTGAATATGTTCCCACCTTTCACATAATTACTCTGCAGCATTACAGATGACCTGCCATTGGTCACTCCCGAAACTAGTAAGTTATCAACATTTTTTTTCTGCATTTTTGAGAACTTTTCTTCATGGTTTGCATCTCCTCTCCCCTGAAAAACTTATTAAATGAGCACATGTGAACTATTACACACAGTACTAAAGGAATTGCAACAATAAATAATGCTTGTAAATGAGTATATTCCTTCAGTTATTATTGTCAGCATTCCAAAGCAGCAACATTTCATTTATTTCTGTATATTTAATTTAATGTAGTACTGCCAAAGAAATGCCCCTGTTGGATATCAGACAGTCAGGATTCCTTAGAGGTCCTTAGTGCTAAACACTACAGAGAGATCCTATATTGTTTTTTCTGGACCAAAAACCAAAATAAACAAAAAACCCATCTTAAGGGGAAACCAAGGAAGCATTATCAAAGCTCTTATTATTCAAATAATACTGTAAATAGACATGAAAATGGAATGAATATAAATTTGTGGTATGTGGAAGGCAGAATAGGTCTCACTGAAAACATCTTATACGTGCCTCCAAAATTATGCACTAGACTTTATTTACTTGAGCATACAGTAAGTTAGAATTCAATGAGCCAGAACATCCTGATTCAAGTAATATAGCTTTTCCACTACAGCAAAACAGTGATGGTTTTTTCAATTCTTACACAGCAATGTAAGACTTCTAACTGTACTAACATTTTTTTCAGTTCCCCATAGTCCATAATTTAATTTTAAAAGTGTCAGACAAACTACATTGAAGAGCAGATTTGACCGTGTGGTAATTACAGACATATACAGACAGCTGGGTGAGAACTACAGCATTCCCAGAAAGCAAATGAAAAAGGTAGATGACTGACTATGTCATTCAAGGAAAAAGAACAAAGATGAAGTGGGAGATATAGGATACACTGAGTTGGAAGGGACCCACAAAGAAGATGAAGTTCAACTCCTGGAATGATCCATCTGTAGGCAGGCAAAGAACATTAGAACACTTATGATATAAATCCATTTTATTCTGTTAACCCATTTTTGCTCAAATAAATGTAAACATTTGTTTAGACTTTGGTTGCTAATATCAGAAAGCAGTTCATATAGGAATATCTCCAAACTATTACAGACCCATTAGACTTAAGTCTGCCACTGTAGTAGCAGAAGTTTCTGCTAACATGTATCACAATGTCAAGACTGGGACTGTAATTTAGAGACTTGCACTTCTGAGAAGACCTCAAGAGGACACAAACGGAAATAATGAAGACACAAAGCAAAATAATGAACACTAGAAGAAAGTGATGACTGCATTCTGTCTCAGCAGATCCAAGTTTATAATCAAGTTCATGTTAGACTCAGAAGTTAGAAGAATCATCCTGCAGTCTGTGCCAGACTCTCCAAATGATAGTGCTGCCTGTAACTTGTCAAGCTATTTCTGCATCAATTAACTTCTTTCATTAAATTAAGACACCAAAGGGGACAACTTAGCTGATGCAAAATCTAAGAACCAGAGTAGCCTTTTTCCAGTGATTTATCTAGTACAATTAGAGTAAGCTGTTTGTGCTATAGCAAGCTCAAGCTAACAGATGTTATAAAAATTACAGCTCTCAAGTTTTCTTGCACTGGGGTAGCAGGCTTGCTGTTTCAAGTAAAAAAAAACCAAAAACCAAAAACCAAACCAAACCAACAAACAAACAAAAAACCAAACCAAACCAAAACAAAAAAACCCTGAGGTATTAATTTAGGGAGTCAGAGAAAAAAGGGAATGTCCAAGTACATGACATAGTAGAAAACAGGTAGTTTAAGAGAAAAATTTTACAGTACTATGAATATAAAATAACATTCCAAACAGATATTACTGTTAAAAGATATTACTGTAGGTAAAATGTAATGGAAATGATACTTATGTCAAAGATAGCACACTAAGAAGAGCAGGTCATATATGAAATAGTTCAAGGCATTTAACAAATCAGCTGATAGCAAGTGTTTTGTAAAACTGAAAAAGAATAAATGAGTCTGAAATTCTATGCTGATATTACTTTCTCATTGAAGGTTAATTTCTTTGATTTTAGCTCAGTAAATTAAATAAAATTACAAACTTTTTCTTTTGCATGCCTACATTTTAAAAATGCTGAATATTAACCCACTAATATAAAAAAGACTAAAAATCCATGAGATACCCCTATTTTTTTTCCTGTTAAAGTTCGTCATTAAGATTGTCTAAGCAACTAGCTGGAGTAGTTGCAACACATCTAGAGCATTTCAGTGCTATGACATTCTGAGCTTTTGCCTTCTACTCCCATCACCTGTGTCTTCTCACTCTTCTTGAAAGACATTTCCCCTTCAACAGAATAAATATGTACTACTTAGAAATACATGAAAAAGTTAGAACATGGCCAAGCTTCTGTTTATGGTTAGAATAGAGTTGCAGAACTGGAGACATTTGTGTTTCAGTTATCATTCTAATTAATGTTCCCTGAGAAGTACTTCATTACTAAAGCAAGATCAGGTATATTACACTGGTACAGGTACTAAAATAAGTGCTCTAAACATGGAGAAAAAAGATTTAGAAGTCTGGTGTTTCTGTTCCTTTAAGTTCCTCCTTCCCATTTTCTTCTCTTCCTATGTTTTCAACTCTGACCCTTCAATAAACACAAATTTGAACTTACAATTATATTTTTTGTTGGATCTGATTGCCCAAATATAAGTACTAGCTACTAGTTTTTATCTGCCAGAAATTTTTACTAGTTTATTTTACCAGGCACCATATACTGGTCCAAAAACCATCTGTTGCCTGTATCGTGTCTGTAAACTTTAAGTGAATGTCTGAACTACCCTTGGATACATCACATGATAGTAGGTAGATTCATTTAGGCAGATGAACAGTTTATTGATAAGAAAGAGAAGATTATGAAATGGATAGCATAGCCAAATCAAGAAGGGGCTTAACAGATCCTTAAATAAGTTGTTTCTACTGGTTCTTAAGCTAGTTCTGTAGGCACGTTAAAATACGTTAGAATGGATAAAGTTTAAGAACAGTATTACTAGAAATTAATTTGATGTCTTGTATTAAGAAATCAAATGAAAAGCAAAACAAATAATTACACAAGGCAGTAAGAACCAGAAACCTCTTCTGAGACAACAACTTTTGAGCAAATGTAGTGAACTCGGAAGAGTCTTGATATAGCACATAATAATATGCAGTGGCTGAATCAGCTGTTTCTTGATAATAACACAATGGAAGGATAAGCTGGTGGATAATCCGGAACTGATTCATCTTTAGTCAGTTTAACTTGACCAAGAGTTTTGCTTGAATGGCTAAGAACTTAATTTATATTTTACTTCTCTTCATTTACTATTTTATTTTATTTCTAAGCAGTTTTTATGTATAAATAGGTACACAAAATCCACCACTTAGATCAAGGAACTTTTCTGAGTCTTCAAAATGGCTTACATTATTTTCATTAAAAAACATCCTATAAAGGAAGGAAAATTTGGATCAGATAGCATAATTCCCCAAAGAAATATATTATAAAATGGTAATAATTTCTGTAGATATTATTAATAACTTTTTTTTTTTCACAATAAAGATCCATGTATTTCTACATGTACCGAATGGAAAAAAATATGATTTCCTATAATGTTCTTCTCACTTATAAGATTGATTCTGTGACAATAATTCATTACTGGGGACCATTATTTATTGTTTCAAAAATTATCTTAAGTAACATCCATGTTATAGGTTAAGAGAAAGACACAGCACCCAAACCCAAGTATAGCTCCCTTTAAAATGGTTTCATGATTTTTAGAAGAGGGTGTGAATTTACAAAATCATCCAAGTCTAGATAGACTGTAATTGCTGAGTGATCTCTCTCCCTGCCCTTATCTGAACCCATGGGCCTTTCATTATATTTTCTCTCCCCTAACCAGCTGAGGGGAGGAGTGGTGCAGTGGCTTTGGTGGGCACCTGACATTGAGGACCAACTTGTCACAAAAATTCTTGCCCAAATACTGGGACCATATTAAATAAAAACATTGCAGCTGGTAAAAATACTTGCTAGCTAAAGCAATTGTTTTTATGGTTGTAAGTAACCATTGTCAAGTAGTCAGTTAAGGGCTGCCTGCAGCTGTGAAATTAACCCTCTCTACTAAAATCCTCCAGAAAGGCAGACTTGTTCATTATGGATGCTAAAGATGAGGAGGTAAAAAAGAAGGTAGTTCTGTATTGTCTACTCTGTCATTGTAGAGCCCGTATTCTGATAGAGGATAACAGTGGTTGCTGGTATTTGCTAGTGATCCCACCTAATGTTTGTAGCTATTCTGATAAACAGTAAAAGATCATGCAAATATATATATTTGACTGTAATCCCTGGAAAATATGAATTTTGAGAAATAAATTGTGTAATTTTCTTTTTATTTTAAATTAGATAACTAACAATTAATTATTTGAACTTTGGTTGGGGTTTTTTTTCAGAATAGAATTTAAGAGGAGCACATGAAACTCAAGTTTTACAATAAAAATCCTTCTTAAAGAAAGAATAGTCATTTAAGTTGTTGCTAAGCCAAAAGGTAAGGTGTTGCCTTCTTTCTATTCTGTTTTCATTATGCTAATTTTTAAGATGCCCGTTTATTTTTACATTAAATTTTTCAATTATCCAAAGAAGCCAAAGTCCTAATTCTATACTTACTAAAGCACAGTGGATAGA
Source organism: Hafferia zeledoni (assembly GCA_035583235.1). Lineage (NCBI taxonomy): Eukaryota > Metazoa > Chordata > Aves > Passeriformes > Thamnophilidae > Hafferia > Hafferia zeledoni. The sequence continues at coordinate 51,844,686 of JAWWEV010000134.1, read as the reverse complement.
AAAAAAATAAACAATGAGTTTAACACATACAGTGAAAAGAAATATTGGAGGGATGAGATTTTTAAAAAATTTACCTTCAGTAAGTCAGATTGAAATCAGATGATACAGGTTTTCAGTTAAGATACTCTCTTAGAGAAAGTAAAACTTTCTGTAGTTTTAGTTAAAAATTGTGAGTCAATTTTATGACTTTTCTGTTGTGCATCATTATTTGTCATGGGAATGCTATATATAACAGGAATTTTCACCCCATTTTTCCTATATTTTCCTTAAGCCTTCATAAGGCGGACATCCTCTGAGTGTGGATATTGGGTCAGACACTGGGTAGGAATAAATGTAGACTTTTAATTGTGTACTTAGTTATACAAAATGATAAATTGAGAGTATCTGCCCAGGCACTTGCAGCAAGGGCTGAGGGGTGGCCTATCTGAGGAGGGGCCAAGGCCGCCCTGTGCCATGCACAGATGGCTCCAGTTGGCTATAAGGAAGCTGCCTCATGCCAAAGCTGAGCCCCTCAGACAAGCTGGTGGCACCTCAATGAAAATGTGTTTAACAAAATGCCACAAGCAGATGAAACTGAAAGTGTGAGAAGCAGCTGAGGGAACATTGAGGTAGGGCGTCAAGGCCAGCAGACATTATCAGTGAACCTTCTAATTGATTTTACCCCACTGTGAATTGTAGGTAACTTTCAGTAGGGCTCTTTTGCTGACTGCAAAACCTAACTCTCAGCTACCATGACAGTCAGGGTCAAGACTATATTATCTAATACTGTAAGGTCATTTACTCTTGAGAAATTGTACAAGCTCCAGCTGAAGAAAATGAGCAAAATGTCACATCGGTCATTCTCCTACACCATCAAAATTAGGTATCTGCATCAATGCCAAATGCATCATATATTTCAATTACCCTTATTGCTGTTCTGTCACATGTCAAGGATACAAATATCCTTTCTTCTGGATTGTGTGTTGCTATTTCTTAAGTTATCTGCCTATACCTGAGAACTGCAAGGTCAGAACTGCAGTGACAGGTAAAATTGTTTATGTGCAATATTAATTAAACTTTTCAGCTGAATAGCCATTAGTTCTGTATGATATCATAGCCCATTCATCATTATTCATTTGCCTTTTACACTTCTGGCAAGATAAAGCAATCTTAAATCAAACGCTAATAGCTATGAGATGAAGTGAATCTATGCTACAGTTTCTTAGATTGCTTAACATCATGCAGTGCTTTCTGAATCTGCCTATGCTTTATAGGAGAAAACACTGTTAAAAGATTTTTGTTACTCTTCCTTTCAAGGATAAAAGCAAAGATCTTGAAAGCAAATGGACAGAAATAACTACATTTAAGGGATCCATTCAGACAACTTCTAAATTCTCTATATTATGATAGCTTTGAGTCTCTTTATATCTATATACTACATGTATATGTATATCTATATCTATATATACACCAGTCACTACAAATTTATAATTGACTATAAAAAATCTATTAGATATGAATTTTGAATGTCTTGACCAAAGAATTATTCTGTACAATACATGGTTCTTCACTTACTTTTGCTTCATTTCACTTATGCTATACATATCAACAAGGTCTCCTTTCAGCAGAAACAGAAACATCTAGGTATCCCTCTGTGGTAGTTTTAGTGAGGCTTTTTGGTAGGCCTCAGTTTAATAGGCCTCTGTTTAGCAGATAGTCTTATGTAGATTAGGAGGGACAGGTGTCACCTGACTTAAGCAATCAAAGAAATATTTCATACCAGATGATGCAAACTGGGATATAACTACAGTAGAGTAAGGGGTGTTCTCTCAGTCCCCGTCATGGCCGACGCTGAGTGAACGTTATCACCACACTAGTAGCATTGGGTCCTGACACCACTTCACAGCTGTTTAGTTCAGGAAGTACTTATTTTTGTTGGTTTGGTTTGGTTTGGTTTGGTTTGGGTTTTTTTTTTGTTATTGGTTTTCTCCTCTTGCTGGGTGTCATTTAGAAGGAGTCTTTTGAGGTGTTTTGTGGGCTGAAGTGGTGGAGGTCTGTGTTGTGTGGTTGGACGACCCAGTAGTAGTTGTTGTTCTTGTGTTTTTTTCCACATTTGTGTATATATATATATATGCTATATCATATTCTGTTTTTAATTGTCTCTCTTTTGTATAATTATAAAAAGCTTGCAGTTTTGAGATTTAAGGTTGAGTTTTTTTCCTCTTCGTTGTTGGGCAGTTGGCATTTTGTCAGGCTAAACCAAAACACCCTCAAACTGGGTATTTCACTGATGATTCACTTGTAAAACTCACCATTGGTAGAAAGTACTGAACAGTAATAACCTTGAGAAGGACAACTGGATTTTAGCTGTCTTATGGATCTGTGGAAGTCTGTAAACCTTTAACTTTTTCATATTCCATTGTTTTCTAAACCATTCTTTGTGACTGCAAGTTTATATGACAAGTAAATAGTCAAACTTAAGTACTTAAATATTCTTCAAAAATGTATATGAATTATATAAAAAAAAAATCTATTAGTAAAAGAACCTTTTGCAAGTCTCATATTTTTCTAACAATGAGGTTTTAATCACCCCTGGCACTAATGGCTAAGGCATACAATGTGTAAAAAATGCTGGTCTCTGCTATAACTGATATTTCATATTCTGTTCTTCAGGAATACAGTTTAATGTGTGAAGCCTTCCCTTAATTGAAAATCTTCATTTGCCTCAACAGCAGTTATTCTTCATCTTTCCATCTTCATAGAAATGAAAAGCTGTTTACTTCTTTGCTAGGTTACCAAACAATACTGCTATTCACATAAAAAAAAAATAAATCTGCATTTCTTTTGCAACTGAAACTTCTGTTCCTCTTTTGTTCATGTGCTCCATGACAATTTAAAAATAGTTTAATGGCCCAGAAATTAAATACCTTTGAATTATCTTTAAATGAATATAACTATCTCAAGTCAGCTACAAATATTACATGTGGACAAGTTTCCGCACTCTTATCTGGACAGCTATGTTTGAACACCTATTAATATAAAACTTCATATATAAGTATGGAAGCATATATTTGGATGATGATTTATCATTTTCATCTAGGGAAGAAGGAAGGAAGGAAGGAAGGAAGGAAGGAAGGAAGGAAGGAAGGAAGGAAGGAAGGAAGGA
>JAWWEV010000134.1:51822064-51841441 GCA_035583235.1 Hafferia zeledoni | reverse complement strand
AGGAAGGAAGGAAGGAAGGAAGGAAGGAAGGAAGGAAGGAAGGAAGGATGGAAGGAAGGAAGGAAGGAAGGAAGGAATCATCAGCATTCTAATTTTGCCCTTAAGTAATATTTTTTTTAGCTTTATAAAATTAATAAAAAGGAGTGCCTTTCCCATTTTTTCAGTGTCTCTGCATTACATAACCTAAATGTAGATACAAATGGATTAATAGCTCCTAGACAAGTCAACTTGTTTAGCTAGAAGACTGAAAAATTCTGTACCAACCTCTATTTATTTGTTTTATAATACAACAATATAATATTCAGGGAGTAACAGATAAACATGGCATTGTAGTATTTCAGGACTACACCACTTATGGGAGACAGCTCAAGACATATATTTGGTAATGTCACCTTTGTGAGTATGACCTTTATATGAGTTCCTATGCAGAAATGCATGTTATCAGTTCTGCATTTTCAGTAGCAAGATCTTCAGAATGCTTCCAAAAACTGATTACTTACATTAAAACTTTTAAAATTAAACTCATTTTGCTAAATAACTTTTTTTTATTATTATTCTCACAATATTGCTTTCAGAAGCAACTAAGTCATTCACATTCTCACCATTTCTAATTTGCAAGCCAAAAAAATCTCACTGTGAGAAAGGAATTCTCAGATGTTATGCCCTATTAGGTAACAAGCAGAAAATCAGATGCAGTGAGGAAATGGACAGGATTGTTTCCAGATATTTGATACAAATCCAAAACCCCTCAAGCCTGAATTTATTTGGCAGAACAAACAATAGGAGAATAATGTTTCCAAGACCCTGCTGTCTATTTCCCCATGTGCTTAATTATTTTTGGTTATTGATTTCTGTTGGGAATTCTTTTAATTAGGCTTTTGTTTGGTTTTGGTTTTGGTTTTGGTTTTTTTTCTAGACCTAATTCATGAAAAAAAACTGCTTGAGGTGTGAGCTGTTCTACAGAAAGCTGAGGATTTCTAATACCTAAGTCATATTATGCAAAACCCATCAGTAATGTCCAATTTACCAATTACATGTGTTATTTTCTTAATCCATGTGAAAATGTCATTTAAAAAACAAACAAAAAACCAAAAAACAAACAAACAAACCCAACCAAAACCAAATCTGTGATACTTTTTGCTCCTAAAGTCTTCCAGAAGGGCAGTGGAGCCTCAGATCTGCAGGCATCAATGAATTCTGTTCTGCTAGACTGCAAACTTTGGCTTTCCTTCAGGATCTGTTGTCACATAGACTAATAGAAATGCCCGTAGAAGAAAATCTTTTATAATCAAGTGACTAGAACTTAATATTCAGAACAAACAATTCATATTAGACTATAATGGCACATACTTTTCTAGTTATTTTGAGTCTTCAATTTTATTTTTTTTCCTGTTATGATAGTCTTGATGATACCTACAATGAGAGGAGCTGAAGAAAAGGCACAAAGTCAGTGTTACAGCAACATCTGCAAGGTAAATAACAACAATAAGTCTGACAACCAATGGCCAATAAACTATATGTGGAAACATGAAGCTATATGAAGTTCTCAGAATATCCACTGCTCAGGAAAATGTTGAATGAAGCCAGAAAGCAAGCACTGCTTGAAAACTTGGCACATCTTAAACAGAGTCTCCTTTGGAGTAATGATGATTATGAGGAAGATGAGTTGAATGAGATTTTTTTTTTTTTTTTTAATAGGGGTTTTGAATGCTTCTTATGAAGGAATGTATTTCTGCTAAAAATGTAGCATGGTTCTGTCCCTCCAAAAATGTTTAAAGACTATGTTATATTATTTGTGAAATTATAGGATTTAGTTGTTCCAAACAGATTTCAAAAGAAAATTTGTCTCCTAGTGAGATGTGAAACTCTCTTAATGTTTTAATTATTTTTTCTTTAGCAAAAAAAAAAAAAAAAAAAACCAAAAAAACCCAAACACTACCACCACCACAACAACAACAAAAACAAAAACCCTGAATCCATCAAAACCCACCACTTATTTTATGTAAACCTTTACAAAATATTTCTTCTTAAATATAAGTATAATTGTTATACTTTCTGGAAATTAAAGATTTCCTTCTGCTTATATAATGAGATGGTAGCAATCAGCAAAATTCAATACTTCCCGTCATATCTTTTAGACTTCTCTTTATGCTGAGCAAAACATTCTAATTTTATCAACAGAAACATAAGCATGTAGGCAAGGTGTTCTGTAGTAAACAGTTCTGCATATGCATTTAACATTGTGGCCTGTGAAACTCAAATTTCATTTTTGAGTAAACAGGAAAATTTAACTTCTATAATAAAAATATGAAATTCTATTTTAAATAATTTACCTTGCAGAAAAGTTTAGTAGATGGAATTAAAGAACTGTGTTTTCAAAGCTATTTAGAAATGAGATGATGTTGGCATAAAATGATTTTATGTAATATAAGCCCATTTTTAGTTTATTAATTCTTTTTCAGATTTTATTTTTAGGCAATGGTGTTTTTTTAAGGATTGCTCTCTGTAGCAGCTGTGGATGTGTGTGTGTAGAAAAACAGCACAAATTTGTGAAGCTATTAATCTTCTGAGTGGAAATAATTACAGATGGATACTGAAAATAATCATAGAAATGTGAAAGTCCTGTTAAGTCTTTGGATAGGATCTGAAGTGGTCCAAAGAGGAAGCATATAAAAAAGTAGCTGGAAAAAAAAAAAAAAAAAAAAAAAAAAAAAAAAAAAAGGTGATTTATTTAAAATGTTTGCTCTTCTTGCACAAACTCATGCATCCAAAACATTTCATGATACAACAAATGTTTTGCTGAAACAGAATTTGAGTTATCCAAACCAGTACTTTTGTAGCTGTTAGAAATTTATTAATTTGTAATACATTTGTATTCATTTGCAAATTATTAGATCCACAAATGTAAAAAGACAGAGAAAAACTCTAAATAAAGCATTTACGTGAAAGCTATTTGTATTATGAATAAAGATATAAAACTTTTTTTTCTTTTTTCATATGTAAAAAAGGCCATGAGAGGCTGGCTTCATTTTGATGGGGGATTATCTCCCTGGAAACAGAGATTTTAGAGAAATAAAAGTGAAGTAACAGAAGAACAAGGAATGCATGGTTATGTAGAAACTCCCTACAGAAGACCAGATTCATAATCCTTTGTGCTGCTTTAGCTGCGAGTGACTGCCGTATGTACTCTACAATCTTGAAGCCATCTACCCTTAAAACTGGCTGTTGGTCCTTCTTCCTGCATGTTGTGATATCTGCTGCATCTTTCAGTGGCAGTATTTTTACCTTATTTCAGTTTTCTTTGGTTGAAATTGGAGCAGGAAAAGTGAATGCTTGTAACCTAAAGCAAATGAACAAAGGTTGAACATCTTTCAGTGATGCAAATCTATTGCAAGGACCAGTGAACAATTTTCATCTATAATATGACTATATTTTAGTCCTTCAAAAACTTTTAAAATTACTTGGACTTTAAATAAAATTATTTTGTTGGGAAGGTTTTTCAGTTAATAAAATCTTTCATACAAAATAAACCCCAATAAGCAGCCCTTCAGAAAGGCATCAGTACTGATACACAGACATAGAAGTGATAATCCAAGAAGCAGTTTAAAACAATTTAGATTTTTAATGTCTAGGCAAATGCTGAGGCCAATTGCAAGCAAGATGCAAAGACTCTTCACTCTTTAAGGCAACAGGTATTTACAGACTACTTAATACATCAAAATCTTTTTTCAAACTGAGGTAATTGCAGTTGATGAAAATAATGTTGTTAATTAATCCTTATTTTGAGAGTGAGAAGTATTGCTCTTGTCACCAAACAGGGATTTAAGTAGATTAAGAAGAGGAATAAAACAGGACTCCAAACTGCTCACATCATCATGGTTTACCCACAACTTGTTAGTTCATTAAACTTATTCAAAATAAATTAAAGTTTTAGATTCCATATGAAGTTGAGAGGCTTGACAAATTAGAGACTAGAAAAAGAATATAGCCAATTACAATTTAAGAAAATAAGGCGAAAAAATATATGAGCTGTGTTTGGTTTTCAAAGTATCTGACTATGTCTTGCTTCTGCCGTTTTAGACCCAAGTCTTACTGAATTCTTCAAGTTGCTTTTGAACTATCACAATGTATTTCTTTTTATCTCCCTTGGAATTCCCTGCTTTAGAGATACCTGTTTATCTGGAGAATAGAGGCAGTGCCATTACCACTTATAGGTAAAAATGGTAAAAAATAGTTTAAAAGCAATTTTTAGATAGCTTATAAATGGTCATTGACTATTGCAGTACCAGCTAATTTCAGAAAGATATATGAAAAAATATTTAGACGGTGTATTTACTTTATCTTTCTCTTCCCCTACAAATTCCACTTATAAATACCAAAATTTCACTTAAAAATTTTCATCCATGGTTCTATCTGCATTAAAACCAGAATTGCATTCTAAGACATGGTTCAAGAAAAGCTCCTACTTACTCAAAGTGAAGGCTGAACGGTCATTGAAGCAAGAGATAAACCACACATTCTATCTGCTTTTGTAAATTTTACCTCAGTAATGTTAGTGTATATACATAGGAAATAAAAAATGTAATGCCTTACACTATAGAAGAGACTCATACACAAATTGCAAGACATTAGAAAAAGACTCCAAACTTTGGGATGCAACTACTGTGTTTTAGAACATTATTTTTAATAGCCACAGTTGTTCAAAGAAGTGTATGTTTCACTTTTTTCCATAGGTTTTGCACAGTTGTTTGACATCATTTACATTTTGAAAGACTTTCCTGAAAGAAAGACTTCATTTTCTTTACAGTACCTGAAGAAGTTGCCTGAAAAATTAAGTAATCAAATGGTTACATCATTTTAGATTTTTACATGTGTTTCTTCAAGATTGCAGTGCTTTATATTGCATTTGTCATTTCCAGAGGCAATTTAATATACTTATCCTTTCCTTACTGCTGATCATTTAGAGACAAATATAATAGTTTCCTCCAATAACTCCCTTAAGTTATTAATCAGAAGGCTCTTTTGCTCGCAGTAGATTTTTGGATGAGTAAGTCAGATGGCACATGTTTAAATTTGAGGTGCAGAGCTTATACTCATACTGTTCATGGAAACAGCTAGCCAAAAAGATATAGAATTTAGCTGGCAGAGCAGAGCTGAAAGATGCATTATCACTTGTGTTCCTATCAGAGTCAATAGTTATTTTACCACTATACCAGTGAAGAGTATGAGCAAGGCTGACTGGTCTTGAAATACCTGTGTGAGTTTTATTTTTAAAAGTTATGTAGATTGCAGAAAGTAAAAAAAAAAAAAAAAAAAAATTAAAAAAATCTAAAAGGAATATCTGGGTATAGTAGTTCTAAAGTCTTAGAACAGAGACAAGACTAGCCCCATCGAGATATAAAATCAGTTCTCTTTTCAGTAATATTAAGCCAAATTTTACTAAAATTGAGGCAGCCAGCACAAGTGACTGTTAGTAAGGTTAATGAATTGCATGTGGGTACAGATCCATACATAGAGTTGTTTGTTTTCTTTTGGTTGGTTGGTTTGTTTGTTTTACAGAAAGAAAGTTTTTGCATTTACACATTATTCACGTTTTGCACCTCTCAGGTCAGCAAAAGTACTTCTGCACATCATATATAGGAATGAAGAGTCAGCATCTACCATTTTTAGAAGGGATATTCCAGCTTAATATATGTACTGCAGCTCTGTAGCTTGGCATTCTTAAGCAAATGAGATGGGTGGAAATATGTGAATGTTCTGTTTTTCATACATATTTAATATTTCACGGATTTTCTAACTATAAATTATGAGAATGTGCCTGCCAATGATCAAATGGAAAATACACATGTATTAGTATATTTTATTTTTTGTGAATTCTTCAACATGAGTTCAAAATTCACACAAAATGTGTGATAAACCATGGTATTCTATGAGATTATTGACTCAAAAGCTTTTCCCATCTGTATCTGTTGGTATATTATCTAATCTTTTGTAATATGCATATGTGATTTAACTGTTTCTGTATCTTTCATATAACAAACAAATTCACTGGCAGTATCAGGAAGATGAAATAGAATAAACTGTGAAAGAAATGTAGAGATTTTTTATATGAAAAAAGTCCTTTCAGTATTCTTATCTACATAATGTTTGGAAAGTGAATTTGAGTGACAGAATATTTCTGAGATCAGTGCAAGAACACAAATTTTACTGCTACTGAATCTGAGGAAAATTTTGGCTTTTCATTGCATTTGCCAGGTGTGAAAAAATATTAAAGTATTATAGTATATAGTACCATCCCCGTCCTTACAAACAAACAAAGAAAAACTCAAACATAAGCAAACACAACCACAACCCCAAGAACAACAGCACACTTCAAAACCATCAAAGCATCCCCAGGTACTCAGGTATGCGTATGAAAAGTAAAATTAAATTAGTTAACTATTTTATTTAATTAACTGCTTATTCTCTCAGGCAGGTGATGGAATTTTAACCAGATACTTCCACTAGCACACTTCACTAGATACTTCTACCTTCAATCTTTGCAGGAGAAAGAGATCATTTGACCAAGGCTTTGTGAAGTTATTAAAGATCCTAAATGAATGTGCTATGTTATTTGCTCCAGAATCATTCAGTACCTAAGTTTTAGAATGTTACTGATGATATGATAAGTAATAATAACAAAATAGTGATTTATAAGTGTCAGGAAAATGCACAGTGTTAATCTTTGCAAAATACTTTGAGAAAAGGGTTATGAAAGGCTCTATGGAAACAGAAGTACTAATTGATCTTAATGGATTTTCACAGAACAGGGAGACAGCATGTACAGTAATTCAACAAATTACCTGCTGTTTTGAAGTCTGTGTTGTGTTGGAGTGGATGGATAAGGCTTTATTGGAGAGTGAGTTAAATATAATTTCTTGATTAACTATTGAGAGAATATGATTTTTTTTTTTTTTTCCCACAGGAGTATCTGCAGTGACAAGGCTATGGTCATTCTGATCTTCATAGAAGTTACTGTCAGAGTACAGCAGGCATACCTGTACAGCTAATTTTCACAGAAAAATTGTTTAATGAAGAGATAGGGTGAAATGATTTTATGCTTTAGGAGAGACACATAGAGCAAACAGGATAAAAATGTTGTTTTGAGAAACTTTTTTGAAGTGCATATAATCTATGCTAATACATGCTTTCCCAAAGTATGTGCCTCTCTTTGCCTGAATACATTAGAGAGGTGTTTCAACTTCCTGTGTACTGCTACAGTATTTTTAATGGCTGTTTCACACACACTGTCCAAAATCTATTCCACATATTGAAAGCAGGCTTTTAAAAGCAGGAGAGACATAAATTTGGCAATCTTCTGTCTCACAGGACAGCATAAAAGTATATGCACATTTCCCAGTTGTAGTCACCCTCTAATTTCTAAGAGCTTAGATATAAGATTTGTAGGCCTAATTTTAAATGACAGGAAATATAAACATTTGATATCACAATTCAGTGTTAGCAAAGTTGTTTCCCAAAGAAAGACATGTCTATTGCTCGAGGCAGGATATTTACCATTGTTTGTTGGTGGACTGAAGAGTTTTATTCTATATTGATTTCCATTTATTTGGATTTGGAAGGCAGTGTGGTACTTTTGGTTCCCCCTCCCATCCTCCACCATATGTAACCTAAGTTCTTTGAGCAAAAATTGATGGTGTTTTTTTTTTTTTTTTTTTTTGTATGAAGCATACTTCTAAAGGGCATCACTCCTAAGACATAAAAGACTCCATGTTACAATATATAAAACAGAAAAATGTCAAATTATTTAAGCTAGCTTTGAGCAGCATGAAAAATAGGTTTCTTTCCCAAATTTTATTTTGGAATAAATCTTTAAAAAATTAGGTGGAAGGTGCTGAGAAAGTAAAATTAAGTACCTCCTCCATACTTGAAACTTTCTAATTTATTTAATACTTACTGAAGCATAAAAATTAGATCTGAAGCTGTGTAGTTTTCTTTACCTGAGTTTCAAAGGTACAGCCAAGATCTAAATTAGCATAAAAAGATGACAAAGTTGTACAGGGAATTGTTTGGTGTCCTCTGATCCTTCCATAATGAAGCAGATAATGAGCATTCTATTAATTTTCTAAAGTAGTTCATAATAAGTAGACTCTTTCAGACTGCATCTGGGAACTTGACTTAGTCATAAAACTGTTCAATTTAAATTTAAAGTGTGAATGAAAAATTTGTCACTAAAAGATTTAGGCACGAGGTCACAGGTCTCTCATTTATTTGACAATGAGTATTCAGTGACCAAGTAGACAATTTATCAGATAATACAGGTGTACACCCCCACCCCCCTCCATTTAAAAATTACACTTTTCTCCTGTGTTATGTTTAGCTTTTCAACATCTGGGTCCTAAGGGTTCATGCTGGAAGAGTGTAGAAAGGGTAAATACACCAAATCCTTTTCCAGGAGGACTACTGTGTTCATGGTTTCTTTTTCCTCACTCATAAATCCACTTGCAGCATTTTATCAAACATGCAGAAATGACTTGTGCTTTCTTTTCTTGTGCTATCATGTGTTTTACACATTTTTAATGTTTGTTCTTTGAGTTTCTTATTACCACTAAAACTGAGTTCCCAAGGTTGTCGCAGTCTTGGTCTCGGGAATGGGACCAGACCAGCGACGGGGGTTCTTGAACGGCTTGCTGAGCTGGTGGAATGCAGCTGCCGAGGCTCCCAGGTTGGGTTCACCCGCCCCGCGACCCACGAGGAAGACGCAGAGACGATGTGAACACCTAGGATGCCAAAGCTGATCCAACTTTATTAACAAAATGGAGGGCTTTTTATGCCCTCGGGGAAAGAACTGTCTGGAAACTGGGAGGAGTCTGGGCGGAGCATGCAAATCCGCCACAGACCATAGGGCAAGGACTTGTAGGGGTGGCAACTTGGGAGGAGAGAATCAGGAACTAACCGGGTTGGACAGCTCCCTGGGGAGAGCCGGCTAGTGGGAGCTATCCCCACACTGACAGGCTAAGCCTGCCGGTGCAGCCAGCATAGCAACAGGGGAAAAGAACTTTTATTTTCAACTTTAAATAAAGAACTGGGGCAACAACTGGCGGAGTTCTCGGTAGCTTGTCACAGTCCAGCCTGGGAAGGATCCTCCTGGACCTTCCATACGTCAAAGTCCGTCTTTCTGCTCCTTTCTTTCCTCCATTCGTCCATGTTCATGTAAATCCCATCTCCAACACAAGGTTAGTTACATTCTTTAATAACCGCTAAGTGACCACTGCTTAACTGTTTACAATCCCAGTGTTATCTTGTGCCTGTACTTTTAAGTCTACTGCCATGGCACCATGAAGAATATTCCACTATATTGCATAATAGTGCTATAGATAGTTTATTATGTACAGATAAAACTATTGTTACTACTATGAGTTAAAAAAAGAATATTTACAGTAAATAAGCATTATGCAACTATAATGTAACAGCTAAAATACGGTAAATAACAGTCATTTGGACCTTACATAATTTTTGTCACTGCTAAATAAGAACAAACAAAATTCCAGACAGGCCAAAGTGAGTTTTAAAAAAGCCCAATAAGCTTTGCGGTCTCTTGTTCACTTAATGCAGTACTACATTTGCTGGGTTGCTAGGCTACATATGGCTATGGACATATGAGCCATTACATTTTTACTATTTTAAAAGTAATATTCCACATTCAGCAGGATGACATCCAAAGACATTTTAAGAGCACAGAGGAAAAAGAACTACGAGCACAGATGGTCTTGTCAGGTGTCAAGATAATTTTTCTCAAGGACCAAATACTTAACCTGAAAGAAGAAGAGGATCTCTTCTGAGTTTCAGTAAAGACTGCTAACCTGGGGTTTCACAAAATAATTTCTTCTGATGACTAAGTAAACACAAAAAAATATTTTTCTCTTTCTCTCTTAAGACCTTATCTTAGAAAAAGTAACACAGTTACTTGTTCCCTCTCTAAAGAAAAATTTTAGAAATATTAGTTTGTGATTTATTGAAAAAGTCTTACAAACTGGAAGAGGAAATAAAATATGGACTTCAGGAAGCCTAAATTATATGACACTCCTATTTTTAGTAGAGTTCAAATTTTGCATCTTTGATCTGTTTGCAAATTAGATGGCTCCCCTTCAATTGCTAGAGCTATTTTTTTCTTTCTTTTTTTAAAATAATCTAGCGAACCTGCCTTTACATAAATGGGGAATTTCATGTCACTTTAGGATGCTCCCACCAGCTAGTGAGCATACATGTGAAAAAACATAACTTGGACAGTAACTCTTTCCTATTGATAACCATTTGCTTCAGAAAGAACAGCTTCCTTTCTTTCCGCATTCACAGAACTCTTATTGGCCGTACTGGGTAAGCAATTAAGTGTTCATGCAATGAAGCTGTAAGCTGTAAGCAGCTATAACTTCACCTTCAAGCAATATCTGATAGTATCAAAAAAGGCTTTTTCTTAACTCTTCTGAAAACACATTCACTACCAAAACATCCTTATCCTTCTTCTCACTGCTCTGCACTCAGAATTTTCCATTGAGCCTTAAAATAAAAGAACTACATTTTAGGGGAAAGTTCAGCAAAATCTCAAATGAAATGAGAAAGGCAGGCATGTAACAGTTCTAAGAAATTTGAGAAACTGGTCATAGAACAGAAATTTCCTTGACATAGGACTATACATTGATAAACAAAAATTTGTGCACTATCATTATTTTAATCGTTGCTCTTACAAATCTGTCTTGTTTAATGGCACTAAAATTAGAGACTTTTCAGTATTAAATCCTGAGTTTAAACAAATTCATAGAATAGGAAAAATAAATCTTGGGTTTACAATTTTTATTAAGAGGTGCAATTTATTGTGTGTTTAAATTAGCTGATTTTCTACAAGCTTTACCATTAGACAGAGCTACCATAGTTCTGTCCCTGCTTGTAAATACATGTCCTTGTTGTGTGATTACTCTGGTAGGTCTTCCCTACTCATTTACAGGTCTATCGAAGGCAAACCCCTAATTTATAGCACAGTCAACTTCTCTGAGAATGACCTGCATATGAGGAAAGATATTACATCAAATCCTATGAAATGTTAAAAATGCCATTAATTTCCCTCAGTTTCAAATTCAGTTTGCCTAAATAATACAACTTAAACAGTGCAGGTTTCAAGGAGAAAATGTACAAGGAACCTGTCTTCTACTACAAATCTGTATTTCAATGAAAGGTATTCTGATCATTCATAAGACAATTAAAATCTCCCGAGTGTGTTTCAAAGTTTATAGCTGCAATTCCTTTATTAAAAAAATAAACATATTTATCTTGAAGCCTACTGAGATATTCTCATCAGATTTTGTAAATCTTTTATATGTACACAAAGGAACAAAAGTGTAGAGTTTCTATTTTACGTAATCCCCATCAAGAGAAGAAAGACATTTTTTTCAGTTCCTAATAAAATAAAATGAAATGACATTAACTGGTAGCTAAAAGAGCTAGAGTGGTACTGCTAATGAACACACCTTACAGAAGAGGGAATGAGTGAAAAAGAAGTAGATTGATAATAACAGTGTGCCTAAACATAATACTCCAAACCACAGTAGAAACAAAGGAAGAAATTTCTCCAAAGGACTGTTTTCCATGAAAAAAAAAATGCATCTCACAGGTTATCAAAACTAAAACATCAATATCAAAAATGCTAATTGTGAAAAAATACATATGTATAATGGGAAGACTTGAAAGCAGTTAAAAAAAATAAGTGCTTAATTTTCATATTTTCATAGATTCTTTATTTCTTTGGAAATACTTTTGTTTTGAAGTCTGTTTTCTCAGATAGAAGAATTAAAAATGGGGGGAAAGGTAAGGATATGCTATTTTTTATAGATTTTGTAATGAAATATTGCTGGGGTTTTGAATATCACATATAATTAATTTTAATTGTTTACTCAATTCATAGCCACATACTTTTCAGAGTTAATTGTGTTCTGTTTTGTTGAAGCCAGTGTAAAGCAATTTTTAAATCAAACCAAAGGAAAATGTACATTTCTACATGACTACATAAATAAACCTAATTGTCAGATGTGATGATTGGGCTTGTATGCATGCATGCATTATTTTATTTTTTTCTTTATCTAAGAAATGTAGTTGTTAACAATATGTTTATATTTTTCAGCTAAAGTCTTTAGAGAATTTGAAGGTGGATGCTTAAAATGGCATCATCACCAGTTCTATAAGGAAGCATTGAGGTACAATTTTCATCATGTTTTTAGTACTGGAATAACAGTACAATAATACAGTCTACTGACTCTCTTAGCTTTACTGACAGGAAAATTTTGAGTTGGATATTCTGGAATAAGCCAGTTGTAGCTTCCAGTCCTGCAGCATCTGAGGTATCAACAGATCTTGCTAGAAGTCCTGGATTTTTCATTAATTCATGCTTGTTCTATATGTTTGGCCATATGGGCAATATGCTACATAACATTCAGAGGGCCCCACATTAGACTGTGCAGTCCCAGAGAATCCCCTCAGAAAATGACTACTATTCTAAACATCATGATGAAATTTTTTAGAAGTCTTAAAAAGCTCAACTATTAATTCTACATGCTTTGCATGTGTGATGAGTCCAATTGGTTGCATTTGCTGCCATGACCCTCTGGGCAGCCATGGCCACCTTGGCCCTTAATCAGTCTCATCTGTGGGACACCATCCACATTGCCATATGCAAGGATCCCAGTTAAGACAGGACAGTTCAGAAACAGGGCTAAGACTGAGATGAAGCGGGTCCTGAGCCTAGGGCAGGGGTGGGGGAAGTTCAAGGGTAGTCTAGGCAAGGTCAGCAAGGCCTGTGGCTACTCCCAGGGCACTGTACTTGCTTCACAGGCTGATAAACAAAAAAATGCTGTTTATCTTCTCTGCTTTTCCATGGATTTCAGCATAGAATGTCTAACAATCTTAACCTAGCTTTCAGTAGTATTAGAAGAAAATAATATATATAGAAAGGTGTGTGGCAGAGATATGGGAAGCTAAAAAAAAAAAAAGAAAAATCTGTTTCTGCTGTCAGAGATCACCATGAAAAGCAACTAACTGATTCAGAGTAAGAATTACAGTTTTCAGACTGAACTTTGGAGTGCTATGGTTGGGGGATTTTTTTTTTGTTTGGTTTGGTTTGGGTTGGGGTTTTTGTGTGGGTTTTTTTTTTTTTTGGTTGATTTTTTAAAAATTTTAATTAAAGATGGTAAGTCTGAGCTGTGGCATTTCAGCACCAGTACTTGGCTCAGTATATTTAACACTTCTGGGTTAAAATTAAAATTTTCCAAACTTTTAATTTTTGGAGTATTTTTAAAGATTTTTAAGAGACTGGAGCATCTGTGTGAGAGGCTGAAGGAGCTTGAGGTGTTTAATATGGAGAAGATTCAAGGGGACCTTATGAACGTGTATAAATACCTGATGACACGGGGTAAAGAACACAAAGGACACTGAGCAGTGCCCAGTAAGAGATCAAGAAGAAATGGGCAAAAATAGATATGCAATAAATTTCATTAAGTATCGGGGAGGGGGGGGGGGAACACACTGTGTGTGTGGTTGGGCACTGGACCCAGTTCACTGGGAAAGTGGTGAAGCCATGACCCTGAGCAGCCTGCACTTGCTGAACCTCTTTGAGCAGGGAGTTGGACTAGGCTATCTCCAGAGTCTCCTTCCAACCTCAGCTGCTCTGTGATTCCACACTCATATACATGACCACTGCTCTACTAAAGTGAAGACATGTCAACTGAAAAGAAATATTTGAGACTAAGTGTAGGAGTAGGTGGAAGGAAAAAATATCTGCTACATCTGGTGAAGGACCTTTTATAAATTAACAGAGATAAAAGGAAAAGAATGAAGCCATAAATAAAGACAGAAACATGATCATCCAGTGATAAGAGAAGCAATAAGGAAAACCAAAGCTACTTAGTCACTAATTGATGAGGGTATGTAGAGCATGAGAATGTTTATTTCTGTAAGATTATGCACTCAAGCGCTTTGTCAAAATGGGATGACAAGAAGAAGGGGGAAATTATTAAAAAAAATAACAAAACACAAAGACAAAATCAAAAACAAACAAACAAAAAAAAACCAAACAAACCCCCCAACAACAACAAACAAAAAAAACAACTATGCAGATGTACAGAGCTAACAGACAAACATAAGGGAGACAATAACTGGAAACAAGCCTGGTCAGTCACGCTAACTGATGGGCTATCAAGAAATTGCAGGCAAACCAAGAGGTTGAAGATGATTAAGATGCAAACCTGAGCACCCAGGATATGATAGAGGGTCACTGGAGCTATGCACCTGATGGAAGAATGTGGAGGGAAGGCCACCAAGTAAGAACAAAGGTGGAACAGACAGAAAGGGATATGTAAGGGGTTGGCCACTTGTCAGATGGAGCTGGTCAGTAAGCTTGTGTGACTGAGCCATGCACCTCACCATTGCAGTCTGCCCTATCTGCTTAATAAATACTTTCTTAATTGTCTCTCTGGAGAATTTCACTCTCAATCCAATGTGTTTTTGAAGATCTATCACTTAAATTAAAAAAAAAACAAACCCAAAACATTCCAGTAAAACACATATGCAATTACATTCTCAAAACCTAGCAGCTGGGCCACAGAGGGTTATCTTTTTAAGGAGAATTTATTCTACATCAGGTATATATCAGTCAAACTTTGTCATTTATAATTAGCTGTCATGAAATAAAATGCATCCCTGCTGCTTATGTGAATGTTGTAATGGGGGATGGGAGGTGGGGTTAGTTCACTTGGCATCAATAAGGAAAATTCAACTCACAACCTAGGAAGTACCCAAGGAGAGCTTTATTGTTTCCTTATTGTGTTCTACTTGAACTCTATAAAATTCACACAATGCAAAACATAAAATCCTGTATTATTTATTATTTCTGCCTTTTCACCACTTACAGTCAAGAAATTTATAGGTGAAGTTCCATTTCGTATACTATTCTTTGTCTAATATTGTTTATGAATTTTATATTCTTTTTCTGACTGAGTTTATTATTTGACTATATAGGACAGCTAAACTCCCTGGAAACCACTGCCCACTTGACTAGGAATAGGTTTGTGAAACTGCAGTTTTATTGGCATTATATATGACCAACTGAAATAGGAAATACTTCATCCACATACCTAATAAACAAAGACTGGCTTTCCTTTTTGGGTCTTAAACAATGGCACAGGAATTTCATTAAAACTTTGTGGTTTCACAATGACAAAGTATCAAAAATAAAATAGGATGGCTGAACCTAAACTTATACAGTTTTGCTGAAACCATAAGGATTGTTGGTTCATAAACAGCACAAACCAATATATATATCTGGAAATGATGGCATCAGCAGCAAGGGAGCCAAACAGGAGTTCTGAATTTCTCATCACGGTCCCATTTTGTGCTGTATGGTTCTCCTTTTCAACTGACAATGACATAGATTTCATCTCCCTTTTGTTTTGCAATAGACATCTCAAGACAGGTGCAAAGAGTGCATAATCAGTCAGAAAATTATTGTAGGAAGGTATTTCAATGGTTTTGTTCCTCTACTGAGATATCATCATGGCTAAACTTCACGAATGAAGATTTGGGAAGGGCTCTCCCCATGTGCGTGTGCCCTTCGAGCCTGTGCAGTGGATTTTTTAGGGGAGGCTCAGCGTGCAAGGAAGTGGCCCCACCCTTTAACTCCTAAGTTTCATGTGCCATGGCCGAGCGAGCTTGGACAGTGACAGTGAAGTCCTCAGGGCCAGAACCTACAGCCCCCGGTATTGCCAGGAAGTGTCCCATCCAAGTACTAACCGGGGCTGCCCCTGCTTGGCTTCTGAGATCTGACAGGATCAGGAGTCAGGGTGGCATTTAACTGCCTACTGAGATATATGGGTTTTGTCTTTTACACAATATACTTAATTCCCACTATGTTTCTTTGTTTCATTTTACTCCTTCCTCCTCATGCAGCTAGAAAGAAGAAAAAAAAAAAAAATGCATGGAACCATACACCTCATGCTGTATTCCAGCTGGTAAAATCTGGAGCATTTCCAGGTTTTTGAGCTCTGGTACAAATCCTCTTCCTCCATTGCCTTACACCAATGTTGGACCAAAGCCTGCATGCACAGAAGTTACTTTACTGCTATAGAGGGCAAATGCAAGCACAATTGTGACAGAGCTAGCAAATGCTTCATAGGTGAACTAAAGTCCTATGACTTTGTTGCAATAAGCTGTCCACCTAAATCAAATCAGTTTCAGTGAACCTTCAGCAAAGGGTATAGAGATTAAGACCACACACAATTACAGAAATTCAAGCTTAAAATTTTTTGGTTCCTGGAAAAGACTAAAATTTTGCAAACTCTTATGGAGTGGAGAATATAGCCATACAAATCTCAAAGTAGAAGAATCAGACTTTACCCTCTGAGCATTTTCTGATTCTAAGTTTCATTTTTTTGCTAAAGAATGAATACGCAGCATATTTTTGTTTAGTTTTTAACACTTTTTCAGCTATTTTAGTTCACAAGTTGGCAGTGGCAAAGAAATGAGCCTCCACATATGTAACTGCCAGCTAGCTCATAAAGGAGTAAGACCACAAAAGCTGCTACTGCTTCAGAATGTAAATAAGTGACAAGTGATTCAGGAGTCTGTGCTAAAATAAATAAATTTTAAAATATCTTTCTTTTCTTTTCTTTTTTTTTTCTTTTTTCTTTTTCTTTTTTTTAACTGCACAATCGCTTTGCTCTTCCTTCCAGCCACATTCTCATTTACTGATCTTAAATTCCCAAATTCACTGCATCTCAAGAACACATTTGGCAAATTTTCTGCATCCCAGTAGGAACCAGAAACATGATCCAAAAAACCCTGGACGGCCTTTTTTTCTTTTTTCTTTTTTTTTTTCTTTCACATGTTTAAAGATTTAGTTTATCTTTAAATGAAATTTTAGCACATGAAACTTAACTTTCAAAAGTCTTCTTCCAATAACATGTTGTTTTGCCACAAAAATACATGGATGTGCTAAATTTGGACAGAATTTCAAAGGTCCATGGATTCAAGGATGATGGATGCAAGATCTGAGAGGATTTGGAAGACTGCATCTCTTTGCACCAACAAAGAGGGAGTCCAGAGTATTTCCTAGTTTAGGTATTATATTTGAATGTCTTAATATAAATGCCTGACCTAGCTGTCTCTATATTTTGTGTGTAGAAAATGACATATGAAAGCTAATCTAGACTAACATCAAAAAGCAAACCAAAACACCAAGCCTGCAAGAAAAAAAAATAAAAATAAAAAAAAAAGAAAATTTTATTTATTGGAAGTCATAAAATAGACTAATTTTAAATGTCTGTACTTTTAATCCACTGCATTGTTCCACTTGTCAAAACATTTGCATGGTCCTGTATAAGTGATACTTACAATGTATTTTAGGATTCCAGAATTAATCTTAGAATTTTTACTTATTTTTAATGATTCTGAGAGTTCAGCCATTCCTATATAAAATAAGATTACATGACGCATAACCTTCACCAAAAAAACCCAAAAACCAAACAAAACAAACCCCAAAAACCAAAAAACCACACCTTCTGTTATAAAACTTTTACTTATTCTTAGATTATTGACTTTATGTTGTCACCAATATTTTAAGATTCCATATACTTATTTATGTATGTACAAGTATTTAAGTAATGAAATTTCACTTCTTAGAATTAGAAAATTAACTAAGTATTGTATGGTTATTATAAAGGTAATAAAAGCATTAAAGTTTACAGAAATATATTTTTTAAAATAACAAAATTTCTATGTCCATATAAACTCTTTCACACAACAATCAAATTGAATAGATTAGTGAAGTGGAAGCCAAATGTTTCTGCGTGTGACACTGAATTAATAACAGACTGAACTGTTGAGGAAAGGTGTATATGTCACATCAAATAGTGCAAAGAAGGAAAAATTCAAAGCACAAGGCAAAGTGTATTAAATCAGTGTAAACTGCAAACTTTGACCTTGGGGAATAATGACTGAGCCACTCCACATCAGTTAGTGAAGGAAAGAAAATCCTACTTGAAGTTGAATAACTGCAAGGATATTAAAATGAACAGATCCATGAAAGGATGTTGGTAGAGTGACGAAAAGTTTCTTGACCTGGAAAATTGTTGCAGTTCTATATAGACTACACTGCAGGATTAAAAAAAAAAAAAAAAAAAAAAAAAAAAAATACAAAATTATGCAAAAAATTATGAGAGTTAGAGCAGTATATTTCAGATTCCTAATTGTTATAATCCATTACAGCAACATTAATAAAAATCTTTTGTGCATTTTGTCTTTTATTCTACATGTGCTATCTGAGAACTCCTATTTCCTCAGTCAGCCTTCCTAGACAGATGAGGCCAAGAGACATAAATGCCTATAAGGAAAGAGCTGACAGTCTCTGATATTCACCCTGGTTATAACTTAGTCCTCTTGTTCACATGTTTTATTCTGTGTCCTTTTTCTTTTGCCTTCAAGACTCTTCGACTTCTGCATGTGAACAAAGGATCTGACACATTTAGAGGTCAGTAAATACAGAGATTTTTTGCTTGTTTGTTTGTACTTTACAACACTAAATAAAACTTCAAATTAATTTGATAGTTTTCTGCACATTAGAAGAAAAAAAAAACTGAAATATTTAGCTTTCTCTGTAGTTATTTAAAAGGAGTCAAGAGTAAGACCATGAAAAGAATCATGATATTTTATCACCAGACCTCAAATGACCTAAATAATTTGCACTTGACCCATAAATCACATCAGTATTTTCCAGATATAAGTACCTTTAAGTGAGTGTAAAATATTGATCTTCTAACGTGCTTCAAAATTTCATTGCATATCCCAGAGAAAATGACAAGGATTGCCAAAATTCAACATCTTAGAAATCTTTCTTTCACAGTTAATTGCTTCTTTTCTTTTAAAACTTCTTAATTCTGGGATTCAGATGCTCAAAAATAAAAGGAACATAAAGGCAGTATGTGCTAAATAAATGTAACTGTATGAAGAAATCACACCCACTTATTTGATTTACCTCAAGTGGAGTCTTGCCAGAATGAAAATAGGAGTCAGAACTGCATGACTATTGAATGTTTTAAGATACTGATAAATTTTAACCATGGTAAAATGAAATGCAATATTATTTTATAATAAAGTAGAAGCCAAGTTGTTATGTTTAAAAGAATTATGTGGTTTTGTTTTGAATCCAGCATTTCTAAATAAAGAGTTATTATCTTAATGGTGATTTTTACACAAGCTGAAAAAAAAAATCTTGATGACTGTATTGATTTTCCTGTCAGGAGGAGAGGAGAGGAGAGGAGAGGAGAGGAGAGGAGAGGAGAGGAG
>JAWWEV010000134.1:51791643-51819375 GCA_035583235.1 Hafferia zeledoni | reverse complement strand
CTCCAGGCCCTTGTCCCAAGTTCCTCTCCAGCTCTCCTGGAGCCCCTTTAGGCACTGGAAGGGGCTCTCAGGTCTCCTTTTGCTGGCTGTAGGGATGTAGTTTGCACGTTTGAGAGCTCAGCTGAACCTCCCAAAACACCTCTCTTCTTCCATTTGCAAACCTGTTTGGGGATCATGGAATCATTAAAGCTGGAAAAGCCCTCTGAGATAACCAAGTCCAACCATGTTCACCACTAACCCACATCCCCAAGTGCCACATCCACATATCTTTTAATCCTTCCAGTGATGGTGACTCCACCACTGCCCTGGGCAGCTGGGCCAGGGCCTGACCACCCTTTCTGTGAAGAAACTTTACCAATATCCAACCTAAAGCTCCCCTGGTGCAACTGGAGATCATTTCCTCTCATTCTTTCCCTTGTTCCCTGGGAGCAGAGCCCAAACCACACCTGGTTCCATGTCAGGGAGTTGTAGAGAGTGAGAAGGTCCCTGTGCAAGAGAAGAGAAGGGAGGAGAGGAGAGGAGAGGAGAGGAGAGGAGAGGAGAGGAGAGGAGAGGACAGTATGACAGGCTCAAGACAGATAGCAGCAGTGAGGTGCCAGGTGTGCAAAATCAACCTCTGTGCGGAGTGTCAGAAGAGAACACATGCTGGGGCAAACAGAAGGAAGCACCCTGTCACTGTGTACCATGCTGGCAAACCCCAAGAACAGGAAGAGGAGGAGGGTGTGGATGAGGAGACCAAGAGAAGGAGGATGACAGAGAAAGTAGTGTTTCCTCTTGGTTGAAACTAAGGAGATTCAGGTAAGGAATGAAGAAGACTTTGTTAAGAAACTGGACTGCAGTCCTGACCAGCATCTAAAGGTAGTGTCCATCTTTGGGAACACAGGGTACGGCAAGTCTCACACCTTTAACCACACTTACTTCTATGGCTGGGAAGTCTTCAAGACATCTCCAGCCCAAGAGTCTTGCACAGCTGGAGTCTGGGCAGCCATGACCCTGTCCGCAAAGTGGTGGTAATTGATACAGAGGGCCTACTGGGAGCTACTGTCAACCTGAGCCAGAGAACAAGGCTGCTGCTGAAGGTCATGGCCATCTCTGACCTTGTCATCCACCATACTCGTGCTGACAGGCACTTTTCCAGTCATCTAGGAGTTCATCCTACTGTGATGAGTTTTAGTAGCATATGTACATGTATGGAAGTGCATGTAAGCCTATATATATGTATAGTTTTTGTACTTACATGTCTTTGTACAATGACACACAAAAATTAAAAACATTCTCTATAAACATATAGCTCAGTGTGTATTCTAAATTAAACCTTTAAATTAAGACATAATTAAATCATCAAATAATCAAATAATGAATTAATGAGAAATGCTACTTAAGACAGTAGCATGCCAAAATAAAAATATAAAGAATAAGTTCTCATCCTTTAATTTAGATGATGCAACCTTCGATTTACATCATCTTGGCATTTGCATGTCTAAATACTATTGTATTTATGGTAGATAACTGAGTTATTATCTGTCTTGCTCCAGGCATCATTGTAAAAAAAAGTAATATCTTCTTTTCATGTGAACTGAATGTATTGTACTCTGTCCTATAAGTGCTTTGCAGTGTGCCAATTAAATATGTTTTTTCTACCTATACCTGTCTCTGATTTCTACATAAATACACACATTCCCTTTTTCCACATACACTATCTTCTACTGCCAAAAGCTGTGGTGAGTGAGAGAAAAGCACTTTGTACTCTAGCTTTTTCTCTAATATGTACATTATAACAAATCTATTCTCACTTTCAAAAGGAGTAGATGCCTGTAAACAATCTCTGGAATAATTTTGAATAAAAAAAATGGGAGCTTCAGGCCATGGAGACAGGAGTTTATCCCTAATGCATAATTATTAGCTTGATGAGATAGCTCCTGGTACACCTAAAAGCATATGAATGTTTAATGTTGCTATGCATAACAATATAACTAAGAGAATAATGTATAGCTTATGCATATACCTACATATCTAGAATGAATAACAAAATATATATGAATACTATTTTTTTGCATAAATTACATGAATTGGGATGCACACAACATGGTACTGAACATTAAAATTCCTAAAATTAATTCTAAAAACTGAGACAGCTGACCTCCCATAATAAATTCTGGGTAAATGTATTATAATACCAGAATTTTGACAACAGATACAGATGAAGATATAAGAATCCTTTCTACATGAGATCAGGCTCCTTAGAGTCTTGATACTTTGCTGTAGACCAACAAGGGGGGCAGAAATCTGCATGATAAAGTCAGTGCTACTGACTGCTAATCCCTAGTTACAACATGATTACAGGTACAAAAGCCTATAGAATAAATCATGTTAAATGTTAATAAATGTATCAAGCTCTAAGATTTTATAAATTCTCAATAAATTTCAGTAAGATAACATTTTAAATATTGTCTTCAGGGTATGAAATTCTATCTGTGTTACAGTCCTCTACTAGACTTAGGAGAACGAGTTCATGGCACTTTGTTTTGGGACATAGAGCAAATGGGTACCTGACTATCTGCTTCTCAGCATGGTAACCAGTCCTATACTTCCCTAGATGCTCAAACACATTTTTTTCCTCTCCCAAATATTAATAATTTAAAAATCATATTAATGCTGTTATATGTATAAGTAGTATGAGAACAGTAGACTTTATAAAATAATTATGTATCAGAATCTAAAAATACAGAGTATGCTTATACTACTATATATAATGTGATCAGAACCATTCCCTGGCACAGGAAAATACTTCTGTCCTCTGCTTCTATGGCCAGAGGCACCCCTTTCAATTGCTCTTCCTACACATAGAAGGAAGCATGTGGTATCTGGAATATAAGCCTGACAATGTTAACTTCTTTCCTCATACTGTGAGGAGAGAGGTGGGGAGACTGTCATGGAACAACTACCGTACAAAATAAGAGTGACTTTGTGGATCACCGATCATAGTCTCAGATGTTAGGACACCAAATCTTATTGCATGTTCATGTATTTATAAATAACCATTCCATCCCAGTATCTTTCTGCTCAAATGGCCATGAATTTCCTTTTAATATAAATATATTAATGATCAAAATACCCTCATAACTGTATTCATCAGCACCTATTAATTAGGTAGCTATTATTGCCCTTCTCAGAGTTTACAGTCACTAGAATTTTTCTCAGTGACTCTCTAATATTATAATATAAAATGACTGGTATTTTCATTATTTGAGTGGCTCTTCATTGCACTCAGGTTCTAAGCTTATTTACCAGAACAGCAGAACTATACGTGTGAGTCCAAATATAGCCTTCCTAGAAGCTGTATGCAATTCTAAAACTTCTTCCCATTAAAGGAAGAAACACCTTAGTGAATGCAATGATGAGATCCCATTTTCTTTTTTTATGGCCCCATAATATGGCATCTCGTATTAATATTCTACTCGGCAGCACATCAAGCTTATCCTATTTCTTTCTCCACAATAATCATTGTAAAACTCCCTGGGAAATATCAGGATTTAAGCATGTTCCCTAACACATTTATTCAGGTAGACTCCCTGATTATCACTGAAAAATCGCTTCTTCCTCTTTTGAATGGAATAACAGTTTTTTGCCTAACCTTCACAGCCTCTCTGGTGACGCACTCAGATTTGGTGATATTGCCAGGACCTTTAGTTTACTCTTGTTAATTCTAGCCCCAGTAACCAAGGAAAATGACTCCTGAATTAATTGAGTTTTTTTTTATTCAGAATGGAGCAAACTTGAAGAGATCAAAAATAACAATGCTCCTATATGCTAAGGGTTGTCACAAAAAGAAAGGTTCTCCAAGTCTATGTGCAACAGAACAAAAATGAATGAGCTAAAATATAAGAAAAATTAAATGAGCCATATGGCAGGGGAAGCAATGGAATGTTAGTGGATCAGTTCTATTAAAAACAAGTAAGACAAGTATCAGTTTAATTTTCTATGTTTTGGAGCAGAAAGGTGGGGCCAATAAATTTGTGAGGTGTCCCCATGAATTATTTTCTATTTGTTTATGATACTGGAGGCAACCATGCCTTCTGCTTTACTAAGATTTAATGCACAAGCTTATAAAGGCATTAATTTACCTATATTCAAAGTACTAAGCAAAAGATTCTGAAGTCTCTAGGAAAAAATAGATCAAGTAATAAATAATATAATAAAATTAAAGCATTTAAATTTGTTGAATATTGATTAAAATGCCTAAGTAATGTTGGAAAATGTGAGTAATCACTATGTTAAAAAAAAAAAGGGGGGGGAAAAAAAGTTGGGTTTTGTTTTGTTTTGTTTTGTTTTTTTAATCTGGGCCCAATTTATTTATTTATTGCCTTTTCTGTGTAGCTTTCTAGAGAACAAGAATGGTCCATTCCAGTAGAAAAAATATCAAGCAGGCAAGACTGAAGGTGCACATGGATGAACATGGAGCTCCTGACTGAGCTGAGAAATGAAAAGGAAATACATAGATGCTGGCAGCAGGGATATGCTACATGGAAGGTATACTTTGCCTGCTGTTACAGAAATGAAGTGAGGAAGGCCAACGCTCAGTGGGAGCTGATGTTAGTTGAGGTGAAGGGCAATGTGAAAGGTTTCTCCAAGTATCTTGACAAGAGACAGAAGGTAAGGAGCTAAGTGGTGCAAGTGATATGGTGATAAAGATAGTAGAAAGGACCTTTTACAAAATACCTTATTCTTTAATTCTGTGAATCAAACTTTCTGAATGTATTCAGTAAAGAAAAAAGAATCTTTGAATCAGTAAATAAAGTTACATCAGAACACTCTTTTAAAAAAAAGTGGCCGATACCATAAAATAATCAGTGAGAAAACTAATATCAGAATTAAAATGAAATAAACATGGCAATAGATCTCCACATTAGAGAAATATAGTAAAAGTATCTGTAGTGTAAAACAATTTTGCATACAACCATGGAAAAAAAACATATTTTATGCTAGAAGTCTTCTAATGTAACCTCCTCTGAGGTCAACCCTAATCTCCATGTTAAACCAGGTTGCTTAGGGCTTTTTGCAGTTGAGTTTTGCAAATCACCAATAATGAACCTCCCACAGTCTCTCTTTGGCACCTGTTCCAGGGCTGAGAAATCTCTGAGGTGAAGACTTCTTTCCTCATTATTACTTGGAACTTTCTTTGCTGTAAATTGTCACCAACTGCAGTCCAAAAACTGGTGAACCTTCATCACCATGGCAGTGCTCTACCATCTTACATCCAACTTGTTCTCAGCCAGAACCCTTTTTTCCCTGCAGATATCCTCTGTAGCCAGCTGTTCCCAGCATATGTGAATACAGGAGGAGTTTTCCTTGCTGAACTTGTAAGCATATGATACATTCTTTCCTCAATGATTTCAAAATGTCTGGATCTCACTCAGTATCTTGGAAGCCAAAATGACAGGAAATAACCTTGGGCTATAATGCTATCAAATGTAGCTAAATAAGTAACACATCTTGAATGTTTGTCATTAGGTGTCTAAACCTTGTTTATATCAAAATAAGAAATCAGAATTTGATTCCAACGTAATAGCACTCATATGGTTTAAATAGATAATCCTTTTTCTACAGGGCTGGTAAGCTGCAATAGCGTGTGGAAGCTGAGTAAATTGCACCAGCATTTTTCTCAATTAGCAAATTAAATCATATTAAAATAACTGGCAGACTGCCTTTGTAATATTTTTGCTATCTTGGCTTTTACTCTTTGTACATATTTTTGGTGTGAAGCTATGTTGCTATGTGCCAGCACAGTAGTTCCCTCAATTCTCAAAAAGCAGACAGATGTTGGCACTTATCCATCTCTAATTTTGTAAGAGTACTTCATTTTCACTCACAGTGTTCTTCCTGGCACAGACATTTGCCAGCAACTGACAATAAAAACAACTGGAAATGAGAAAAAAAAAAAAAATTACTTTCAGGGGCAATCCCTGACAGCAACACTACTGACTATGATCCTTGCCAAGATTGTCTCTTCTGCCTGCAGACATCTACATGGGAAACCTGTTGTATTTGTTGCTGCTGCCATTAATTTCAGAGCCCCAGTTGTCCCTTAAAGAATATCCATTCAAGCCAATTTTTTGTAGTAAGCCAGTTAGAAAGGAGCAGCATAGCTGCAGTCAAATAGGTCTTGATTCAATTTTCAACATTTTGTGCAGAACCGCGCAGAAGTTTTAGAAAAAAAAAAAAATCATAATTATTACAAAACCTCTACTTGGAAAAGACAAAGGATCCATGATTACTGCCCAAGAAAAATTGTATTCACTAATGTCTGTTTATTCCTCACCTGAGTTATTTAAATTTTCTTCAGCTTCACTGATAAGTGACTAATACCTCTTTATAGTAGGAATGATATATTCTGCAATTATTTTCCTTAGACACCTTTACAGTGTCTGAGATTCTGAAAATTTCACCTAATGTATGAGGTACTGACAGTGGTTTAAACTTCAGGCATTGTGTATGTCAGGAGTTTTTCAAAATATCTGGGCTATTTTGGAGAATAGACATTGGGATACACATGATATTCAAGGCATATTTTATGCTGGTGAAAAATAGTCTACACAGAGTCTGGATCTAAATATCAAAACCAGCTAAACTAATTTTCAATGGAAAGGGGGATTATAATTTAATGTTTTATAAAATCACTAGTTTCTCATTGTGACTTTCCTGCAAAAAAAACCTGACCTATAATTATCAAAATGAAATTGTTTTGTTTGTACCACTAAGAGAATCTCATGAGATTGGAAGAGAATGACACTATCTAATGTGTTCCTGAATAATTTAAATTAACTTTTATACATTATAGGACATTTTTTAATACAAAATGCAATATCTCAAAAATTTTCTTTAGAAAGTATTGCAATGATACTTTCACTCAGATGCTTACATGTTACTTATAGTGCAGTTTTCTGCATGTTTGTATGAACAATCTTTCAGCATATTTCGGGTATTATTCTCATCTTCTAAAAAGAAGTCAACAATCAATGCCTATAAAATAGTATTCTTTTGTCACAACTCTGAAAATGTTCCACGAGTACTAGTATGATACTACAATGAGGAAGAGAAGGAGGTAGGAGTTTGATACAAAATTTAGACAGTTGAATAAAAGTATTTGACATCAAGGAGGTTAGATGCATAAACAGCTTGCATATGAGCAAATATTTGAAATCACTACTTTCTGCATGAGAGAGATGTTCAAACACTCAATTTCCCATTAGAGTTGAAAGTAAAACTCAGTAGTGTTAAAACTGTTTCACAAATTAGTTAAATGACCTGCTAAACTAGTTACTAGAGATCTTCCTCCTTTACTTATATTTTTCAATAAGAACTTTGAGGAAATCATATGTGTGTTCATATTAAAATTAAAATGTAAGTGCTTAAATTTACATAATAACATCACATAAATTACTATTTTGCTTTTCATTTGCTTCTCAATTTATGATGAAAAAAGAAATATGAGACTGAGACACACACTAATAAATCAATAAATGCTATAAATATTGCGTGCTGGTATTCTTGAAGTTAGCCTTGGTCTTAAAATATCTTGGTTTATTTCTTGCTGGTCCAGGCTTGAGACTCTTGAAAATTTTGGAAAGACTTCAGTTTTATCCTTTTGCATTCAGAGTTAGTGGGAAAACAGTGCAGATTACACAGTTAAATTGTAGCTAGAATTTAATTTTCATTTTTTGATGATAATAGTTTTGAGCTAAGAGTTTTGAGCACTAACTTCTCAGCAAATATGAAACATTTTAATTAATTTAGAAATGTTGAAGGTATCATATGTAGCGAATGTTTCCAGAAGCATGAAATTTGTAATCTTTCCAGACAGTTCCTCTCTGTGGATGTTGTATTACTTTCATACGTGTTTTATCCAAACCTTGTTGATTAAAGATCAGATCCCTGAAACGTTTCAAGACACAGCTACTTTAAGTGTCTCTTTTCTCCCAGAAGTACTATTATCTTATCATAAACACTGGTCTTGCAGTCCTCTTCTTACTAATACAGGAGTGGTTTTACAAATAAAAGTAAATTACTGTCTTCTTTCAAAAATGACAGATTTAGGATATTTCACATGAGACATTATGAAAAATTAATTTAAAACATTCTTTCAAAAATCTAGTGTATTTGGAGACAAAACAATACTACTTATCTCTTCCAAAAAGAAAAGATTGTGATTTTTGCATCTGTACAGCATATCAGTCTAACCATGAAGTCTTTCTATTGTATTAAAAGTGCACAGCATTAGAATATCTATGCCATCTTAGAAACTAGTAACAGAAAGGAGGATAACCATTCAGAGATAAAAATAAACATAAAAAAGGTGCCTTGACACATGATTAATGTAAGCTAAAACTGCAATTTCCAGTTTGCAATGAGTAAATCATGCAAGCAAAGCTAGTATATTTTTGTAATATATATATATTTTTTTTAAGAGTAGGTTCCTCAAAGTTACTATATGAACATTTGCTTTCTTTGCTTTCTTTTTTTTTCTTTTCTTTTTTTTTTTTTTTTTTTTTTTTTTTTTTTTTTTTTTTTGCTATTAAAATAGCAACAGCTCTGTGCCAGGTACTTTATTTAAAAGATAGAGGAAAAGGTTTATACTTTAAGTAAAAAGGTTTATACTTTAAATACTGAATAAACTAAACCTTTTCCCCAGCGAATTAAAGCAAACAATTAAGTCATAATGTTTTCCTTGGGTGCCAGTCTCATTTTGGAAAACTTTAAGTAAAACACTGGACTTTCAAACAAAATCTTTAAGGATTTTTGAAGATTAAAAATAACAAATAATTTTGTACACATTAAGGAAAACCTCCAAGGCATGAAGGTAATTCCAGAGTTTAAAGAATATGTAAGAGAATAATGAGACACCAAAAGCTGGAAAAATCTAAAATTTTTAAGGAAGTGTAAGATCACTTTTAACATTAACAGGAAGTAAAAGAAATCATACAGCCCATTTTGAAACTGGACAAATTTCCCCATCCACGTAAGATCATTAGAAGGAACAGCCAACACAGGTATAAAAATCATAGAATCATACAATCTTTTAGGTTGGAAAAATACTTAAGATCATCAACCCAACCCAACACTGCCACATCCACTACTAAATCATCTCCCTACGTGCCACATCTACATGTCTTTTAAATACCTCCAGGTGGTGACTAAACAATTTCCCTGGGCAACCTGTTTGAAAGTTTGACAACCCCTTCAGTGAAAAAATTTTTCAAAATATCCAGTCTAAACATCTCTTGGTGCAACTTGAGGACATTTCCTCTTATCCTATCACTTGTTACCTGGAAGATTCAGTTCACCTGCAAACACTGCAACAGGTTGCTTTTATGATATGCTGATGTAATACCAGATATATGAATATTGAAATGTGGGAAAAAGCAAATCACCAAGACTTGCTGAGACATCACCTTGAGTTATAATGGAAATGCAAACAGCACAACACATTACCACAATATCATTCAACCTTTGAACTTGCTTTCAATCCCCTGTCAGTAGTCTCCACAGGATGGAAGTTGGAATTTTATGACTCTTGGTGATCTTGATATTTTATTGTATGGTTTACTGGGTCTAGAAGAAAAGTCATCTTTGTATTCAACCTCATATGTGCATGTATCATATAGTGACTTTCCCTCAAGGAAACTCTCAGAGTAAAATTTACTTTTTCTACAGGACTCAATTAAAAAAAAACAAAAACAAACAAACAACAACAACAACTTTTAAATACACTAGTGAATTTGTGACAATAATAACATTCACAGAGTATTTTTAACTGCAGATATTCAATAATCCTACTTTCCATAGTGTTCTAAATTTGTTATTTTGCTGTTCCTAACCATATGTGCTAGAATGAGCTGGCAAAATGCCAATTGCCCAACAGAGAGAGAGAGAGAAGCCCCTCATAACCCTGAGGGGAAAAAAAAAAAACCAAAACAACAAACTAGAACTAACACTTAAAATAGTGAGCTTTTTATATTTTGCATGGAAGAGAGAAAATTAAAAACAGAATATGGTATAATACATATATATACAAATGTTGAAAAGAACAACAACACAACAATCACCGAGTCACCCACCCAAATAATAGAGATTCCACCCACCCAGCCAAGAAACACCCAACAAGAGAGGAGGAAAAAAAACAAACAATAAAGAAATGTTCCCTTCCCAAACCAAACAGCTGTGAAGTGGTGACGAGGCCTAACACTTTCAGCAATGGTGATAGCAGGTCTGCTCAGCACCCAGCTATGAAGGGGAAAGAGGGCTAGGCACCTCCTACGTCTTCTTTTATACTTGATTTGACATCAAATGATATGAAATATTTCTTTGGTTGCTTAAGTCAGGTGACACCTGTCTCTCCTAATCTACGTAACACTACCAAGGTCTGCTAAAATTAAGGCCTAAACTACCATGCCATACCACAGTTTATATTTCCTTCAAAATTCAGTTATGCATCTGCTATATAAAAATTAATTGAAAAAATGTTTTTATATTAAGTCCATGTCATCTTAAATTAGTGTAATAATAACATACTTAGAGAATCATTATTTCAATTTAATCTTACTTTGCATATGCTACTTTTGGATTGTCAGTTCTTAAGCTTTCTTCATAAAATAATTCATAAATCTCTCATTTTTCAGTATACATAAAATTGGATTATTTTTTTCCCATTTGATATTTGTCATAGATTCCCTTTTTAAATAATTCAACACCAGCTTGTGTCCAAATGCAATAAATTATTTTTACAGTTATTTTACATGTTCTTTTCCATTTAAAATACCTGAAAGAACATTCCAAAGTAATAAGACTTAAAACTGCAGCTAAGTCATGA
Organism: Hafferia zeledoni; assembly: GCA_035583235.1. Lineage (NCBI taxonomy): Eukaryota > Metazoa > Chordata > Aves > Passeriformes > Thamnophilidae > Hafferia > Hafferia zeledoni. The sequence goes on along the minus strand of JAWWEV010000134.1, from coordinate 51,808,508 downwards.
TCCAGCCCCCCAAAGTAGAATTAGCTAATCATAAAACATTCTTTGCTAGAAGATTAGCTTAAATACACATTGAATAGTCACTTTTTTCTGTGATTTCTTTTAATCACTTTGATATAGGTTAAGCTTTTCCCCAGAAACTTTGGAGCCTATTTTTTTCTTCTTTCATGAACAAAATGCCATACATAATGAAATGTCTCTTCTTGTCTAAATAATGAAATGAACCATTTAAAAGAACTTTTTATCTTCTGAGAAATCCACAAGTTTAATTTCCTAATAGATTATGAGGTTCATTCTAGCTGTTCCAGTACTGATGCTACCTAATAAATGAAGTATAATCTGTCAAAAAAAAATATATCATTAAAAAACAGCTTTTTTTTTTTTTTTTTTTTTCTATTTCCTGCAGATTAAAAGTATTAATTTCTGGTGATGGTAGCATTACACCTGCTTCTACAGCTGTAACCAAGCAAGACTCCTAGTAGCAGTTACAGAAACTGAACTCATAATATATTTATTTTCTGGCAGCTAAAACAATTCCTGGGACAACACAGATCTCGCATCAAAAAGGAAAAAGAAAAATCCTCTATTCTTGATGGTTGAAATTTCATTGTATCAGGGATAAAGTAAACAGAATTCAAACTACAAAACATTACAATGAACTGAAGCAATACATTTAAGGAATGGACCACACCACACACTTTCATGTGCAGAAGGATAAATTAAGTTACTTGAGTTTAATTCACTGCAAAGGAATAACAGAATTAAATGTGAGAACTCATTATTTACTTCTAACAGTTTGGCCCCCTGATTTTCTTTTGCCTAATATCTGGATGCTAGTTTCATGCCATTAACTCATAGTAAAATCCCCTCAATTTCCATGAATACCAAAATCCTGGTAAGGGATCATATACAAGAAAAGAAGAAGAGAAATAATAGTAACAAAAGAAATTAATGTGAAACTTTAGACCTTAATTTTTCTCCCAGAGCTCTATGTCTCTACATGCTAAAGATAGATTAAGGCATGCCTCAATATTTAGTACAAAACACCCCACTCTTTTTGGACATGTTTACAATATTAAAATCTACATCAGAGACATCAAATTCTTTCAGTTCATTAGTGATTTTTTTTTAATAAAGTATTTATGTTGTGAAGAAAGCTAAAAGTCTCTGTAACCTGCATGCTAATATATCGCCCAGTTAGGAGCATTAATCAAAAGGGGAAATGTCTGAAAATAATTTAAAAATTATTATTAGACTCCTTTGAAAGTAGTAAACCATGTTCTGTTTTGCATACCAGAAAGACTACCAGTCTTGATGGCATCTGAGAGACATAAAATCCTAGAATTTTTTATTGATAAATCATTGTCCCAAAGTGGGTATTTTCAGTAAAAGACATGATTAACTGTCTTTGCACAACAGTATTTTCATTGGTGGCTTGGATTTTTTAAAATTGTTATATTGGGTATTTTTCTGGTATTAATTGCAGTTTTAAATACCTTCAAGCGCTGCAGTAACAGGTATGGGGGTGTTATTTTTATTTTTTTCATATATATATATATATTAAATTAACAGGAAGAAGGAACATTTTTCTCTCTTTAGCAACATTTTACATTACTTGTGCATGAGACTTATTTTTTCATTTGAATCTTTCACTATGAAAATATTATTTGGATTTATTAAATGACCTTAATATTTGCATATGCAGAAAAAATGTATCCTTGGTAATTGTAATGAGCATAAATTAAACATAGCTGAAAGCAGAAGACAGATACTTTGTATAATTCTTGTAGCACTTTAAAATGATGGTCCAGTTAATCAATGATGAGTTACAGTGCAAGTCTTATAATAATACTTGTGACATGTACATTAATAGCTAATTGGAACATTGTGCTCAATGTTACTGTGGTAAATACTATGAATTAACGATTTTTTTTTTTTTTCCCCCCAGTTTCTGACCAAATGATGGGTTCTAAGGATTAAATAATCTGTTAATCCTTCAATGTCATAGACTATCATGCTGAAATAGTTTCTATTTCCAAAGTGTAACGTTTGTCTTTGGTACTGACAGAACTGAAACTGAGCCAACCACTGTGCAGGTACCTTCTCAACTAAGAATTTCAGCAAAGGAGATATCAATCATAATGTCACAGCACAAAAAGATACCTCCTCCACAATTAAGTGTGGTAAAAAAATGGCAAGGTAAGTACCAAGTAAGAGTCTTTTCAGGGAGGCAAGTTTAGTCAGTACACAGGTTTTCATTTTATTTTAATCTGATTTAATTAATTTTTAGCCAATTAAATGTGGGACAGTTTCAGTCTTTCTACTACTTCTTTCTCCCTAACAGGAAATGAAAAAGAAGGGCAAAAGGAAAAAGAAATAAAGGAAAACAAAACAAACAAACAGGAAAGGGAGAGCGAAAGAGGTAGAAACAAGGGTAAAGAGAGAAAAGGAAAGAGAAAAGGGGAAAAAGGTGAAGACCTCTGCTACTAATTTTTTCATAACAACTTCAAAAGAACTTTATTAAAGATCTCAAGGATATTATTTCCTTCAGAAAAACAAAACAAAACAAAACAAAACAAAACAAAACAAAACAAAACAAAACAAAAACCAAACAAACCAAAACACCGACAAACAAGCTTATACCAAATGTCACTTTATTTCTGATCAGATTTAGGATAGAAGATAACACTGAAATTAGTCTAAAGTTATGGGAAAACACTGAAGAATTTGTAGAAAAGTAGAGGTTTTTACTGTACCCTTAATTTTCATTCTGCAATCTGTAAAGCCTCAATTATAGCTGAAGACCACATGTTGATGGTCTTTTCAAATATTACCAGACTTCTGTTTTCACTTGCAAAACCGATTCAATCTATTCTGGAATTTATGAGCTTGGGAAAAAAAATTTAAAAAAAAAAAAAAAAATTTGAAGTGCATGGCCAAATTCCTTAAATGTCTTTCATTAAAAAGTTGCTGCAAATGTAACTTACAGATAAATACAGTTATATCTCTATCATTACAAAGTACAGTTAGAACATAGCTTAACAATATTTTCTTTCATCTGTGCAAATTGAAATGAAAAAATAAAGCAAAGTGAATTTAATAATTAAAAAAATTGTTAAGCAAAATAATTGTTACAAATGCAAACCAAGCAATATCAAAACTTTTTTAAACCTCATGAAGAAAAAGAAACATTATTTATTTAACTTTCAAGCAGGACTCTTAAGTTAAAATAGAATGTCTAGACAGTATAAGTGAATATAGCTGCTCCCAGTGAAAATGATCTTGAAAGTATAACAGTCGCTTTTGGCTATGGTTGTGTCATGGAAAAATAATCTGAGAGTGAGGTCGGCATCCCTGAGAAGACTATTCCTTTGTTCAAAGGCTTAAAATTACAAATTCATGTGTAAGTCTTTATTCTATATCTGTAGTATTGCCTATAAAAAATGTATAGAGCTATTTTTACAAATAAAGTGTTTCTAAATGCTTATGAATCTCTCACTTTTTTATGTGTGCTGATTTTTATTTCTGTGGAGAAAAACTTTCTAGTGAGAATAAAGGTTGTAAGCACTCTATTTCCAAGGAAAGACTAACATATAGAAGAAAAAAATCTCCTCCAGGAGGATTTAGTACAGCTGAAGAAAGCATGCGATTACAAAGTCAGCTCTGCTTTACTCCCTCTGCACCTAATAGTTTATACAGCCTAAACTGCAGTTTTCCCTTTAGTTCAGTTCTGAAGAAACCCACTCATTCCTGAGGCAGGGAATCTGATGCACTGGAAGGAGAATATGGAAAATATTGGCTCAAATGAAGGGAGGTACAGATCCAGACTCTTCAGCTAAATGTGTTCCTTGGCATGATTAACATAAAATGAAGTAGACATAACTCAAGGGATATGGTTTTGGGTTTGGTTTTTTTCAGTGAAAACTCAAAAAGGAAATTCTTTAAATTAGAGCAGTAGTCAATTACACTTGTGCATTTTACACATTTTCCTCCTTTATTTATAGGACAAAAAGCTTAAATATAACTGTTGCTGACAAAATATGTCAGCCTTTCTCATAAACTGGTAAAAGATTGATAAACAAGATGCTGTCATGCCCCAGCTGTCAGATGCGGCACACAATTGCTAAGTGGCATGTTAAAGGGCATATGAGCTATATTAACCTAACCCCCAGATAGAAGCCTGGAAAAGAGTGCTTTTTTGTTTCCTAATAAAATGTTAAAAGTAGGGATCTTAAGAACTTCCTTTTACCAAGAGGTTTAAACTCAGTACTTCCTGGATTTGGACAACTACAGCTAAGCAACTTGTGATTTCATAATTAATTGAAAGAAGTATGTTTCTAAAAAGCATTTCAAAATGCTGTCAGAAAGCAAAAACATTGCAATCAAATGTTTTCTCATTTCTGATTCACACCACACACCACATTCTGAAAAGAATCACACAAAGCAGACTATGCAACACTTATATTTCTGCTTTTCACTGTGCTTGTCTTCTCACAGGCTGTACAATGTAGAATACAAATAAATCTCTACAAAATAATATGGAAAAGTTATGTAAAAATTTCCTCTAGAAATTCCTCTAGAAAAATAAAAATTATATAAATTCCATGCCTCAAAGACAAATCTATATAAAATTACAGGCATTTGGGATACCTTAAATATATACAAGAGCAACTGGTTTAGAAAGGCAAAGCTAATAATCTCTTCAACACCAAGCATTAACCTTTTAGAGTGCCTCCCAAAGGGACTTCTCAGCAACAGCCATTAGAGAATTATATACCAAGTTCTTACAATGATGTCTAATGATGAGTTATACATATTAATTAATTAGTTAAGGCTTGTAAAGTGCTTTGAAGGGGAAAAGGATAAGTGTTAACTGCTATTATGCTGTATTTTTTGCACTAGCTGTTCCTAAACACATCTCTGAAGCGTTGTAGCTATGGTTTATTTGAAAACATTCTTCTATTTCATTCTGGTATTGTACCATTCTAGTTTTGCAAATCATCAAATTTAGCACAGTAGGTAAGGACCAGACCTGGAAAGTTTCTTGCTGTATGAAGTATATGTATGTACACACACTTGGCTGTGCATGGAAGTGCATAGTTCCACTCTTACATTAAACATGATGAACAATACTTGATCATTACTGGCTTTAAAAATATTGAAATAGCTATTTATTTGAGAGCACAGCTTTTGAGAATAATTCGCTGTGGTAGCCAGGCCTAAGGTGCCCAAGACCTTGGAACTGCTAAAGTCTCATGCTATGCTTTTTCACAGAGAAGTCAGAAATTGATCACCCATGAAGTGATGCTTTTTCATTACTTACCGTGTTCCAAGTCACCACAGCAGGCAACAGCAGGTGATGCCCAGAAGTCCACTTCAAAATGACTGCATAAGATGTTTTTTGTATTGAACAGCTTATTTTAGTAAGAGGGTTTAGTTTATTCTGTAGATGATGCCAAAAAATCCTGAAATCTTCATCTACCGCACGTTAAATACTTCAAATTTGCAAATTTCCTGAAGTGTTTTTCTCCTTAATTTTTTAAGAGAACTATATTTAGAACAAAATGTATCTACAATAACATTCTGAGAAGGTTGATTTTTCTCTTCGAAATTGTACATTTCTCTGATCTGTTTACAGTTTATTACCTGATTTAGACACCATCATTCAGTTTTTCAGTTTTGGTTCTGTTATTCCTTCTAAGAGAGTGAGAAAAAGACAACAACTCCTGCCATAATCCTAGCCTACATCCTTCTTTGGGCCTTAATTACCTTAGAAACAGTTTTTCCTCACCTGTTGTTTTTGTTTTGTTTTGTTTTGTTTTTTTAGCTAGGATACTTTTATTCACTTGAACTCTTTTTTTCTCTTTGTTTCCCTGGACTTGTATTATGCAACTGCACTAAATGGATTTCTTAAAAAAGATGGCTGTTTTACATATCTAAGTAGAGATTATTTTTATGAAAATCTCTAGACAAGCAGAAATATTTCATAAGCATAAATGAAATGAAAAAAATCCTTTTATTATTATTCAAAACAAATTTATCCTAATAAAAGAGCAAACAATAAAATTTAGCAGCAGAAAAATATTATTTCAATCAACCCCAGTAAAACACAAAAACACAGTTGTCACTTTTTACTGAACTATTAGAGGGGACATTGGCAGCACTTAAGTAGATAAATACTTTTCTTTCTTTTCTTTCTTTTTCTATATTTTATGAAAATTAATATTATGCTCTCCAAAATTATGCAGTTTATATAACAATGATTTATGGAAAGATTACATAAAGAATTAACTTTGAACAAAGTTTTATATTTTAATATTCATTCTTTACTTCTGTATCTTCCTTCTAATTTTCACCTTTCATATTCTATTCTGGTATAAAAACTGTGTGCTAAGTTGTCTCAATAACTATATTAATGTAACAGCATAAATATATAATTTTGTTTTGGAACAGATGGTAATAATAGAACTGGAGATGATGACAACATTGTAGATTGTGAAAAATAGGAGTAATTTCATCCATTTTCTAAGAAAGTCCTTGCTCATTATTAGTTTTGATTTAGGGTAATCTCATATTTCAATAATCTCATGGGAATTTATCTAAAGTCATCTACTGAACACATGACCATAATACTCATGACATTTAAGGATAAATTGTATGCAGTACTAGTACCCTGGACTGGAAAAAGTCTAAACCATCAAAATCACTAAGGAAAAGAAGTTGAACAAGCTGTGTGGAACTAAAAAGGAAAAAGTGAAATATAAGAAAACCCCCACCAAAATAACAAAACAAAAGCACCCAAAACCAAAGAGAAAAGAAAAACAAGACACTTCTTCAAAAAAACCTCCATCAAACAAAAAACCTAAAGCCAAAAAAACCCCAAACAAGCAAACAAAAATAAGAAAAAAACCCCAAAAACATGAAAACAACAACAAAAAATCCCAAAATTCTCCAAAAACAAAACAAAACAAAACCTAAAAAATCCCTACAAACCCAAATGTGATGGGATTATCCTAAATTTTGATCTCATAGGCAATAAGAATGAAATACTATAACAAATCTTATTAAGAAAATGAGGAACAGTGAGATATTTATAACCTGAAAAGGAATCTAATCTAGACAACATTGTAAACCTCTAAGGGAAGAGGTTTTTTTGTAAACTGCAAACAGACTTGCATGGAAGCAGGAATCCAAGAAGCTTTCGGACTCTCTTAATACATTCAGAAAAACCAGTAAGAAAAAAATTAATGGATATATATATATATGTATATATATGTATGTATGTATGTATGTATGTATGTAAACACACACACACACACACACACATGTATATATATATGCATAAGAGGAAAAAACAGACATGCTTTTCTATTTTCTGGTGTCTTAGTCCATTCTTCTCTTAATGCCATGTGGGTTTTGTCAAAAAAACAGGTGGAATTTAATTCCAACCTTTTTTTCTAAAAAGTACATTTTTACCCTTCAGCAGTTTCAGTGATAATGCATTCACTGTTATTTTCTGATGTTTCTTCAAATAACATTTGCAGGAACTATCAGGTCAAAGAGATGGATTGACACTATCCTTCTTACCTCTAAATTCTTCTTCTTACCATTAGCCTGGTTAGACTATTTGCATAGACTTAATACTTGTGTCAGCAAATAATCTAGTGCAGTATATAACATAAAAATATTCTGCAGCTTGATAACTGGCAATATAAACTCAAGACAATGACAGAGAATTGGCAGTAAGACTTGATCTAGACCTCATTAACCAAAATTCTGACGAGTAAAACCAACCAAGTCTCATAACATCCTCTTTTAGTTTTTTATATGGAGCTCGTTTGAGAAAATATATTTTATTTTTTATTGTATTTTATTTATTAGAAGGTATTTATAGGTTTAAAATTCTATTTCTCATTGCCTTAATCACTGTACACCCAGGTGGGAGCTGGCCTTCAAGATCAAAAAATGTTGAGTTAAGTGTCATTCCATTAATAAAGACTTTCAAGACAAATATTCTCCATTTTGTTTGGATTTTGCCTAGAGAACATAATGAAGTGTTTCTGCTTTTGGATTAACTATTTGTCTACTTGATGAGAAGATAAAAATTCCAAACTGTACTTGCAAAAATTAACCAAATAGCCACTCATAGAACAGAAACAAATTATGTCTCTGCCAAAAGACTCCTGGAAATGTAGGTATACAGAAAAATTATAGCTGGTTTTAACCACTAGCACACAGAGAATCCTTTGTGCAAGAAGTTTTGTCCATTCACTACCTGTATCTTTTCACTCTCAATTGAATGTTTCAGAAATGAAAGCCCATTTTAGAGTACAGCTACACATATTTCTTCATGGGAAAACACCATTACCAATGTCAGTTGGTCGCTTTAATGCTGTCACTAAATCTGTCTCTAATGTCTGTCTTACCATGTTCTTCCAGAGCACATTATCATAAGCTCAATAGTAACTAGTTGCTTGTTCACCTAGACCAGGTTTCATTGCTTTACCCAGAAGCGAATGTTTTCACTGGTGGGATGGGTCATACCTTGTGGGTCATACCTTGGCCTGAAATGCTGTAGAAAAAAAAAAAAGAAAAAAAAAAAAAAAAACCCCAAGTCATATTAATAGGAATATGAATGTTATAATAATCTAGGGTGTTGTGTATGCAAGAGTATTTTAAACATGCACCTAATTTTATGATATATTATTCCTTGTTTAAGTGAGACTGCTTTTCCCAATCCTTGTAATCATGTTTCAACCTCTCAGAAACAGAGACTCATTTATTGTGATTCTTTCCTCACTGGACTTTGAATTGCTTGTAGCTTGCTCAGAATGCACTAGCAGAGTTGTCGCTGGTTGGAACACATATTGTACTGGCTGTGCATTCTTTACATTGCTACCTACAGACTGATGGATTGATTTGAAAATGCCACAGGCAGTTTTAAAATCTCTTGCTGGGATTGGCTTTAGCAAGATCTGAGGCTCTCACTGACTGAAACTTGTGCTGATGCTTATCAGTTCTCAAACTCCACTACTGTTTAGTATTTCTAATTGCATGCCCAAAGTCAGCAGGCAATCACACTTTTTTTTGCACTGGACCATATGGTATGAAAGTCAGAGTCCACAAAATCCATCTAATTTGTCCCTGTTTCTTTTCTACAGGACTCTAAAATCTTTTCCCCTATTCAAATTGTCACCCCTCTCCTTTTTCCCATTTCCCTCAGTATGGATCAGACACTGAGAAATCATCCGTAAAGTCCCTGGCTAACTCCAGTTTCACATTCTTACAGTAAGCGCATTTCTGTCAGTATTGCTTTTACAACCCTTGGTATTGCGCAGAGAAAATGTCTTCTGCTGCTTCTTTCCGTTGTATGTCTGTGTGTTATTTTAGGAGAGGTGAGAAATTTCAGATTTTGATATGTATGAATACTGCCGCGAATGAAATCTGGTTTAGCGGGATCTGGCAGCCATATTTTTATTAAACTTATTTACTCTTAATAATTGTTGCTTAAACATGATACGATTAAACAATATAGTAGCATTGGTATAGAGTATGCTGTGTATGTGTGTATATATACGCACTTTAGTAATAAAGTGAAAATGCCAATGCTAAGCAAAAAGAAATACTAAGAATACAATTAATAATCACAGTTAGTGTTAAGGATATACTGTATCATCCAATATTATAATCTGTCTATTAACATGAATTTTCACTGCACACCCAAAATTGAAAGCTATATTATATTCAGCAGAAGAATTATCTTTGTTATAGGGTGTACCTTTCCAGAGAACCCATGCTCTTGGGTTTTGAGATGAAGCTAGGATTTTCCAATGACTTGACAGAATTTGAGCTAATAGCTTTGCCTCTAACGCCTCCATCTAAGGACTTTCTTTTCTGAAAATCTTGCACCAGACCTCAGGACAGCCAGGGGTTCCCAAGCAGAAGTAAAACTCTTAGATCAGCATGGAGGAAGCCAGCAGGATTATCATGAGATGTCATTGCCACCTCCCTTTTGTCAGCTGCCATTATGTGTTAAAAGGTCCCTTTTTATCTCAGAGTGAGCTACTAGAAGGTTTCTACTGGAGTAATTTGTTCTTTATTTAGTTTTCTCTTTCTGAGTATTGTATGCTACTATTACAAAGAAAAATGAATTTCAGTTCTACCAAACCTAACCTATTTTGAGTACTCAGATGATTTTACTGACTGAGGATATATCAAAGTAAATGAACAAACAAGCAAATACTACACATTTTTAGTTATTGCCTTTATTTTAAGAACAAGGACACTGAAATCAATTTTATAAACATAATATGCTAAGTATTAGTTTATTCGCTCCATATATTACAACAAGTTTCATAAATCTGAATTCCTGGCAGCTTTATTTCATGCTGCTGAAACATTTGAGTCCCCAGAGGATGTTGAAGGTAAAGCTTAGTAATTTTAACATGTTTTAAGGTCAAAATACGTATCCTCTCCCAGAAGTCAACAAAATAGCTTGTGAAAGATTTACTTTTTTTTTTTCCCTCTATATATGACTTTTCTCCTCCAAGGATTCATGCAGATTGTTAATATTAAAAGCCTAAAAGGTAACAAGAATTGGCTAGAAAAATTCACTAAATAATTCAGTACCAAGACAACCAAATATAAGTGTTGAATGCGAATGCTATGTGAACTTTAATCTTCATAACACTTTCTTAGAAACCCAGTGAACACTCCAATTAAAAAACCCTAAAAATTGTAAAATATTTCAAGGTTCTTAGACAGAAGCTCCTAGACACAAACCCAATATGAGATCTGTATTAAGGACATAAATTGTTACTAACTGTGATCTTGTTTTGATTTGTGATACCTCTTTCAATTGTGAAGACACATTGGAATAAAAAGACCAAAGGCCAGAGTCTCATTTTTTAAAAATTTTAATATTTGTCACCACCTCACTAAATATGAGTGGCCCGTGTTTTGTTTGTGGAACAGGATATTAATGTTAGGGGTAAGACCTTCAAGAATGTCATTATGTCAGTTAACATGTTACATATAAAGATAGCAGCAGCTGAAATTCCTCTTTTGGGCCCTGAGTCAGACATATAGTACAGCTACAGCTATTACAATTCATTACTGTACACTAGGAAACAGGCTAGAAATGGCAAATATAGGAAGTAGCCCAGGAAAACACCTTACAGGGCATCAAAACCTATACTCATTAATGAATAAATTATACACTCCTTTCTGAAAATGCGGGTTTTGATAGAATCTAAAATGGTTGTATTAATATTTACATTCCCCCATGTCTGCTGGAGTTAAGTACAGTACAGGACTACATCTACTTGTGTCATGGCTTTGTAGCGTTGGAGGGTTACAGCTGCTTTACCAGCGGAATGTCAATGAGATCCTTTCCCTTAATACAGCTCTGAAGATTCTGAATGTGCAAGTAGTCATACAGACACCAGTTTATCCACACTTGGACAGTACCATACAGCTTTACAAGATGTTTTCTCTCTGTTTTCCTCTAGTCTTTCGCTATACTACTTTTGAGCTAACACTACTTGTTTCTTAGTTTGTTTTGTTGTGGTGCCTTTTTTTTCCGCTGTTCTTCATCAAAGCTCTGTATCTGCTAATAGTCACATCCTCATGAACACATTATCCCCTCTGATCTACAGTGATTTAAGAAAAAACATTTTCCCAAAAGGATTTGCATTGACTTTCAACATAATTTTCACTGGAAAACAACAGCCCTGTATGCAAAGAAGATTCTACTTATATACATACAGTGAAGTAAACAAAAATAACCTATTAATAAAAATAAGTTTAACAACAGTGTTTGAGTTAAAAAAAAAAAAAAAAAAAAAACAACAAAATACTTTCAACACTCTGGTTCCAAAGAGAAACATTAGACTGTTAGCTTAGTATTGTCAGAATGAATTCAGTTAAATTTACAAAACTGTAATTCACAGCAATTTTGGTATTCTGATGGGTGATAATCTGCTTGCATGAGACTGGTCCATGGAAATATCCTATCTGTGTGTGAATTTGTTTGTGTTAAGCCAGAAAACTGTATGACTTCTTTCCCCCTAAATTTATGTGCATCTGTATTTTTTTTCACATATGAGATAATTGCAAGTACATCAAAAGTAAACTCAAGTCCTATGTATTTAGATAGAGGGAAGCCAAACCAACAAATCTGGTGATGCTACACCTCATTAAAGATGTAAATTAAAAATAATAACAACACAGAGATTTGCTTAACCTTTTACCAGTATGCAAATCCCTAATCTGATCCTTATATAAGGTTGATGGATTTATTACAAAGTTCATTAAAGGAGTCTCTTGAATCATTAAAACCAAAAGTACATTGTCAGAAACATTACTGCAGTAGCATACTTTAGGATTAGTTTCAAACATGTTTGTGTGAAGATTATCAATTTCCCATTGGTATAGACAAACTGGATATATTTATAGAGAGTTCTGGACCATGTTTATAGGTGTTTTATTGTAGAATCTAATTTTGAAGAAAAATCCCTTAAAAATATTACTACTTGTCAAAATTAGATTCTCTGTGAGGGAGTCCATTACTAGTTCATGACAGTAACTTCAAAAGGCGCAGTTTGAATGTCCATTCTCTTTTTTTTGGATGCATCTGTTTCCTGTTTGTCTTACAAGAGTAATGAAAATACCACATTTCCAACAGATTTTTTTCTCCTCAAAAATAAATTTCAATAAAAATAGAAAATGTTTCTGGGTTTGCTGATTTTGTCCTAAATTATGCACCATTTAACTGAAGATTTGAAATCCTCTTTTTGCTCTCTTCACAGTGCTGTCTGCTGTTGGTGAAAGTGTGAAGAAAGTTTAGATGATGTGTATTCTCCAACATATGCTTTTAACTCTTTACACCCATAAAACAAAAAAGTCTGTCCCATATGGCTACAGAAAAAAAAAAAAAAAAACACAACAAAAAACCAAAACAAAACAACAACAACAACAACCAACAAAAAAACCCCAACCAAACAAAAAACAACACTTGGAAATGTGACATAAATGAACCGATACAAACACAAAATGATTTCACACTATCTGTTTCTCAGGAACTGATTTAAAGAAAACAAAGGGCTGTAAAACATAAAAGTGGGTATATGACCAGGTTTAACTACTGGGTATTGGGTGAAAAAAATTATAAACACAATTAAAGCAAAAAAGCCACTGAGTAGTATTTATTGTGAAGAAGTTCTCTCATTATTTTTTAAGTCGAACATATGAATGGAATGAGGAACTATCTCTCTTCATATCTGACCCTAACCTTCTGTTTCAGTCTCCATTTCAAAAGGCATGAGTAGCAACTCTTGGACCTTGGGTTTTCCTTCCATTTTTTTACCACACATTTTTCTGAATTAACAGACAATTGTTCCTGGTAGTCTATACTTTCAAAAAGCTGGTAAGGTATGTATGGTTCTAATTTCAAAAGTAACTATTGAATTGAAAATAAATTAATTAAATACCTAGATTCAATGCTTCACTTTTTCTTTGCAGATACACTTAAGTCTGGCAGCAACACCATACACAGAGAGGAGGGGGGAATAAAAGAAAAAAAAAAAAAAAAGAAGAAGAAGAAAAAATAAAGAGCCCTCTGCACTTCCCTGGGTCTATCTGTGTTGCTTCCATTAAAATTCCACTTACACAACACTGTAATTACTCCAGCCTTGCCTCAGTTCAAGTAACTCAGAGAGTACAGTTTAGAATCACTTTGTCACATGCTAAACAGCAGGCAGTAAATCTCTGACAACATAAATTAGTCACTTACTGAAATAAGGAGTAATAATTAATCACCTCAGAGAATTCTTGGCAGAATTAGCCATCCCTGTAACTACTATTCCTCACCGACAAACACTGTACACTAATTTCATCACATGCTGCACATCTCACATGGCTGAAGAAATAAACTTTACAAACTGAAAGAAGATAGTGTATCCCTACGGTTCATCTTGGTTATATCAGGAGAGACGAAAGCTCCTGCCTATGTATGTCTGCAAAAATAGAATTTTAATTCTTTTTGTGTTTAATGGCATATGTGAGTTTCCTGATGAAAGGCTAATTTTTACTTATAAAACTGATTTTCAATTGAACAAATAAAATCATTCACAGAAGTATAATTTGCATTTTTGTTTTTTAGGGTTTTTTTACAGGTGTTTTTCCCTAGACATAATATTGTATTTTGTGGTGACAGTATTCTTTAACTGAATTTATGATTTCTCATTCATAATATTTTAAAATGTTTTTATACCTATATGTTTGCAGAGTAATTTACAGTACACAATCATAAAATATCCAGCTGTGAAGAATATGACACGTACTGATGCATTTCTGAATGTCACGAAGCTGAACCAACCTCAGCTGTCAAAACTGTTCCATTAGGACAAGCATAACTTTGTAAGCATCCATCCAGCAAAAACAAGATTTTTGACCTCTATATCTTGCAGAATAAAGGCAATATACCTATTATTATGTGCATTTTTAACTGTGCTACTCTCACCAAGAATGTCCAGAAGCTGAAGTGATAGAACAGGAAAGAAAAGATCATTCATTTAAAAGAGTAACCAATCCAAAATTCAGGCCACATCTTGGAATAAGCCCAGTCTTAGTATAGTGTGTGGATATGTCCAATCCTGCCTCGTTCTGGTGTGCGGAATGTGCATGGAATCATAATCCCAAATACAATTTTACTTTCTCCAGTTTGTCCTAGAAAAGAATTTTCTTCACCTTTATATAAAGCATATTTTATTCTAATTTCAGTCAGTATTGAGTACAATTTCATAATTTTTTTTTTGTGGTAGACACTTCCTGCAACATTCACAGAATATTATCAAGAACATAGAATATACATCCTTTGTAGTTAAAAATAGCTATAGTATAGTGGTGAGAAAACAAATCTTTCTCACAGGTATATACTGTGCTGGAGCCAAAACAGTAAACAAAGCTAGGAATCTTCAGACTTTGTCACTTGTATCTGTTATTAAGGACACTGCAGGGAATATTCTTTAATGTGCAGCACAATAGAGGCAGGATTTTACCGTCTAATGGAAATGGAAATTATTGTATTTAGCCTGGCTGGGAGAAACTTGAAAAGATTATCATAGGATTGTAGAATCGCAGAACAGTTTGGGTCAGAATGGACCTTAAAGATCATCTAATTCCAACTTCTTTGCCATGGGCAGCAAAACTCCTTGTGAGTTTCAATTAACTAGGTTTCTTGGATGTTTAGGATGGAAATTACAAGTCAAAAGTCTCACCCTATTTTTATGATCTGTGTTTTGGTGCCATATTTTACCAGCTGCCTTTTCATATCAGATCCGAGTAAGTATATAAAAAAAATATAACTACTTTTTTTTTTTTTTTTTTTTTTTTGCTATCACTGACTCTTTTATCACCATTAGTGAAGAGACTTGACTTGGGGTCAGCTGTGCCTATTTTCTGATAATTTGAAATTCTGTGTGCTCTGCTGAGTAAGGTTAGGAAGTAGTTGCTCTGAGACAGGTGCCATTGTCTTTGATGTTAAGTAGTGACCCATGAATGCTTACAGCAGCTGACCCACATCAGAGTTTTCAGAGTAAAACCCATGTAGGTCTTCTGCAGTGATGAATCCATAAGGTATAAAAAGTAGAACTTGATTATTTAACTGGAAACATTTGCATAAAGTTGGGCAGAGTGACAAAATAGCTTGCAAGAATATAAACATTTTGTTACAGGATAATTAGCAGATATCCACAATGTTGAACATAAGGAAACACTCAGACTCATTATATTACTTAAGATTTGGTAAATGCATTTTTTTTCATATAATATTATTTGATTCATCAAGTAATTTTAATCAGTTACTAATTTCTGAAATATTTATCACAGACTTCCATCTTCAAGGCTATTTTTTCAATTTTAACTTTGGAATAAAATAATCAATTTTTTATTCATATCCATTTTAGAATTCTAAGAAATCCAATGCTTTTGAAATAAATACTAGTGTAACAAAAAAACCCCCAAACCAATAACAACAAACAAACAAACAAAAAAAGAACCAAGAAAAAAAAATACAGTGCATAACTTTTTTGCCACGTGTTATTTGTGCTTTGTATAGTTTATTACCTGAGTTCATTTGTCATCTGTTCAGCAGCTACATCTAAGCATTTCCTTTTTTAGCATTTTTTAAGCTATGTTTATATTCAAATATCTTATTTCCTTACTTTGTTTTGTTGTTTTTTGTTTTTGTTTTTGTTTTTGTTTTTATTATTTCTGACACTTTATTTCAATGTACAGTTCAATTGTTGCTTTGATTTTTAAATCTGATAACCCTTCAGGAAACTAAAAGTACTGCAACACAGGGGATATATGTGTCAATTTTAGAGGTGTTCTGAAGAGCCAGTAAAAATAAACATTTTGTCCAAGGACTCACATTACCCATATTAGTTTGAGCTCACATATTTATTAGTTAATAATGCCTATCCCCATGTTCTGGTTAAACCCAAAACAAAGCCACATCTCTAACTTCAACTAAACTAATGACTACATAATAATAAAATTCCCAAAATTTTATCTTGGTCAAAGTTCCTCTCCTTCCCGTATTGCACTAATACCTCAATTTGTTCTCCTCTTTTGTCCTCACATCTATGCTTCCATGACATTTTTTTGAAGTCACTGTGCTAGTCACACTAGCATAGTGACTTGCTCTTCACAGGAAGTAAGTTAGACTTATGTTTAACTCAAAAAACCTTGTCATAGTTTCAGCCAAGTAGAGCCTAAATTTGAGTTTTAAAGTTTAGACTAGGCCTGAAAATTGTCAAGTGACTTGAGGTGAGCTGGGCTAGCTGACAGCTGACCTCTTCTAGCCA
>JAWWEV010000134.1:51771779-51786069 GCA_035583235.1 Hafferia zeledoni | reverse complement strand
GAACTTCATCCCACTGGAATCAGCCCATCTCTCAAGTCTATCCAGATCCCTCTGCAGAGCCCTCCTGCCTTCCAGCACGTCAACACTCCCTCCCAAATTGATGTCATCAGCAAATTTGCTGATGATGGACTCCATCCCCTCATCTAAATCATCAATAAAGATGGTAAACAGGACTGGACCCCACACAGACCCCTGGGGAACACCACTAGTGACTGGGCACCAGCTGGATGCAGCTCTGTTCACCAGCACTCTCTGGGCCCGACCCTCCAGTCAGCCCTTAATCCAATTGTGTACTCTCCTGTTTGTAGGAAAGAAGAATGAGGTGAAGTCATGGTTTCAAATTCATTACTGAAGAGGATGAACACGGAAGTGCTAGTCACCTAATTCTCTGACTCTAGAATTAGAGAATACCCATTGGGACAACCAGGAGATCCCTTTAAAACAGGTAAAAAAATATACTTCTTTTCCCAGTGGGCAGAAATTTTCTGGAACCTCTTTCTACAGGAGACCATAGAGGTAGATGGTATCAGCTGCTTCAAAAAGGGATTGGGCAAATTCAGAAATGATAGACTTGCAAACTAGATGATAAGTGAGCAGTCAGCATCATTAGCCCAATGATTGTGGAGAAGTATGAGGAAAATATCAGATATTAGTCAGATTTGTGTGCTTTCCATAAACACTATCTCTTATGCATTTCTTATGTTCTTATAGCATTTTAACATGCTATGTATAAGGCTTATTTTTAGTCATGCTAAAGGGATCAATTTCAGCTTCTGCTTGAATATTTCTATGGCATTTATCTGCAAAACAAGCATCCCCAGTCAGAACTAAGGACACTAATAATCAGGTGGGAATCAGAAATGTTTCTAACTCATGCAATGAATTGATAAGTGTAATCAGGAATAGAGACAAACATTCCGGTAAAGGCACTCGGTATTCAAGTCTTCCTATGAACAATGCAGGAAGAAGTCATTAAGAAACATAAGAAATATGGCTGTATTTCATTCATTGTTCAAACATTCACTTATGTAATTACATTTTAGAATTTTGAGAGTTTAGGTAACATCTATGTATGCATTTCTTCATAAAGTAAGGGGTAAACTTTAGATAGAAAACCAGAGAAATCATTAATGTGGGCATATGAAAATATCTTTCTTAATTTAAAAGCCAATAAAACCAGAAATGAAAATAACAAATATTGGAGACTGCAGATTAGAAAATACTGTACATTGCTAGATGTGTCAAGAATCTCCTTATTCCCACTCATCATACATATGTTTACTAAATTTATTGAATAGATTTATTAATTATATGTTAAATACAAATATAAACTGAAACATAAGGGCATCATCTTCTTGTTACTTTTATCAATATTAAGAGTACAAAAATATAAAAACTCCCAAACCCTGACTTAAGAAGCCTTTCCAGATAAATTCCTTCTACTTCACCACATCTAGTCTACTATTATTTGAAAGATTTTTGCAGAGAATCAGTCTCCTCCTCTGATGGTCTCAAGCAATGTTCTTGGCCCCACCCTGTACTTTCAGAAACATTGATCTCATTAACACATACTGACTTTGCTTTCCATCTCTCTAATTACTTCTTCTCTCTTTCTTTGTTTTACCTCCAGGATCTTAGTTTATCCCAAGTTTTTTCACCTCTACAGCTGCTGAAGGAAGATGCAAATAAGCCTATGCACCAGATGACTCTTATCAGCTCAGCCAAAGTAAGGCTGAATGCCAGAAAAACAAGAAATAGGAGGAAGGTGGGATAAAAGACTGGAAGTAGGAGGAGAATACTAAATATCTGCAGCAAATAATAGATAGAGAAACTATTATTTTACTGCATGCACTACTTTATGTTCTTATCCCATTTTCTCATAGCTATTTGGTTTTTTTTCTTTAATTCCTGTCTAATGAAAGATGATAAACCAAAAATTGATGCTGTTTTGTAAGACTGCAGGATCCAAGTGATTGATTGCGCTTTTTTCCATTCTTTCTCTGAGACCCATAGGTCAGGAAATAAAAAAAGTAGAACTTGTGATGAAGGACAAACTTTCTTATATTATGCAGAAGCAAAGCTAGCAGCCAGAAGTTAAAGTACTTCTATATCAAAGCAATGATATAGGCATTCTTCCACCTTTTTGCTGCCTCTAGTGTACACATCCCTGGGCAGAATTTGATCTTAATTCCAAACAAACTGAACTCAGGTTCAATTTAAAATCGAATGAATCTCAGTTTTTTTCTAGCTTCTAACTTAGATGTCTACAAAGCAGGGGAAAAGAGATCCTACAAGCTTAAATTCTTTCTGCTCTCCATGGGAGCAGTGAACCGTAACATTTGATTACATTGCAAGGATCCATTCTTGTAGCTAAAAATTTCATTTTATCAGAAATTTTATTGTATGATCTTTCTCTAAGTCTCTTCCCCTGCATGGAACTCCTAATGCTGAAAGAGGTTCACAAGACTCACGGCATTCAGCTGTTCACAAGAAATCCAATGGAAAAGACAAGTCTTCAGATGCAACCTCGTACCTCTATATGCCAGGCTTATACCTATGCCTGCTAGAGGCAACACACAGAATACGCATTTATATGAATAGGAGCAGAAGTTATTAAAAGGGATTTTGTCTATCAGTGAGAACATATTTAAAATGATAACTCATCTGTTATTTTATTGGGTTTTTCTGCAAAACAATTTAAATAAAGAAGCATATATCAAAAAATTTTGTTAAGTATACTAGACAACAATAAATGTGTACCTATTATGTAAAATGAAATAAAATAAAAATAAATATGGAAAGCAACACAAGAGATTCTTCAGAACAGTTTCATGGCAATAGAGTTCTGGTGCCTGTGTCCATTCCCAATTGTTAGACCAGCAGGATTGTCCTACACACACACACACACATATACAAACACTCTGCATGGAATGGCATGCTTTTAAAAAATGTATGTGCAAGCACATGTGATTAGGTGCACAGAATGAGAAAGTGTCACAGGGTCAGAATGATAGCAATTATGATTTGATGAATCCCTCTTAATTTAAGATGCACTGCATCCTAGTCAGCTGCATGTCAGAAGAAAATGTGAAACATGTTGGATATTTCCCAAGGCAGGTAAAAGATTGAATTCAGTTCTGTCTAGCTGATGCACTGAAATTCACAGCAGTGCTGACAGGGATAAATGCTCTGCCTGGAAAATGGCAGACCACACAGAGCTGTATTTGTCATTAAAATTACCCAACTGATCATTCATTAAATGTGAAGTGGGCCCACCTACTTTTAAATATCAACAACACATTTGATGAAAAATAGAAATGCGGCTGTTTTCCTGTCAGTGTTTCATTTGCCACAGAGATTAGAGTAAACAACACCATAAACATAAGTATCTCTTGCAGGATTGATTGTCATTAATTTAAGATATGGCACCTAGAAATCTAGAAAACTGGTGAAATATGACTGATGAAATAAACTGGTGAAATATAACTTGTAAAACTATTTTCTAAAAGAGTAGTTTTCATTCCCTTCCAAAATAATAAACATCTTTTTATATGTCCATACACAGTTCCATATTAAATTAAAAGCACAATGTGTGTGAAAATTTAATGGAGTGAATAAAGGTTTTTTTCCCTACTTGGTAACGATTCATCATCAGGACCTAATAGAGCACAACTTTCATCTTTCCCAGGAAAGTCCTCACTCTTTGCACTTACAATTATCAGTATACTGAACTTCTCAATTATGGAGGTGTGCAGAATATGGTGTATAGGACCAAAAGGGTTCATGTCAGTTGTGATATAAGGATTTACCACATCACTTTCATACGATAAAGTAAAAATCTTAAAGAGTAAAATTAGGGCAAAAGAACCTGTGTTCCCCCTGCTTCCAGAGACACAAAATTTTCATAAAACCCCTTTCTTAATTTTCCAAATTGTTACACAGGTTCAGTTATTTCTGAGGATTTCTGATAATGAAATATATGGATTAAGCATACTACACCTAGTCTCTCTTGATGGGTAGTTGCAGTATTTGGAAATTCAACAGCACTTTTGTACCATTTCCTCTTTTGGGAGCCCTCTCATTCTCAGCATCAGTCCTGATACTATCTTTCTGTTCCTGGCACATAGCTGACACACAGCTTGTTAACCTGCCTGCATTACTTGTCAGCAGTTTCTGTAATGGGAAAATATTCAGTGAAGCAGATGGCTGGACTTTCTGAAGTTTTCAAAACTCTAGGTCCCTCTTGCCCAGTGTAAGTACAATGGATTAGGACAAGGTTTCCCAGACAATCCTTAGCTTCAAAAACCAGCTTAAAAGTAGCATTAGACTGTGACCTGCCTATCTGCAGGTAGCCTACAATAACTCTAACAGGGGAGATTGGTCTGGAGCTGCAATTAAGTGCTGGGAACAAGCCCTACTTTTGTGGCTTGTCAGAGACTGAAATAGTTAGTGGCTTAAACTTTGCTAAGAGCACCAAAAGACTTTTGCCAAACTGCAAAGAAACAGCGGCTCATCCAGCAAAGCATACCCCTCCCCGATTATGCTTACTGTGAAAGTCCAGCTATCCCAGGTACAGAAGCATATGCACAGCTGAAGCTACAAACTGGATTTACATATCAGGGAAGAGGCTGGAAAGTAGCAAATCCTGCCACATACCATAATCCTTTTCATCATACCAACCTCCTCCCGTACATGATGACTCTGCCATGAAAATCCCTCTGGGGAGCATCGAAGACATTTCATACATGGCCTGGGCTACTCATCTCAGATGATGGACCATTCTGGACCATAATGGACCACGACTGTTGCTGACATTATAAGCAGCTGTAATGTCTTAGAAGGTGTCAGAGATGCATCACATATCCTGTGACATCATCCATTCTGAAACTTCCTGTACCAGCAGAGGTACAAGGCATTCTCTCAAATGAGCTTGAAGTGTATAATAACTCATTAAATCTTTGAGTTTGGTGGGCTTTTCTCACCCTCAGTGGATCAAGATCATCACTTTGACAGGACTTGGACCACTATCTTCCACCAATAGACATTGAAGCTGCAACTACCAAGTTTCATCACTGAATTCAGCAGTTGGTGTTTTTATCCTTTCTTTCTCTTCCTTTCCTTATACATTTCTTTAATATTACTGTTCTACCATAGATAATGACAACCAAAACTGCTGCACATGTGTTATCAAGTTATCTAGAGCAAAGATGAAATGTGCTGCATTTTATTTACAGTGAAAAACTATGGCCTAAAGATCATTTGTCTTTGTGGTGAAGCTTGTTCCATCTGCCAGTCCAAGGCCTATACTAGAGCTTGAACAATGAGCTGACTAATGGGACATGATGCATCCACTCTACAAGCAGAGTGCTCAGGATTGCACCTGTGTATGACTTCAGCCTTTGTTCCTGCAGGAGAGAAACTACTTTGAGCTATCAGTGTTCTCCCAGGTTGGTGGCACATTGCTAAGTGTCAGCTACAGACTCTGGTGAATTCACATGGCACAGAATCACCTTCAGAGCACTAACCCAGTGATATAGATGCACCCATTTGTATTTGCCTCCTATTGTTTGTGACAGAAATATTTTAGGAGATGAGAAAAGAGTATGGAAGGTGGAGCTCTGCCATTGTTGCTAGAAACCCCAAGAGGCCACTGATGAATACCCTGCAACCTTCAGCAAACCTGTCAACAGATATGAAAGGAAGACCTATATCATGGCCAAAGCTCCTTCTGGTTCAGGGCTAAAGTAAAGGTAGAAGTGGTTTGTACGAAAAGTAAAAATAGGGCCTCCCCCTTTGGCTATTTTAATTCTGTGCAGAACATAAATAGAAGGAAGAGCAGATGTCAAACTTGGTTACAAATAAGTTATTTAAAGCAATAAATAAGTCCTCTAAACATGAAAATTTATGGAAAACTAGAAATACAGCTAAACATTTTCCATCTTTATTGCTTCAGAAAGTATTAGTTTCAGTGAAATGAGAGTTAATTATCACTAGAGGAATATGGTCTAATCAACACCTGTGTAAAGTATAACATTGTATATTGCTAATAATTTCTTGCAAGAAATAAATGAAGTAGTCTGGAAATGAAAAGATAATATTTTTCAGTCTGTTTTGTAAAATAAAGAAATAGTTGTATTGTGTTGACCATGTCTGAATACCAAGCACCTACAAAAGCTGCACTATCACTACCCTCTGCAATTGGACACAGGACAGAAAATATAAGAAAGGGTTCAAGTATTGAGATAGAGATGAGGAGATATTCACAGGCACAATAGACTCAAATTTGGGATAGTAGTTGAATTTATTTAGAATAAAATCAGAGTGGGATAATAAAAAGTAAAATAAATCTTAAAAAGCCCTTGCCCCCCACCTCCTCCCTCCTTCCCAAGCTCTACCTTCTCTCCCCCAGTGGTGCAGGAAGATTGGGAATGGCTGTTACAGTCAGTTCATCACACATTGTTCCTGATGCTGCTCAGAGACAAGAGTCTTTCCCCTGCTCCAGTGTGGGGTCCCTCCCATGGGAGACAATTCTTCATGAACTTATTCAACATTAGTCTATTTCACAGGCAACAATTCCCCACAAACTGGTGCAACATAGGCCACTTAACCATGGGGTGCAGTCCTTCAGGCATAGCCTGCTCCAGCATGGGTCTCCTACAGGGCCACAAGTCTTAGGAGGAAACCTGCTCCATGTGGACTCCTCTTCCTGTGGGTCTGCAGGTCTCTACCAGGAGCCTATTCCAGCACAGGTTCACAGCCCTCTCTCGAGCAGCCACCTGCTCCAGTGTGGGTCTTTTCCATGGTCTGCAGGTGGATCTCTGCACCCCATGGTCCTCCATGGGCCGCAGGGGCACAGCTGCTTCACCATGGTCTGCACCACAGACTGTAGGGAATGTCTGCTTTGGCACTTGGAGCACCTTCTTCCCTCCTTCTCCACTGACCTTGGTGTCTGCAGAGTCGTTCGTCTCACATATTCTCACTCTACTTACACCTGGTCGCACTTATATCTGTGCAATAATTTTCTTTTATTTCTAAAATATATTATGCCAGAGGCATTACTATCATCTTTGAATCGATCAGCCTTGGCCAGTGATAGGTCCATCCTGGAGCTGGCTGGCATTGGCTCTGCCAAACATGGTGGAAGCTTCTGGCATCTTTTCACAGAAGCCATCCCTGCAGCCCCCTCACTACCAAAACTTGGCCATACAAACCCAAAACAACAGTGAACTGATCTAAGACAGTCATATATTCTAGAAAAAATTTCATCTTGTCCATTTAGAATTACATCTCTTACCTGTTTTGTTGATGATGTGAATAAATCAATCTGACAATACTGTAACTTTAAGAACAATGATCAATGAGGCATTTTTAAGTATTGGTAAAAATAACATCACTTTGCAACCATATACACTGAATGTATTTATTAAATACACTAAATTTAAAGTAAGAATTAGAGTTAATTATGATTATATTTTTGGTAACTTAATTCTTCCTGATTCACATTTCTAATTTCCAAACAGAAATTACTTTTGAAATGAGCTTTTAGGGAACGTTTTTATTAATACTCCACAAGATGAAGCTCTGGTAATTACAAAAATACTTGCATTGTAATTTTTATCTAAGTACTAACAGCATACTATTTGACTTAGTACTCATTCATACAACACATTTTTGAATGATGCTTTATGAATATCAAATGGAAATGTTAATAATTTCTTAAATACCAGTTAAAAAATATTTATCTTCCTAAATTAAACCAAAAACTGAAACACCTTTAGATTCTGCAGTCTCCACTAGGAAACTGATATACCAGGAATGATAATTTCCTCAGAGCTTACAGTTATACTCAGCTGGTCTAGCTTTTCCCCTCATGCTTTACTTTTCCTTCACTACCTTCATTTTGGAATGAAATACACAATAGCATGGCTATAAACATTTCCATGGCAAAAGCTGGTGTCCATTTCTCAGTCTCCTTTTCAATATTATATGGCATTTTAAATAAATGAAAATCTATCATTATCTTTAACAACCTTGTTATTGATTGTCATGATTAAAAAAAAACCAAAAAAGACAAACAAACAAACAGTAGCAAAAAGAAAAAACAAAATAAAACACATTATAGTTCAATTTCAAAGATCCATTTGTAGAGAAAAAGATAACCCTGAAAGCTTAAAGAGAGCACTTTACTACACTACATTCAAAATTTGAATCACAAGCCAGATACTTGAAAAGTGTGTTGTAATTCTGGCATATGTTGAATGTGGATCTAGTCTTCTGAACTTTTTATGTACATCCTTCAGAAGAAAAAAAGCCAACCTTGTAATTTTTTATGTTAGGTAGACACAAAACCCATTTTTACTTTCACGTAGATTAAAGCCTATCAGCAGCAGACTCTCTCCTGAGACCACTCTTGTAAAATGTGGGTGAAAGTCAAGCTTTGCTGTCAGTTTTTGAAACTAATACTGATACCATAATACATTCAGAAACTGTTTTAATAATGTATTAAACTTGAACCTCTTGTTCCTCCTGGAGCTCTTTTTTTCTTAAACTAATAATTACTGAAATGATACAATGTTCACATGCTCAGAACTGGCAACAAACCAATTTTGTTCATTAAAAGCCTCTCTTCCTTCTGAAAGCTTAAAATCTTATTAATTAATGTGGGGAAAAAAGATGGAAAAATCTCCAACAGTAGTATTTTTTAAACTATGAAGTGTTAGAAGTAAATAGGTTTGTATAGTCAATAGCCGTACAGTCAGAACTCTCTCTGTAGATAAAAGTTATGCTACCTTATGTTTGTGTTGTTCATGATTCAGTAGAGAAATGAGGTTTTGGATTTCCTATTTCAGTATCTTCACCATTTTGTACTGTCAGTGATTGGGGTTTTTTTTACTCTGTTTAGAAAAGAAATAATTTCATCTTAACATGGGTGTTTTTCCAGTTATGTTTTGCTGCAAGATGGACATTTTAAGTTGAAAGATAAATCTGGAAATGTGTCAGGTGGTGTAAACAGTATCTAGAGTGGCAATAACTCATTTTAAGTTCCATTTTGTAAACAAAATTAGATGATGCATCGCCTACATATGCATTGCAAGTAACTTAGTAAGATGACAAGTGATTAAGAGATACAGCTGCTTTCACTAACAATTCTGTTATTCCAACTTTTGATTCAGAGACTACTGGAAGGCTGCAGACTGTATATTTCATTTCTCCACTACTGTGGACTGTTATTTCAGTATATGGCAGAAATTATCTAGAACTTCTGTCACTACAGGTTTATAGTTTTGTTTTAGCTTTGATGCTCTGTTCTTTTTTAACTCGTCTCCTATGATAATTTACAAAAGAATTGTGGACACCATTGTGAAAATTTGGATTTGAGGGATGAGCTTTTAAATGTCAGACATAATTAGAAAAATGGGGGAAATGGAGCACAAAATCTGGTCTCAAATTTTGTTAGTTTGACAACTGAAGATCAACTAATAATTTGTGGAGCTTCATAATATGGTCTGAACACTATGAGTTTTCATATGATCACTCTGTCCTTTACTCTTTGCAAGGAAGTGAAAAAGCTAAAATCTGTTTGGCACAAAGTTAACTTATGGTCATTTGGTCCAACAGTTGTAGCAGCAGGACTGGGCAGCACCACAAAAACATTGCTCACTTGCCCATCTACTCAGGAAACAGAAATAATACAACATGACATCTCTTCAATAACTGAGCTTGAAGGGTGGCTGCTGAGTATCAAGCACATGCTAAAAACTACTGACAGTTCACACACGAAAAAAAAGATTCAATACAATTTTCAACTAATGCATTCATGCAAGTCTCTGTCTACTTATTCTAGAAATGATGAAATTAAATGAAAGGTATCATTCCCTAAACTCAATAGGTCAGGTCTACTCCTTGTGCCTATTTTTAGTCCTGCTGAGGCCAAACTAGTCTCTGAGTCTTGTAAAAATACCCTTAAGTGAATGTGTGGAAAAAAAGTTTTAAGGAAACTCTCATACTGCTGGTCCCAAACACACCTCATCCAGACATGAACCTTTGCCTTCTGGTGACTCACGGAATTTTCAGTAAGAAACTGCTTTTTTAATTGTCCTTTAGCCAAGGAATCATTCTATTGTTTCAGTAATATATTCATATAAAATTTTTACACCCGCAAAGAAAATTTTGCTAAAATATTTCTAACTGTACAGTTTATTTTTTTTCTCTCTTAGTCAGAAGCTTTAGTGGTTTTCTTTAGAAGAAAGAAAAAAAAAAAAGTCAGCAATGCATAAATGCCTTTTTTTCTTAAAACCATGTTTTCTACTCCTAATCAACCTAAGTCTTTAAAACTATTTTCTCACTTGATCTCTTAAAATAGTTTCTAAGCCTTTACCCAAAACTGCTATTCAACGTAACACACAGAAATAGCTTAGTGCTCACAAAAGTCTTATCTTCAGTTAATTCTATACACTGGTCTTTTTAGAATCCTTAGGACTCATTCATATCAGTAAATACCTGGAAGAATTCCTTTTAAATTTTTTTCAATATTACTTTTCATGTCTATTTGTGTTGAAAAATTAGTTTTAAGTGATACAACATTTTTTTATGGATTCACTCCATGATCAATTAGCAAACTTCATAGCTCATAAAAAGTAAGACAAGGACTTTGATCCCATGCTATTTATACCCTGGGAATCTATCCTCACCCTTTCTCATTGCTTTATGGTATGTTCTCTGTCTCCCTCTTCATTCTATTTTTTAAGTTATTTTCTCTTCTTCATGACTCAACATCAGCATTTTACAGATAAAGATAAATATTTTACTGGCAAAAAGACAACCATTCCCTGCCAGCTCAAGTTCAAACACTTTAAAAGCTGTTAATATATTCTTCTTTATTATAATCATTCATCCAACATAGCTTTGAAACAGTGATTTGGATCCAGGAAAAAAAAAAAACCCAAGCTACAAAAAGTTAAATAGGTTCAAATAAATATTCACACTTTGCATGCTTATCTAAATCAAATCTCCAAAGCCTTTCAAGTTTGCTCAACATAGATTTCACTCCAGCTTGTAAACTGTTTCCTAAATAGGTCTTTAAATTGCTACAGATGATTTTGGTCATTCAAGACATTCTGCACAGTGGAATAAAATAAAAATAACAGGAAATCAGATGCTCACACACAGAGAGAAGCCTATTTATGTGCTCAATAATTCTTGTTCCAGTCAGTCATTCTTACAGTAACTCAGATCTTTCAAAATCTGTAATTTTTGACATAGCTTATCACCATGTATTTTCATTTCATTTGTCATCTTATATACATTTATGTACAAAGAAATAGCTGTCTTTATAGAACATGCCATTTTGTGATTTTTTTTTTTTAACTAAGCTAAAAAGTCACTTTTTCATCTGTGTTCACTGCCAGTTTCCTTTATTTCAGCTGTGTATATTTTAGAAATTTGGCAAGTGGATGTTGGAGCCCTCATGCTGCTTTTCCTCAGTTATCTGCCTTAGTGTATATACTTCCACATTTTTCTTCCAGTTTAGTTATTATTTAATCAGTCATTGTAAAATTGTTTAATTACAGGCATTAATGCTGCTGGACCACAGATGTCTATGGCCTAAGTAAGTGTTCTTATGAAAATTTAAAAAGAAATCGAAAATTTGCCCCTGCACTACAGAGGAGTAGATCTTCTTCAGCACCTGGGTTTTATGAGAGAGTCTCTGGAGCCATAATCCAGAGGTTATAACCATCAGTGGTACTTAATTAGAGGCACAAAATTTGCTTGGAGATGAGTATCTAGCAATGTACCCCAGGGGTCAGCTCTGGGTCTCACCCTGTTCCACATCTTCATAAATGATCTGGATAATGGAGCAGAGCACACTATCAGCAAATTTGCTGCTGACACAAAACTAGGATGAGTGGCTTATACATTGGAGGGGTGTGCTGTCATCCAGATGGATTTTGACAGGCTGGGGAAATGGGCTAACAGAAACCTTATGAAGTTCAACAAAGGGAAAGTGTGAATTCCTGCACCTAGGTACAGATAGTATCGTTAACAGGATACACTGGGGACCAAGAAGCTGGAAAGTAGCTTCGCAGAATAGGACCTAAGGACCCTGGTAGACACAAAGTTGTGTATGAACTCACAGTGCCCCTGCAATAAAGAAGGTGAATGGTATCCTGGGCTGCATAAGGAGGAACATTGCCAGCAGAGAGAGGGAGATGATCCTTTCCATCTCAATACTGAACACTAGGTGTTCTGTGTCCACTTCTGGGCTCCTCTGTGCAAAAGAAAGACATCTCCAAACTGGAGAGAATTGAATAAAGGGCCACAGAGACAAGGGAAAGCCTGAAGCACATATTATATGGAGAGAGGATAAGAGAGCCAAGACTGTTCAGCCTATAGATGGCTTAGGGGAGATCTCATCAATGCAAAAAAATACCTAATGGGAGGGTGTAAAGAAGATGGAACCAGGCTCTTTTAAGTGGTGCCCAGTGACAGGGCAAGGGGCAAAGGTACACACTGATGGATTGGAGGTTTGGTCTGAACAACTGAAGACCCATTTTTACTGTGAGAAAGCATCTGCATTGACAGAAGTTTTCTAGGGAAGTTGTGGAGTCTTCATCCTGCCTGAGGATAGGGGGTGGGGGTTGTGTTAGACAAGATGAACTCCAAAGGTCCCTTCCAACTTCAACTATTTTGTGATTCTATGATTCTATAAGTACAGATGTTGCACAGAAAATAAAACAATTCAGAGAAAGAGAAAATGCTAAAAACTTTCCTATGTGTGCACAAGCATCTTGGCTTTCCCCATTTCCCTGCTTACTACTTTAGGCAGCATTTGCTAATGAGGGAATTGCTTTGGTGAATTTCATGCTTAGAAGTACTTGTCTTCCTGTATAATGTATGAAGGCTATAGATTCCACCAGGAGATACATATTTGAAGGTACCTTTTTGAGACCTACTCTGATCATATCATTAGTTTTCATTTCTTACCCATTTCAGTTTTAATATCTTTTAAAAAATCAGTACTTGCTTAAAATAAACTGAAAAAAATCTTAGCAGTAAGTCTGCTTTCTAATGTCTGTAACACAGGAATTAAATAATTTACACTTTTCATTAAACTTGACAAATAACAAAGACAACAAGTCACATATCAATATCTTCTTTTTTTAATCTGGAAGTGTAGGTTAAAGAACTGACTCATTATATAATTCATGGTTATGACATCTAACTTGTAGATGTATTTTTCATGAAGAACAACTGTCATGAAAAAAAATTCTCTCACATGATTTAGACCTGTTCAATTATATTTCTAATTGCATGTTCCAATTAATGCATTAATATTTTCAAACATCAGCCTAATTATCCTAATGGATACTGATGGTTTTTCAAACTATCATTTTATATTTCTGACAATGAACATCTTGCTCTCTTAATAATATTCACTTTCTTTTTTATTTTATTTTAACTCTTAAGGCTGGGGGAAATTATTAAAGGTAATTTCTGCTTTCTGTACTTAGACTATGAGATGGAGAGATATGGTGAAAAAACATTGCTGCACTGTGTTTATACAATAAATATTTTAAGTCGCAACTGTAATGGTGACATCTAGTTTTATTTATTTAAAGGATGGCCCATTGGGAATGGACTATTTAAACTAGTTTGCTGAAGTTCCAGCTGGTTTGGCATCGTTATCCTTTATTTAGTTTGCAAAGCCAAAAAGTTCTTCTGTCTCAAAATGTGTTTTAATTTTGCAGCAAAATATGTAGACAAAAGGATACCAGAAACTACAGGCATTTCTGTGTATAGAAGGACAACTCAGATCCAGTGATCCAAGCCATTAATCTGACTAAAGAGAGTTCTCCTCTAACATCAATTTCTACAGTAAGAGTCACCTTTCTTGTCACCTCCTCAAGCTTCACCTTCACCCAGTTGCTCAATGGGGTAACAATGAAGTGAAATTATAGCATTAAGAGTGAGGTATTCTTAGTGTTTCTATTACTGCTCCAAAGGAAAACAGCACAAGACCATTTTCCAAAGAGGTAGTTAATTCCACTGACTTTAAGGTTATTTAATTATCTTATATTTCTTTGCTCAGCTAATTTGTATTAAAGGTAATAATGATTTACATATGGAAAGATAAATCCTAATTTCTTATCAGAAAATTAAGTGATAGCACAATAACTGAAGACACTGACACAAAATAAAATTTAAAAAATGGCTATTTTGCTGTGTGAATTAAAGTAGGAATCCTGTTTCTATTTGCAAAAACAAGAAAAAGCAATCAATGCGGGGGGGG
>JAWWEV010000134.1:51760384-51771679 GCA_035583235.1 Hafferia zeledoni | reverse complement strand
CAGCCTAATAGGCTCTTTGCATAACCTGTAACAAATATATATGGTACACAGGAAAAAATACAGACATAGAGACATTCTGTTCACCACCTCTTATCGCTACTGTTGTCACAGAATGACTGCTTGCCTGTTCACCTCTGCTGTAGGAATTCATGTGTATCTGAGAACGTAATGTGGTTGTCAAAGTGACAACAATCTTGTATTTGGTGCTTCAACATCTGAACAAAGAGCTAGCAGAAAATGTGTGAAATATGTCTGAAAAAGTTCTTTGGATGTTAAAGTAAAATTCCCTTCGGACTTTAAAAATAGCAGGTGGTCAGTAAAAAAAAAGCTTTGGTGTTGTAAGGTTCTTGAATAAATATCAGTAACATCAGTCATGACCTATTGACTTGAATTTGATATTATAGCCTACACACCAGCTAAATAGTTTCCATTTTGAACTAAAATTAAACGAGGTTCTTGCTGCAAAGTAAAAGTGCATACTGCAAAGAGCTTTCTTATCAGAGATACTGATCCAAATCCTAACCAGGCATAAATTAAGAGAAAATATGCCAATCATACCAGTATTACCTGCCCACCATCTTTGTTTTATCATCCCCACACAGTCTTTAGGTAGACGATTTTTAACGTTTTTATTTTCTTTTAAATCTTTTTTACAGAATGATTTATAGAAGATTTTTCTCCATATCTCTCCCAACACTCTAATTCTGAGAGTTGGCATATATTGCCAGGACATCTATAAATTGCTTAAACAAATGTCAGCTGCAAAAATGCTTATCTTCAAAGTAAGGCATCCAAATGAAGAAAAATCTGTAAAGTAGGGGATATAGAACTGCAGTGTTCTTACTGACACAACCAAGGTAAATGAACATAGCTTGTTAGGAAGAAGTCTCAATCAAACTGCTGTAGGTCTTCTGCCAACTTGTAACTGTAATGGCAAGAAGAGTCATTATAACCTTAGATAAAATGATTGTCCTTTTGGACCAATATAATACCAGCTAACATCAGCTTTTTGCCAGTAGCACTTTTGTCACCTACTAAACCTGGATAGGGCAGTGGGAACTGGAAGGAAATGGACATGAAACAATTGTGTTGCTGCTGTTGATGTTTCTCAGTAAGATATGAAAACAGTAGGCAGGTACAACATCCATATTACTCATTTAATTCATTAATCACTTTCTGCCATATAATGAGAAGTCTTTTTTAAATAATGACTTCCATTTTTCTTCTGCAATGTGCTTGTACTTAAGTAGTTAAGAAAGTGTTCTCTAGATATGGGCCAAATGTTTTGCTCAAGTAAGTTCACTGATATGGTTCAAAATCACCTTCTCATTGCAGGAGGAATTAAATACAGCACTTATGAAGGGATAGAAAAGACACATTTCTCCCACTGTTGCAGTGGTCTGTGTTACCTCAATCTATTATTACCTTCATGGTAAGAACTACAGTGATTTTTATAAATCTGTTTCTGTGGTAAAAGTGAGCCATAATGCACAATACTTGCTAGTAAGGGATTTCCATCCTGCCAGAAGATTAAACTATTCTGTTTTTATTATATGCCACTAAAATGACAGGAAAGGGAAAGAAATTAATTGTGAAGGATGAGGTAAAATGCATTGAAGGTAAAGATACATTATGTTCCAATGATTTGTGAGTTTTTTTCATCTAGTTTTCTGTTTGGATGGCATGAAAAGACAGATAAGATTTATATGCTTCACTGCAGACACTATCATACTCATTACTGCTACTTTCACTTGATCCACATGGAGGGGTTGTTTTGTACCATGTTATCTATGGACTTTTTCTTTATTTCTCTTAATCATTTTACTATAAATAACACTTTAATTTTTTAATTTTTCTGAAAACATAACCCCTGCTTACTTTTTTTTTTTTTTGAAAGCTGTTAGCCTACAAAGGGCACTTCATGAATATGCTAATAATAGAAAGAAGAGCAAGAAATAAAAGCAGCTGCTGAAGGCTGATATTAGAAGACCCAGCATTGCTACTTCTTCTTTGGGGTTTTGTCAATGAAAATTAATACATTTACTACAAGGCAAAAAACACTTAACCCTTCAGAATACATTTTTATACTCTGTATAGTATTCTGATAAATTTGAAATCTAGTGGTCTGTCTTACTGCTTCCATGAAAACTCTTCAGCTATTAGCATAAACATACTAGTAAACACAGAGGAATTTAGAAGTATTTCTTAGATCAGGAATTAAAGTTTACCCTTTTTCTCTGCAACACCTGGACTTAGAATTGGGATTGGAGACATATGGATCATTTAAGGCAGAAGCACAGTGCCTAAACATGGCCTTTGTACTCTTGGTAGAACTAGCTGAACAAAGTCAGACAACTGAAGTTCTCAATAATCTGAATTCCTTTTCATACATTAGCCTGCATATGGTTTCTATATGATAAGGATTTTCCTTACATTTTTCCTGCTTTAGACATATTTTTTACTCCTGCTTGCTCCCAGGCATTCAGCCATCCTTTCTCTCACACTACTGTACAAATACAGGACTGCTACCTTGCTGTTACTTACAGAGAACCTTTTATTTGGAATATTGGTCTCTAGAGCTGTCAAACTAGAACATTTCATAAGTGACATGTTTAATCAGGGACTTTGTTTTTAATAAATTCTGACTTCTGAAGATTTTTTTTTAATCTTTGATCTGCTCAGTGTTAACTCACCAAGACTTAAAGAATTGTACTCATTACACAGAACTTCAATTGACTCTGGTGGTTTGATAGTCTAATTCTAAAGCTCTTCTCATCCCACAGAAGTCTGTCTTATTAAAGTATATTCAAAAATTATTAGGAAAAAAAAGTTCATATTTTGAGTGCTGAATTAAGATGTACATCTTTTCCCTCTTAAGAAAGCTGCAGCTGTTTCTGTGTCCTAGAATTGCACATAATCTGTTAAATGTAGCAAAGAAAGTTTTTAAATGTTGTTTTCAATTGATCCATGCACAACAATTAAATAATTGCTCTTCGAGGAGACATCCAATTACCATCAGAATGTTCCTGCACTTTAGCTGTTGCAGCAATTCTGCATACAAGCAGATAAACAAAATACAGAGAAAAAAAAAAGTGGAATGCAAGGGTAAGTATTTATTTCAAGTTCTGCTTTAGAACATCATTGGACAGATGGTGCATGGTACAAAAATGTATTTCAAAATTGTTTCATAGCTGGGAAGCAACCAAACACCAGGGACAGACTGGGATCTTTAAGCATCTGATCTTTAAGCATCTCATCTTTCAAACCTCTTATAAAGTAAAGCAGAGACAGAGTAAATAAAGAAACTTCTTCCACTTGGCTGTGAACTACTAAATTATTTGGTAGATAACACTTACTAGGAAATGGAAAGCCTGCTATGTTATCAGTAAATACATGTCCAGGAAATAGGTGAATCATTAGAAACTATAAAGAATGTATGTAAAATTAAAGAATTGACTTCACAATAGCATTTATCAGAGATGAGGGCTAAATTTTTGAATAATAACATGTGTGTTTTAGGTCAACATAAGTATTTCGGTAAGTATTTCAGACATAAGCAGGATATGAATTTTGGACTCTCTCTCTAAACCAGCTGTTAGATTTTGCTATTTCATGGGGCATCTAGTCATTAAGGTTTCTGAAAAATTGCAGTGGAAACTTGGTTTAAGGTGAAACACCCTTAAAAACAGCTTGAAAATGAATCTGTAAGTCCTTACTGGCTGATCTAGCAAAAAAAAAAAAAAAAAAGACTTCAGAAAAAGAGAAATTAGTAGAGTCTCACATATAAACCAAGAATTCTCCATTAAGTAATATAGAGCTTTCTGTCCTGTAAGAATCTTTAAGACAGAAATCATGAAATTCACTAAATACTGAATTTTTACAAGGGATTCCCATAAGAATTACCTTAGTGAAATTGCTGCCTAGTTAAATATCCACTCATGCATCTTGTCTTTTTCCCCATGTGCCTAGAACAAAATTTACTCTTATACAAGAGACTTTGTTTCAGCTCTTACTCATAGAATCACAGGATTGCAGAATGTAGAATGGTTTGGGTTGGAAGGGACCTTGGAGATTATCTGATTCCAACCTCTCTGCCATGGACAGGGACACCTTTCACCAGACCAGGTTGTTCAAAACCTCATCCAGCCTGGCCTTGAACACATCCAGGGATGGGAAATCTACATATTCTCTGGACAACTTGTCTTACCACCCTCACAGTAAAAGAATTTCTCCATAATAGAAGGCGAGAATCACCTCCCTCAGCCTGCTGGCCTTGCTTCTTTTGATGCAGTCCAGGATATGGTTGGCTTTCTGGGCTGCAAGTGCACATTGCTGCGTTATTAATTCTAATATATCTATTAACTGTTTTTTTCAACTGCAATTTGTTTGCATTGCATGCACACACACAAAGCTGTTACCTACTATTTCAGTTAGTCAGTAACATGAAATAAAAATCAGCAGATAAAATTTAAAGTGTATTACTAATCTGAGAATTTCCCTGCTAAAGCACATTTTTTGTACTGCATTTTAGGAAGAGTAAATTCCAAATATCAGCAATTAGATATCCCCAAGCTATTTCTAGGCATTGTCATTGCATGAGATCTATATAATGTACCTTGCAAATGGAGTTATGGTCACTGTTGTAGACAAAATATCGGATCAATTGGATCTTCAATGGAATAAATCTGTGGTATTCTCATGGAAAGGCAAAATTTTCTCCTATTTATATTTTACAATGGGTGTAAATTTATTTCAAGAATATTTAATTCTCACAGGACAAAGGTTATGGTAGTGGACTAACACGTAACACAGCTATGTTATCAACAGCTCTTTGAAAAACCTTACTTTATGAATTACTTAGTACAAAGCAATTCAGGCCTCAGGTCAAATCTGATTTTCAAGCATGCTCCTTCTAAGGATATTTTCCCACACACAAACAATTTGAAAATGTATATCCTTTTAAACAAACCCTTCACTATCTTCTTTGATGCATTGACTATCTTTTCTAACTTTCCAGAAGTCCTCGATTAGAATCCAGCATATGAACATATGAGCAGCAGAAGGGAGAAGGCACAGAAAAGAGCTGCCATTACTTAAAAGCTAACAATCTAATGTACTAATGACCACCAATTCAGACCTCAAAAGATTAAATCATAAAGAGATGAATAAGAGGGGTAATAGTTGAAGAAAAATATTTTGTAGGCCACTGTTATCCACTAACACAATATAGAGTCTGCGACTCTGCAATTAGGACAAGATAAATTGCAGTGCATCTACTCGGTGATCATAGCCATAAAATGCTCTTATGTTGCAGTGACAATCAATTAGTTTTGTAACACTCTGTGCGTCTTCCTTGCCCTGCTTTTGCCATGAAAATCCTCTTCCAAAAGATGGGTCCTAAGTCCAACTCCTGTTCTTGCACAGAACTGACTCCGAGGGTCACACTGTGTACCTAAGTACATTGTCCAAACACTTGAACTCTGTCAGGTTTAATGCTGTGACTGGTTCCCTGGGGAGCCTGTTCAGTGCTCAACCACCCTCTGGGTGAAAAACCTTTTCCTGATATCTTACCTAAACCTCCCCTGACACAACTTCAGGCCATTCCTTTGGGTCCTGTCACTGATCATGAGAGTGAAGAGATCAGTGCTTGCCCCTCCTCTTCCCTTCACAAGGAAGCTGTAACTGCAATGAGGTTTCCCCTCAGCCTCCTCTTCTCCAGGCTTAATAGACCAAGTGCACTCAGCCACTCCGCATACAACTTCCCCTCAAGACCCTTCAGCACCTTTGTTGCCCTCCTTTGGATACCCTCTAAGAGCTTAATGTCTTTATTATACTGTGGTACCTAAAACTCTACACAGTACTCAAGGTAAGGGTGCACTAGTGCAGAGTAGAGGGGAACGATCACCTCACAAAAGGCTGTATCTTATATATAAGTACAAATGCTTTTAATTGAAATATGGTCTAATGTCTCCACCTACAGACCTGCCTCTCTGAACCAAAGTTAGTCTGCATAGTTTGTTTTTGTTTGTTTGGTTTGTTGTTTGGGGTTTTTTTTCCTTCTTTGGAATAAAACACTTCAAAGTTAACAATACATATCTGTCATAAACTGAGAATTAAAACTGGATCATTTGCACTTAGACTTGCTTGACAGCACCTTATAAATTATAAGTTTTATTATGAATAGAAGAAACAGCACAGGTCACTATCTTTTATATTGCAACTTCCCGTGGACGAGATCAGAAACATCACAAGAATTGCTAACTGTCATGTGGCAGACCTCTTAGCAAATGAGTAGGTATTCTCCATATTTCACCTATGAAAAACTGAATTATTTCAAGGGTGAGTAAAATTTAAAAAAGCAGTAGGAAAACCGCTGTGGCTTAGGTCTTGATTCATCAAGGGTTCTTTTCCTCATCTTCACACTTTAATTACAAATGTAAGCAAAATAGAAGTCCTTTTAGATGAGATGAGGTTATTGTTCAAATTGTTTGAGAAATAAAGAAAGGAAAAGACAATTCCATTTACTTCTTAGTATTTCTTACACTGCTTTTTCATATGTTCATGTGGTTTTGATCTCTGGTTGAATCAAATACAATCACAGTCAATGAAAGAAGTGACCTCTGTACCACAAGAAAGTCAAGGCCAGAGTCATCAGTTATTAAGTAAAGATTTATTGCCTTTTTAATAAACACCCTTCACCTTCTGTACCATGAGAAAATCTTCTATAAACAACATATCAAGTGAATACTATCATAGCATGCTTTATAGGAAACAGGAATATAAACAGAAAGAAGTGATAACAAAATGAGTTGTAATAACATTTTATGTTTATAGTTACACCTAGAACACTGTCTATCCACAAAAGGAGGAAACAATGCTTAAATTTTTACTCTTTTTCTAACCTTATTCCTCTTTTATCAGTATTTTTTTTTTTCAGATAGGCTAGGTAATGTCCTTTGCAAAGGCAGGAGGATTGGAACCAGATGATTTGTAAGGTTCCCTCCAACCCAAACCATTCTGTGATTCTGTAATTCATTTTAAGATACATCAACTGATAACATTAAAATATATGTTCTCCTAATGGTAGAATATTATAGATTACTATGCCATACAATAACAAAACTTGATTCTGTTTGAATGTACTGTCTAATCAAATTCTTTCCAAACTAATATTACTTATTTTCTGTTTGTGGAATATTCACCAGACACTTAGTTAAGTAAAAATTATGTGATGCTAGGTTTTTATTTCCATGTAAAAAGCTAGATTTTTAGGGGTAATAAAGGACGTCGGAAGGGCCTAGGAAGAGAAAGAACTTTGTACCTGGATTTTATCAGTTAATTATTAAGGGAAAAAAAGAAATGCAAAATAACAGTTGATCTGAAGAAACAGTACAGCAGAGGTATCCACCTTTAGCTATATTTCTGCATAGAGCTGTAAAGTCAGTTCTAGGATTTGATATAAGAAAGAATAGTGTATTCTCTTGTTTTGCTTTATTATGTTGGAAAAGAAGACAATAAACAACAAAAATGTTATTGTAAAAATGACTTTCTAGAAAGTCTGTGTAGAAGTATGTTTGTGTACATACATGCATAAACACATACATAGACACAAAAAATAAAACTACTTCACCTTTGAAAACAGAAATTTATCTGTAACATATTCAGAATTTTTCTAAAGCTACAGGTTTCTTGAATTAGATAGGAGAATAAATGTGATGCAATGCAACACCCCAGTTTGCCAGTAGAAATGATGCCCCTAGTGATAATGGAAACTGGGCTCAAAAAGTAGTGAAATATTAATGACATTTTAATTGATGTGGCAACGACAATCAGCATGAAAGTGCTTGGCATTTTTCTGACAAGATTTGTCATTTGCTGATTGCTTTAATTCCTTCTTTATGATCTGACCATTTTTTTTGCCTGATAGGTTTATTGTTAATTTTCTTGTTTATTGAAAAAATTAATTAAGATGCTATCCTGATCTTCTTCACAATAATACAAACTTTGACAAAGCAAGATACTGAAATATGAAGTAACACTTACTATGAAGATTATGCTCATGAAAGCTGCCAGATGACATCTCCACAGCTGGTATTTCAAAAATGAGGTATGCCACAAGCTAATACTGCAAACATAAAAGACATTCCTCTGCCATGTCTGCCTCACCAGAGATTCAAGTTAAGAGTCTTTATAGTGCAATATAGTCAGTATTTGATCACTTAACCAATAAAGGAATCAGTTGTGTTAGTTTTCCCCCTTTGCACTTGCCTTCCTACTCCTCAGGAGTGGGTGTGACTGTTTTCTTGGTTTTTTCCCATAAGCTCAATTATCCTCAAATGTTACTTACTAAATTCAGTAAAATCTGCAATTCCCATAAAAAACCATAAACTTAAAAGTATATCTCGACATAATATGACCCATGGATGAAAAGCCCTGAAAATAAACTATATAAAGCTGATTCAGTTTTAAGTTATGTGATAAATATCCCATTTTTTCCTACCTATTTGAATACAATGATGCTGCTAAGATCAGCACTTTTTTTTTTTCTTAAGTCACTCACAGGCACAGTTTTCAATTTAACATATAAATTGGATAACA
This sequence comes from Hafferia zeledoni, assembly GCA_035583235.1. Lineage (NCBI taxonomy): Eukaryota > Metazoa > Chordata > Aves > Passeriformes > Thamnophilidae > Hafferia > Hafferia zeledoni. The sequence continues at coordinate 51,763,081 of JAWWEV010000134.1, read as the reverse complement.
GCTTCAAAAAAAGAAAGTAAGCAATAGGCAAAATGAGATCTCCTTGGAGTCAATTGTGATAAAAAAAACCCCTGTTCGATACTTGCAGTTCCCAGATAAATGTGTAAATAAAACTTGGGTTGGTTCAAACATAAAACTGATATTAAGCCAGTAATTTAGGACAGAAATTAGAGAATATGATATCTGGAATCTTCATTATCTTACTACTTTTTGGCAATACTGGATGCATTCTTGGGAATGATTGCTTTTCTTGAATTTTTTCCCTTGGTTTCTTCCTATTTTTGCTTGGAAGCTATAATGAAAAAAATAAATCTTACAGTCAGGTTTATTCCATGTCACAGACTTATTAAGGGTTAACAGGAATCAAGGAACTTATTTTATGCACGTCTAAAAAGCTTTAATTCAATCCCTTGTCACTGGAAAGCTAAGGCTGGCAGGAAGGTATCCACATTAAAAGAATACACAGTTTCCCATGAGGAATTTATTTTTCAACATCATGGGACACCAGCCACACAGTGGTCACTGTCACCATAAGCATCTCTGAGTGACACAATAACAAGTTTGCTAGGGATGAAGAGTGAAATTCCCTTGTATTATGTGAAGATTTGTTGTAAAGTACAAGTACTGCACTGAACCTTTATGAAAACTTGCCAGAAGAAAAGCTATTATGAATCATAAAGGTTTTAGAATATACTGAGTCCTGAAATCATAGTTATTAGTTTAAGGAAGCATGCTTTATAGAAGTATATTAAAAGGAACAAAAATTTGAAAATAACGAAAACAAAAAACAGCGATATTCTATAAACAAGCTGAAGCTTGCTAACTCTCAGGGAGTGATGCAGTGTTGTACTGTTGCTTCAGAGTTTTTATAACCCTAGATTCTAGCAGGTGGAGACATCAAGAAATATGGGTCATAGACAATTTGTAGAGGAGTTTAGGGAATTTGTAATGAAGATAAATCCCAGAAACATTGTTTTGGCCAGATTTATGGCTCTGCTGGAGTCAGGGTGCTTACACCTTAGAGACAGCCAATTCTTGATAGCCCTGGTGAATATGAAACTCAGTAGAGTAAACCTACACAACTCATACAAAGGAAAATAAAAAAAAAAATAACTCATGATCATAATAAAAGTTATCATCTGAAGCAAAGGTTTTCAAGCCAATTGTTTAAATTCTACTCTCTTCTAGTTTATAAAATTCTGTAATATTTTTGCTCACCCCACTCAGTTGGCTTGTTTCCCCAAATGAAAACTCCATGCCTACTTACTGATATGTACACTGGGAACAATGGTGAAGAGTAAAATAGTTGATGCCAAGAGCCTGACATCCTCACTAAGTGTGTTTAGCAATGTTTTACTTCAGACTAAGACTAGCCTTGTTTTCATGGACTGAGAACAAGAATTAGTGGAAATCTTTCACTTAACTTATTGTGAAGGAAATCAGCTTGTGATCACCCAGCAACTAAAGAAATAAATGGCAAATGAAAACAATTTGAAGATTTGCTTCCACAGCATGCTTCCACAGCCCTCTTCCAATTCAAGCTACAGTGCCAATGCAGCTGGCATCCTGAGTTGTCCTTTCCACAGAAAGTATGACATGCTTTTGGTCATTCTTGATGGTTTGGTTTTTTTTTTCAAAAGTTTTCCAGTGGTACCATGTCTTTTCAAGATCACCACAAAATACTCAAAGACACTGGCAAAACACTGCAAAACAGCAGTACACTGATATTTCTGAGGCAGTTCTGTTTCACTTTTCTAATAATCTGTGCCATTCAGTTTTCTTTGCTGACTACTACTGTGTGTTGCCTTTGAAACTGCATCGAGAATTTCTGAGTAACTCCCACTAGCTCAGCGGGCTACTGTAATGAATCCTAAATTATTGTAAATGTATGTTCTTAACTTCAGAGTAAAATAATTTATAGTATTTATATGTGGGAGAGATGATAGACTCACTTTATCTTCATTGTTAACTGATCTTGAAAACAAAACACAAATAAATAAAAAAACCCTTCAATCTTCATAAGTTAATTTAGTGACATTCATTTGAGGTGATCTACACGAATTTGTAAAGGAATACTTTAGCTGAACAACCACAAATCCATTTTTAATACAAAAAAAAAAAAAAAAAAATTAGACATTCCTGTAATGAAGTAGAATTGTTTCCAATAACTGAAAAAACTGCAATTTTTTTTTTTTTTTTTAATACTTGAGTCTTTCAAATGCAGCAACAAGAACACATCAATCTCCTTCAACAATACCAATAATTTCTCTGTTAGTAACAGAAATTATTATCTGCAGGGTCTTAGCATGTTACCTTTAATATCAGTTTTCTATTCTTATTTTAACACCTGTGCCATCCTCAAGTTTTCATCAACAGATATCAGCTATCATCATCATCAGCTTCCAGGCCCAGTGAGCAGACTTCTGCAGTCCCAAGACCTAAGAAAACTGCAGAGTTCACCAGATTTAGTGAAATTTGCTGTAGGATTTGAACTCTCTGGCAATATTTCTCCATTTGAGGGAAAAAAAAAAAAACATTGAAGAAAAATGTGAGCAGAAGTCCAGCTGCTTTGGTTTATGAAGACTTACAAGAAAAAGTGATGGTCATGTAACTTTTTTCCACTGTGCTGGTTTCAAGGTAAACCAGCAGGAGAAATTAACTCAACACGAGAGAGATTATAAATCAGAGCCACAATTT